>JASAUF010000513.1:0-542500 GCA_030180095.1 Magnolia changhungtana
AGAATGGGAGGAGGCACGGCGAGAGGGTAAGGTTGGGGTAATGGTTTTGTGATAGTCCAGGGGGGATGTGGGCTTCCAATGAACGAGTGGTTGGAGGTTCAGCATTTTGAAATGTACATATTTGGAGGGGGATTGGGTCTCCACATTTGGAGTAATGCTGGGAATTGAGGCAGAGTGGGCGTCACCAACTGTGAAAGGCCCAATGGCTAAAGATGTTGGGAAAGAAAGAGTCGTAGCTGGATGACTTAAGGTGGGTCTGGCATATTGACAAACATTTGTAGTGGAGGTAGGCTCAGGGCTAAGTTGGGGATGAAAGGTCTGCAGAACCCAGTCTTTTGTGGACCTGGGAAGAGGAGTGCATGTCGTAGGGATTGGTTTTCTAGAGTAGGAGAATCTACTATCTTCAATAATCCCAAAAATTGGATAAGTGACCCCGTCCACTATCAACTGCCTGGGGAGATGAAAACTATGTTATGAGGAGATTGTTATGCGGCCTCTGGCGAAACTTTAGAAAACACCATGGACCGATATGGAATCAACTTCATGGAGGATTCTAAAGCTTTTGGCTATATCTGATATCACTTCCGTGTGCCAAGCATGTGGAAGAATTCCTATCAACCGGAGCCAGGTACCTTGAAGAAGACCAGCTGATTCTGGTGACCACTGTCTAACGTCGACGAGCTTCATCTGGGAATGAAGGTCACGGTTAGAAGCAAGCGCATCCTGGTCATCCCTCGATTGGAATTTTAACAGGAACTGTGATGGGGAGGTTCTTGTGAAATCTACTTGCAGGCTACCTATCGTTGAGTTCCGGAAAACATCAATAAGGTGAAGAATCGATGTCGAGTCATCTTCGGTAGTGACCGTGAGGGCATTTGTAAGCGATTTGCTGAGGTGATAGACCTCTCGGTTATCAACCTGAATGTTAACACTGATCTTTGAGCACTGGTCTGACAATGGGGTTCTTGGCAGCTTCCGAAGCGCGGGATTGGTCTGCCTTATATTTGTGGGGGGTGTTGAAGGTTGGATTTCTTGAGGAGGCCCCTTCTGTGGAGGCAGATCCGGTCGAGCAGGATGCTTGGTATGGGGCAAATATTGCGGATCTTGTAGCAGAGTGTGCTCTGTTTGCTTCCGGTTAGACGGTTTCTGATGGAGGGAGGATGTTTGTGAAGCTTGCTCTGTTTGCTTCCGATTAGATGGTTGTTGCTGGAGGGAGGATCTTTCTGAAGGGGGTTTTGCCCAGGTGATGGTGACGATTCTGCCATCAATGCGTTTGTTATTCAAACAGTTAATAGCGTTAAACGCGTCTTATTCGAAGTGAAATCAGATGAATACGAATCCTCTGGGACGGTTTAGGATTCGATTATAGGGGATGAAGACGTCTACCAGTTTCCCATATGTGGAGAATATGCGATACATGTCTTCAGCTGTGGTGTCAAATGTGAGGTTGGCGATGAAGACGGTGAAGAAAGCAGGACGTTTTCCATGGTTTCGGCGGACAACCGTTACCCAAGGGGATTTCAAAATTTCCCCTTCGTGCTCGCGTTCGCCCATTCGAGCTTCGAGTCGCTATGTGCATGCTTGCTAATCAATTCAATGGCGCTAGCCTGCTCCAAGGAAAATCTGCCAGAGAAAGCATAACAACATGCTGCTCAAAGCACCAAATGCCCAGCCGACCAAGAGTCAAGCGTTCCTACTTATATATAACTTGCCTTGCAGCCAATTCTAACAACCAACCCCTATATAAAATCCCTGTAACTGCCACCTCAAGCATTCCCACCCACGAAAGCCATAACTCCGCCATTACAATCGCTGGGCAACATATACTACAAAACAACCCCTCCATAGGGACAGCTGCATCACAGTGGTGAAACAAGGGTCATCACATGAGTTTCTTTCCTAATTCTCCCCTATGAAGAACCAAATAATCAGCAGCAATGCAAGATATACCACAATACCCACATATAGCCGGATATGAAAGACTACAACCAGCCATAATCCTATCCAAATCATCTGCATTCAACATCCACATCCAAGCACATCGGGTTGCCAACATCGAGCAAGGAGAGAGGACAGGCTACCCCATATGGAGGCTTAACCCACCCATCCCTCTCTTGAGTTTTCTTGGATGATGAAGCGACCCGATGCCCAGGTTCTCTTGATTAAAAAGACCCCAGATCTCTAGCAGCAGATCAATTTTTCTGGAATAGATCATGTTCGGGCAACCGTCGTTGGCCCTCTTCTCTAGAGCGTCTACCACCGGATTCCCTTCCCGCAGAGTATGAGTAAAAGAGAGGCCGAGGAGGTCTTGTTTGTCAAGAATAGATCCCATAAATTGCCAGATATTCTAGGGGGAGTTGAAAGCTCCAGAGGATGCCACTTCTGCTTAAATACAGGAATCTGTTTCGACTGTAATATCCTTCAAACAGAAGGGAATGGCCTTGCTGATGGCTTAGCAAAGGCCAGTGCTTTGAGTCAGAATGAGTCGGTGTATGACAATGTGAGTGCCCTGCCGACCTACATCAGGGGCCTCTACAGGTTAGACAAGATAGGTCTAGGTTCCATTAGGGAGACCGTTAGAAGCTCTTTGTAAAGTTTGTTGGCTGGACATATCCTTTTGACATGATAGGTAGTACTGGGGTTTAATTTTCTGACCCCCAGGTAGGCTAAATCACTGTATCTTTGTTCTTATTGAATATATACACTCTTTTCTTAAAACAAAAACAAACAAAAAATAAAAATAAAAAATCCTTCAAACCCATATCACTACAGATTAGAATGCCGTCTTGCTTGGCCCGAGCTTCAGCAATAGTATTGGAGACTTGTTCATATCTATTATGAATTGCAAAACCAAGGTGGCCTTGGTGGTCCCTTTAGACCCCTGCTCCACCACTTAAGCCAGGATTATCTCTAGGCGAACCATCCACATTAAGTGTCATCTTACGTAGGTTTGGATGCGGCCATTCGATAATCAGAATTGGTTGCCCCAATGGAGGAGAATTTGGTGACAGTCCTATGGCCCCAATCGCTGCAGTCTTTGGCATTTGACTTCCCACTTCGAATAGCCATTTGTGGACTTTCACAATAATGAGCACAGCGAGAAAGGGGTGGCCTTCGAATTTTTTTTTTTTTTTTTTTGAAATGGCATTACCCATGGGTTCCATTGATCCAACAAGAATTACATACTTTCGGGTGGGCTCAACAGAAAAAGATTTGCAGCCTCACCTATCATGTGTTAGCATATGGACAAAAAAAAACTCTGTACAAAGGAAAACTAAAGCAAAAGTATAACCTAGGGTCTCAGATGTTGGCGTCTGATGGCTCTAATCCCACTCTTATCCAAGAGGAGGGATCCCCTAGCCGTCCTCGGAAGCTGGGATTGATGAAAGAAGATCATATCGCTATGGGCTTCGCTTGCCAACTTTGCTAAGGCATCTGCCACGGAGTTACCTTCTCTAAAGGTATGGGTGAAAAGCAGGTTGAGGCTATGAGTCTTAGCCTTGATACTACCCAGGAGGTACCAAAGATTCCAGGGGGTGGGCTCTACAGGGTCCTCCATTGCATCCACAATGATTTTGGAGTCAACTTCTACAATAGTTGACCATAGTTATGCATGAGACCCAGATTTGAGCAGATGCGAATTCCATCTAACATGGCGCGAGCCTCTGCACTATTATTGGTGGCCTGACCATAGTATTTGTGAAATGAAAAAAGAAGCTTGCCACAGTGGTCGCGGCATACTCCGCCTCCGCCGCTCTCTCCCGGGTTACCTCTAGAGGATCCATCAGTGTTAAGTTTCAGCCAATGTTGGGGAGGAGGAGTCCATCTCATGATCTGCGGATTTGGGGCTAAGATAGGCCGGGCAGGTTGAAGCCATAAAATTTGGGCTGAAATGTCCTCCTACGGCGAGTTTCTATCCTGCAGATGAAGGAGATTGCTAGTCTCTCGAAGCTAGCTGCGGACTTTAAAGATGATGTTGTTCGTGGACATCCTACGGCCCTCATGACGTGCGACATTTCTGCTTAACCATAATTCCCAGGTTAGGAAGCTGGGTAAGAGTCCAGTGAGCATTTTAATTCTAGATTTTACACTGGCTGCTGCTGTCCACTGAAGAATTCATTGGCGAAGAGAGCAGTTGCTGGCCACTGGAATGTCAAAGATCGCGTTGAAATAGTCCCATACCTAGGTGGCCGTCCTGCCAGAGCTGAAGAGGTGATCCAATGATTCAATCACCCTTGTCGGAATGGGATGAAGGGCGCTGTTGAGTTGCGTCCCCCCTGATATGATGAGCCGTTGAATTGGTTCCATCCCTGTCTCACTGAGCAAGGAGAGATGAAGAATTGGATTGCACCCTGCTGCCCGACGATATACCAAGTTGGCACTGCGGCTGACAGCAATCACATGTCGATGTCAATGGAATGTCGCATCGTTGCAGCGCTGAGTCGATAGGAATTGCCCCCTGTGTAATTCTCCAGCAGAAGACTGCTAACTTGGGAGGGATGTATTTGTTCCAAATCCACTTGGACCAGGGATGCTTCTGACCATGAGATCTGATGATATTCCATGAAGATCTCAGCGAGAAGGATCCATTGGTCGTTAGGTCCCAGATGAATCTGTCTTTTCTGTTGGACAGCCTAACTCCTGACGTGAGAATAGCTTGCATCGCTGCTGGTTTTATAATATTCTGGATATCGACAAGTTTCCATCTCCCTATAAGAGGGTTAAAATCACTTACCATTTCACTTTTTAGGTGCGTCGGGATGGGCGAGGCCAGAGCACCTGACAGGATCCCTCCACCGGACCAGTTTTGACACCAGAAACTAATCTTTCCCTCCCCAACTAGCCACCTAGAATGCTGTAAAACTTGTGGCAGAGCTTTGAGAAGGTCCTTCTGTTGGGGGCTTGCACAAAACCTTAGGATCTAGCCCTCCAGAACAAACCAAAATTATGGATAATAAAGCAATGAAATAAATCAAAGCATCAATCACACACCACACAAGAGATTTATACGTGGAAAACCCTCAAAGAGGTAAAAACCACGAGACCTCATCCAGATCAACAATCCACTATGAACTGGAGCGTTACAACCTTCTTCACTCACACAGGAGTGGATAAACAATAAGAGAAATAGAGAAAACGGAGATATCTAACCGATTACGAGGACATAGAAGCACCGAAATATAGATTGCACAGTAAATAACTTCCACAAGCAGAACCTCCCTTCTATAAGCTTCCTCTCTCTCTTTCTCTCTCTCTCACCTTTTGATAGCCCTAAACCCTTTAGCAAATCCCTTGTAAAGCTTTAGGAAACCCTCTTGCATTCCTTGTGATACCTAGAAAACCCTAGGCAACCCCTTTTATAGTTTTAGGAAACTCCTTTCCGCATCCCAGTTGCGAAAGGACTCAAATCCGCAGTTTCGCGCAAAATCGCTGAAAAAACTGCGTAACCTTTGACTAGTCGAAGCCTGTCCATGACCGGTCGAAGCCCACCTTCGACTGGTCTTGGAATTCCAGGACTGGTCTTAGCCTCCGAGAAAAAATAGCATGAACTCGCTGGACTTTGAGTCGTGTCAGGGCTCGAACCTACGACCAGTCGAGCGCCTCCCACGACCGGTCGAGCGGGGCTCAGGACCGGTCGATCGAAGATGGGGAAAAAACTCATCAAATCCCCTCCTTTTTGACCTAGGAGGGATCCACCTTCTTCAAACCAGTTAGGTTCATACAAACCTCAAACTTGCCCTTGAGCAAAGCCTTGGTCATCATGTCTGACCCATTATCGTCCGTGTGGACCTTCTCAAGCTGTAACACCTTTTGTTCCAAAGTATCCCTGATCCAGTGATACCGAATCTCTATGTGCTTCGACTTGGAATGCTGACTCGGATTCTTGCTCAAGTGTATAGCACTCTGACTATCGCAATAGACCACATGCTCCTCTTACTTTAGGCTACGTTCCTGTAGGAACTTCTTCATCCAAAACATCTCTTTACATGCCTCTGTGACTGCAATGTACTCGGCCTCTATCGTCGACAATGTTACGACCTTCTGTAGCTCGCTCTGCTAAGAAACCACTCCTCCCGCAAACGTAAATATGAACCCCGATGTAGACTTCCTGGAGTCTATGTCACCTGTCATATCTGCATCTGTGTAGCCTTCTAACACAGGTTTACCGTCACCATAGCATAGGCTCAACCTGGATGACCCTCTTAGATACCGCAGTATCCACTTTACCGCTGCCTAATGCTCTTTGCCAAGATTGGCAAGATACCGGCTGACAACACCAACTGTATATGTTATGTCTAGGCGTGTACACACTATAGCATACATCAAATTTCCTACCGCTGACGCGTACGGTATCTTCTGCATCTCTTCCGCCTCTGCCTTCGTCTTGGGACATTACCTGTCGCTCAATCTGAAGTGACCATCTAGTGGAGTATTGACTGGCTTCGCTGCATTCATATTGAACCGCTCTAGGACTTTCTCAATATACCGCTCTTGTGACAGCCAGAGCTTCCTGCTGCTTCTGTCATAGGTTATTTCCATTCATAAGATCTGTTTAGTCGGGCCCAAGTCTTTCATCGCAAAAGACTTGCCCAGCTCCTGTTTCAACCTATCAATCTTCTTGATGTCTTTTCCCATGATGAGCATGTCATCAACGTATAATAGCAGAACTAGGAAATCACCATTTGAGAACTTGCACGTGAACACACAATGCTACGACTCCGTTCTGTCATACCCATGTTTTAACATAAACGAGTCGAAGTTCTTGTACCATTGTCGTAGAGCTTGTTTCAGCCAATACAAGCTCTTCCTCAACCTACACACCATATGCTCCTTGCCCTTGACTTCGAACCCCTCTGGTTGATATATGTAGATCTCTTCTTCTAGGTCACCATGGAAAAAGGCAGTTTTAACATTTAACTGCTCTATCTCCAGATCCATGCTAGTCGCCAACCCAAGCAACACCCGTATAGATGTCATCTTCACCATTGGTGAGAATATTTCCTCGAAGTCTATGCCTTTTCTCTGACCAAACCCTTTAACCACAGGTCTGGCCTTGAACCTCGTCTGTGAATTCTTCTGCTCAATCTTTTTTCTGAACACCCACTTATTGCTCAAAGCTTTCTTGCCCTTAGGCAATTTTACCATGTTATAGGTGTGGTTCTTATGCAAGGATTTCATCTCCTCTTGCATAGCTTTCAACCACTCCCCCTTATGCTCGTCGGCTAGGGCCTCAAAATAATCTTCTGGCTCTCCTCCATCGGTTAGCATAATGTACTCATGCGGTGAGTACCTCTTGGATGGCTGTCTGTCCCTAGATGACCTCCTCACCTATGGCTTAACAGGTGGATCAAGTGGGGGCTGCTCCCCTGGTCCATCTTCTGAAGGAACTCCCTCATCCTCTGCACCTTGCTGTACTCCCCCGTCATCAGGCACCATGGGAGGAGTAACCGGATCCATGTCCTCTAGCTCACCTAAACTAGGCTGATTCTTCTCTGGCTTACCAATGTCTTCTATACACTGATCTTCAAAGAAAATCACATCTCTGCTCCTGACGAGCTTCCTCTTGGTTGGATCCCACAATCTGTAACCGAATTTTTCAACACCGTACCCTACGAATACACACTGCTTAATCTTCATATCGATCTTGGACCTCTCGTCCTTTGGTACGTGAACGGATGTCTTGCATCCAAATACCCTGAGATGACTGTACGATGGATCCTGTCCAGTCCACACCTTCTCAGGTACTTCTCCATTCAACGGGGCTGATGGAGACCTGTTTATCAAATACACCGCCGTGTGTATTGCTTCTCCCCAGGACGTCTTAGGCAATTTCGCATGGGATAACATACATCTGATTCTCTCAACAATGCTACGATTCATTCGCTTAGCTACACCATTATGTTGGGGGGTCTTCGGAACCGTCTGTTCATGCTGTATACCCAGGGACTTGCAGTACTCATGAAAGTCGCCAATGTATTCACCACCATTGTCAGTGCGGACGCACTTCAATGATCTACCTGTCTCTCTCTCGGCCATAGCATGAAACAATTTAAACATACCAAAGACCTCGTCCTTGGATTTTAAAGCATAAACCCAAAACCTCCTAGATGCATCATCTATAAAAGTAACAAAATACAATGCCCCACCCAAGGTTTTTGTCCTCATAGGACCATAAACATCAGAATAAACCAAATCTAATGCATGCACTTTATTAACATGAGAAGTAGTTTTAACAAATGAAACTCTATGCTATTTCCCTGATAAATAATCAAGACAGGTTTTAAGAGGTGTACCTGTCACATCTGGAAGGAGCTGCTTCTTTGCTAGTACTTGAAGCCCTTTTTCACTCATGTGGCCTAGACACCTGTGTCACATGTCAATAGCTGAATCTTCCGCTACGTTCAACACACCCTTGCACATACTAACACTTGTCTTGTACAGGGTGCAACACTTCTTCCCTCTGGCCACGATCAACGAACCTTTGATGAACTTTCATCGCCCACCAGCAAACCGGCTTTCATAGCCATCATCATCCAGCCTCCCCGTCGACATCAAGTTAAGGCGAAGGTCTGGGATATGCCTCACATCCCTAAGAACTAATGTGCAGCTCACATCAGTTTTCACACAAATATCACCGACTCCCACGATTTTTGATACGCCAGAATTTTTCATCTTCACAGTCCCATAGTCACCTGACTTGTAGCTTGTGAAGGAGTCCCTGTGTGGAGTCGCATTAAAAGAAGCTCTCGAGTCTATTACCCAGTCGGTGTCCTGACTCGTAGCCGTGAGACATAAATCATGATCTGTATAAAGAATAACTACCATGTCGCCATCTAAAGCGACCGCAGTGGAATCTGATTCATCTTCCTTCCCTTTTCCTTTCTTGTAATTTTCCATACCACGACATTCATGCTTGTAGTGGCCCTTCTTACCACAATTCCAGCAATCAACATCTTTCCTATTATTCGACTTACCTCTTGATTTATCTCGGCCCTTTCCGCCCTTCCTGTTCTTTCCTCTCCCCCGTTCCTGTGTCACAAGGGCCTCTTGCTGAGTAGACTCCTGAGACTTCCTCCTTGTCTCTTCATTGAAGAGACAGCTAGTTACTTGTTCCATGGATATCTTTCCGTCTGGCGCGGAGTTACTTAGAGACACCACCAATGTCTCCCAACTGCCAGGCAATGAACTAAGCAATAATAAAGTTCATCATCTAGGACCATCATCATAGAGGTGAGTTGGTTCACTATATTGCTGACCTCATTCATGTGCTCGGCCACAAAACCACCATCCTTGAATTTGAAATTCACAAGTCACCTTATCAGAAAAATCTTATTACTGGCTGTCTTCTTTTCATACAGCCCTTGTAATTTCAGCCATAGGCTAGTTGCTGAGGTTTCCGTGGACACATGGTGAAACACAGAATCATCCAACCATTGTCTAATAAACCCCACCACCTTTCGGTCCATCTTCTTCCAATCATCATCAGTCATATCCTTGGATTTTGCTGATATGCCTAAAATTGGAGAATATAGGTCCTTGCAGTAAAGTAAGTCCTCCAACTTAGCCTTCCATATGGTCCAGTTAGAACCATTGAGGTTGATCATCCTTGATGAGCCATCTTCCATAATTCCAAACCGATCCTACCCGTTCAATGAACTTAGCTTTGATGCCACTTTGTTGGGGGCCTTGCACAAAACCTTAGGATCTAGCCCTCCAGAACATACCAGACTTATGGATAATAAAGCAATGAAATAAATCAAAGCATCAATCACACACCATATAAGAGATTTATACGTGGAAAACCCTCAAAGAGGTAAAAACCACGGGACCTTGTCCAGATCAACAATCCACTATGAAGTAGAACGTTACAACCTTCTTCACTCACGCAGGAGTGGATAAACAATAAGAGAAATAGAGAAAACGGAGAGATCTAACCGATTACGTGGACATAAAAGCACTGAGATATAGATTGCACAGTAGATAACCTCCACGAGCAAAACCTCCCTTCTATAAGCTTCCTCTCTCTCTTTCTCTCTCTCTCTCTCTCTCACCTTTTGATAGCCCTAAACCCTTTAGCAAATCCCTTGTAAAGCTTTAGAAAACCCTCTTGCATTCCTTGTGATACCTAGAAAACCCTAGGCAACCCCTTTTATTGTTTTGGAAAACTCCTTTCCGCATCCCAGTTGCGAAAGGACTCAAATCCGCAGTTTCACGCAAAATTATGGAACAAACTGTGTAACCTTCGACTAGTCGAAGCCTGTCCACGACCGGTCAAAGCCCACCTTCAACTAGTCCTGGAATTTCAGGACTAGTCTTAGCCTTCGAGAAAAAACAGCGTGAACTCGCTGGACTTTAAGTCGTGCCAGGGCTCGAACCTACGATTGGTCGATCGCCTCCCAGGACCGGTCGAGCGGGGCTCAGGACCGGTCGAAGACGGGGAAAAAATCCCATCACCTTCCAGTAGGGGGAAGTCACCGTTCCAATTCTCCCCTGGTTAGAGAGCAGATTGGAAAAATGTTTCACCGCTATGAATCGAGCCCAGAGGGAGTTCCCTTTCACTAAGTTCCAGGCCATCTTGACTCTGAAGGCTCGCATGACATCTTCTAAACTTCTCACCCCTAGACCACCCTCCTGAAGGGGTGCACATATCTTGGCCCATTTAACCCAATGATGCTTGAAGCCGGTTTTGGAGGATCCCTAGAAAAAATTGGTGAAGGCTCTCTCTAGTGCTCTGCACACCCTTATTGGGATGTTGATGGTCGAAAGAATATAGATCAGAATACTAGATAGAACACGTTTGATGAGCACTAGCTTAGTAGCTTGGTTGAGGAGCTTCGCTTTCCATCCTTCAATCTTGGAAGTTATCTTGTCGATGGTCGGCTGCAAAAGTGAAGTGGATATCCTCCCTTTGGTGATTGGAATCCCTAGATACATGATTGGAAGGAATGCTTGACGATAACCCGTTAATTGACAAATCTTTCGCACCTTGTTTCTAGTCGCTTTCTTTGGCAGGATGAAGGAGGTTTTTTTTTTGCATTTACCCTTTGGCCAGAGGCTTGTTCATAGTCACTAATCAGATCAAGAAGCATGCGGATGTTAGAGATCCTACCATTTAAGGATAAGATCGCATCATCAGCAAAAAATAGATGAGAAATAGGGAAATAGGTTCAGGGGAGCTTAAAGGCCTGGCAACGCCCAGATGAGAAGAGTTGAGAAAGAGCCCTACTGAAAACGTCTGCAACAAGGATGAACAGGGATGGGGACAGCGGGTCCCCATGTCTGAGCCCTCTCCCAGCTTGAAAGAAACCAAAGTTTCTGCCATTAATGAGAAGGGAGAACCACACGTCCCTCTAGCATCGCTGGGTTTGGGCGATCCATAAGGGATTGAATCTGATTTTTTGCAAATCCTGGTTGAGGAAATCCCACTCGAGCCTATCATAGGCCTTCTCCATGTCCAGCTTAATAATGAGGTCCCCCCCAAAGACTTTCCTGTCTATCTCGTGAGCCATCTCCCTTGCTATAGAAACATTTTCCATGATTGATCTACCTTTAACAAAAGCTTCCTGCTCCTCAGAGATCAAAGCTGGAAGGACTAGAGCTAATCTAGCTGCCAGAATTTTCGAAAAAAATCTTCATAATGCAGTTGCATAGACTGATGGGCCTATAGTCTTTGATGCTGAATGAATTTCTTATTTTGGGAATTAGACATATCTGCGTGCTCTGAAATGCTCTAGGGATTGGACCACCTTGAAGAAAGTCTTTCGCTGCCTCAAATAAGTTTGCACATATAACTTCCCAGTAGGATGTGAAAAAAGTGCCTCCAAACCCATCGGGGCCAGGAGCACTGTCCAGAGGGATAGAGAAGGTTGCCTCCTTAACTTCTTGAAGCGATAACAGTCTTAATAAGGCCGTATTCATCTGAGTAGTTACTAGCTTCGGGACACAATCTAAGATGTTACCATTGCAGTCTCCTGCCGTCGCAAACTGGTTTTGGAAGTACTGGGTTGCAGCTTCACCAATATTCTTTATCTTCTCTAAGACCTCCCCTGATGTCAGCATGAGGCTTTTGATGGTCAGGTTCCCGTGTTTATCAAGGACGGAATAATGAAAAAAATCATGTGTTTCTGTCTCCTTTAGCCAGCCAATCGATTCGAGATTTCTGTTTCCAGAAAATTTCTTCCTGGAGGAGAGCACGGTTCAGATTTTCCTATGCTTGTTGCAGCAAAATGAAGTCTGCTTCCATCTTGGAATCGGCGAAGGAGATTTCAGCCCTGTTTTCAACCGCCACCGTAAGATGGATGTTTTAAAAAATATCGCCAAAGACCTCCTTATTCCACTTTTTAAGCTGGGTCTTCAGAATTTTCTGCTTGATGTAGAATTTATACATAGGACTGGCAAAAATTTCTGTTTACCAACATCTTTCCACAAGGCTGGTGAACTCGTCATGAGTTGTCCACATCCTTTGAAATCAAAAAGGTTTTGGGAAGTCCGCATCCTCGTCTAAGAAAGAGAGAAGGAGGGGAGAGTGGTCCAAGTAGTTGCGTTGGAGATGAAAAACCTTGAAGGAAGGAAAAGACTCTAGCCAATCAGAGTTGGTGAGCATTCTGTCCAGTCGGGCCCGTCTGTGACTAGAACCTGCTCTATTATTGCACCAAGTGAAGGGCTGGCCGTGGAAGCCAGCATCTATGAGGCCCGTGTCATTAATTGCATCCTGAAATTCCCTCATCGCTCCTGTCAGGTGACATTAAGGCCCAACAAGATCTCCAACGGATGAAGGATGGAGCTAAGCCCCTTACTGGGGTCCATCAGTTTATCAAAGATTAATTTATATATATATATATATATATATATATATATATCAAATTTATTATTTTTGGAGAATTTATTTCAAGTCAAATTAAGATCTAGGGTTTCGTTTTCTTATATAAAGGCTATCAGATAAATCGTAAATGGTACTTTCATCAATAATAACAAATTTACTTATAGTATTTTTTAAAAATTTCTCTCATATATTCAAGGTCTATCTTAAGAAGGAAACAATGACTCTTCACTTTATCCATGCATCTTTTTTTTTTTCTAGGCACCTACTATGTTATTTGGTACCAGAGCCACTATGTCACTCAGTATGAAGAACATTTTTTAAAAAAGAAATGGATATATTATATCTACAGAGAGGAAACTATAGAGGAAAATACATTTCGGGAAGGACCATCGCAACAATAGAAATAGGGGGAATGGAGCCTGCCTATCGTTTCCTCTCATCTAACTAGGAAAGACTGGATTAAGAGTCTCGAACTATTCCTATCCTAGTCCGGTCAAGGACGACCTCCCCTCGAGTAAGGAGGGGAAGGTCAGAGACCCTTGAGACGAGTATATCTGATTGATTGGAGCTACCCATTTGGGCCAGGCTGTCCACCACACTGTTTGCCTCTCTCGAAATATGCTCAATCGAGATGTTAATGGAGGCCCAAATATAGTCGAACCTTTTCTTGCAGTAGTAGATATTTCATGGGATTCGCTCGTTTGAGGATAATAAGGCGACCGCCGCTGACGAGTCGCTTTCTACTTCCACCCTTATGAAACCTCGGTCCAAACAAAGGTTAAGCTCGTCCACTACACTTTGGCTTCAGCGTGGAAGTTAGTACCAACACTACATCCTCTAGGAAAGGCAAAAATGAGAGCACCTCTCTCATCTTTACAAGCTCCCCTACTTCCTAAAGGGCCCAAGTTACTGTGGGAGGAATCGTCAACATTTAGTTTAACCCATCTTGCCTTTGGTCTTTTCCATTTTGCTCTAAAGAATGTCGAATTATAGCTGATGGCGGGAGATATCCCTAAATCTCTGACTGCCTCCTGGCTGGTTTGATCTTTGCATGGCGGGAGCTGGAACGTGTTGGTAATGAGGTAGAACCATCTTCTGATTTTGGAAATTGTGAGGTCTCGCTTGATATAGGAATCCTCGAAATGGCTATCATTTATGGTTTGCCAAATTTCCTAGAAAATGAGGGCTAGGACTAGCTTGCGAAAGATACCAATGCTGGATTTGTCGCCGACAATAAACGGGCCATCCTCCCAACTATTGTTTCACCTTTTAAGAAGGAAACCAGGAGGAGGGAAGTGAAATAAAGTCACAGGGCATTCACCAGCTCACCTTCCGTACAAAGGGGATTTAGTGACTCGTCTTGGCGATTGTTTCCCGCTCCACAGCAGACACAACATAAGGCAAGAGACACCCCTTTTTCTTGACGTTGACTTCGACCGAGACTACTTTGTTGAGGATTTTCTAGGTGAACATCACTATCTTAGGAGGCAGCTTTGTGTGCCAGACCAACTTGGCCCAAACTAGTCTAGGGCCCGACGGGTGAATCAACCCCCAAGCTGATTTGATCGAGAATCTCCCCGACGATTCTCCGGTCCAAACATAGTGTCTTCTCCATAGTGCGTAGTTATCCCCTTCGAGTGAACATGCTCAAGGAAAGAGGACGTGAGGAGCAAGGCCGCTGGAGCTCTCGAAAGGATTCCATTAAGGCCTAGAACATCCTTCATCTACAGTTGCCGCAGGTCAGTTGGGATGTGGCCCATGGTCCTACCGAGGAGAGGGCCCAAACCTGACCAGTTGGAGGTCTAGAAGTTGCTGCAGCCCTCCCCCAATAATAGGCAATAATTCTCTTTCAGTTGATCAAGCATTTTTCTCATGACTTTCCAGTGTGAAGAATCCGAAGCTCTCTGGGGAGGATTATCATTTAGTTCTCATGAAGCTTCCCCATGTGTTGTTTTTGTGGTCGTAAAGTACTGTCCAGGCCATCTTCAATCTCATTGCCTTCATTACGTCCCTGAGCGCTCTGAGACCAAACCTAACCTCTGATTTAGAGGCAATTATCCTCTTTTCACTGAGCCAGTGGAGATTCTTCTTTCCTTCTATCCAGCCGCAAAGGAAATCTATGAATCCCTTCTCTATTTTGGTCAGCGTTCCTTTCGGCACCTTTACTACAACTAGCATATGGATGGGGATGCTACTCAAAACATGTTTTATTTGCCTTATTCTACAAGCCTGGTTGAGGTAGCAGCCCTTACACCCTAAAATGTGGTTCATGACTTTTTCTATCATGGGTTGGAATGGGGCAGACCTTGTTCTGCCAGTCATCAAGGGAACCCTGAGGTAAAGAAAAGGGGTAATGCTCTCCTAAGCCCTGTCAACCTTTCCACTTGTCTAATGCGCCCTTCTGCCATCTTGGAGGAAAATAGAAAACTTCTCTTTTCTTTGTTTATCCTCAGCCCTGAGATTGCTTGGAAATTCAACATAACCATAAGGGAGCTTCTGCTGCTGTTTGTGAAGATGATGGTGTCATTGACAAAGAGGATATGCGTTGTAATTCGGTTGCCTCTCGTGGTTTTAAATTGGGTGTTGAGGCTTCTTTCTACTAGAGATTTAAGACCATGGCTTAGAGCTTCCATAATCAGGTTGAACAAGTTTGGGGAGAGAGGATCCCCTTGGTATAGACCCCTCTTAGATTTGACGAAGCCATTTGCTTCACCAATGAAAAGAACTAAGAACCATACTTTAGACCAGTATTTCTCTGCCATGTTAACCCATCGCTGACTAAACTTGAACCGAATCAACACTGCTTTCAAAAAGTTCCAAACCACCTTATCATATGCTTTTTCCAGATCTATTTTCAAAATGATGTTGCTACCTCGCACTTTCTTGTTGATGTCCCTGAGAAGTTCTTAAGCGAGCACAATGCTATGTGCAGTAGACTTACCTTAGACGAAAGTCGATTGCTCCTTTGAGATCAATATAGGCAGAAGAGATTTGAGCCTAGCTACAATCACTTTAGAGAATATCTTATATACATAGTTACATAAGCTAATGTGGTGGAATTTCAAAAAAAAAATTAGAGAGGAGTTTTTTGAAATAAGGGAAAGAATGAAAGCAGAGAAAGCCCGAGGGATGTCCCCACCCCCCTCCGGAATAGGTACTTGATTACGTTGAGGATGTCTATCCCCACTATGTCCCAGCAGGTTTCGAAGAAGGCTCCTGAGAATACATTAGGGGCAGGTGCCCCGTCGGCTAGCAGATCAGTGACTGCCTATTTTATCTCTTCTAGAGAAGGGGTAGAGAGGAGAGCTACATTATCTTCTAACCTAACTGCCGTGGGGATGGACTGGAGGAAGTTGCCTATTGGATCCGGGGGGTCTACTTTGAACTTACTCTCTAAGAATCGCAATGCCTCTTCTTTCATCTCCGATCGGTCTTTAAAAGGAGTACCATTTTGCAGCTCTATTTCCTTGATGTAAGACTTCTTGACTCGCTCTTTAATTACTGAGTGAAAAAACTTAGTATTTCTATCACCTTCTGCTAGCCATCTATAATGGAATTTTTGTTTTCAAAAAACTTTCTCTAATCTTTCTAGACAAAGGAGTTCGCTTTTTACCGCCTTGAGTCTTTTCAGATTCTCTTTTTTTGGGATGACTTTGGATTCTTCTTCTATCTAATTCATGGATTCTCCTGAGATCTTGATGAGGGAGAATATATTTCCGAGCACCTCCTTGTTCCAGATTTTTAGGGCGACTTTTGTGTTCTTCAGTTTGCTAAGGAGGTATATCATTAGATTGGTGATCGGATCAGATTTCAAGGAGGATGAAATGAGGTCTTGGAATCCCTCATGCATAGTCAACATGCTTTAGAAACGGAAGGGTGTAGGGGACAATGGGAAGGCATGTGGGTGATATAAGAGGAGGGGAGAATGGCATGAGTTCACTCGAGGTAAATGTTGTACATGGAATTGTGGGAACAATTGAATCCAAAGAGGAGAACATAACACCATGTCCAATCTTGCCCATTTACGATTCCTCCCTGATTCATTGTTACACCAAGTGAATGCGCTTCTAGAAAAACTTGCATCTATCAGCCCTTTTTATTTATGGCTTTGACAAATTCATTTGAGCTCTGATTTGCTAGATTGTTTTCCCCGACTCTCTCTGACTAAACCGTAATCGTATTGAAGTCCCCTCAAACTGCCCAAGGCCCTGGTACCATGCCTGCTAGGTTCGCCAAATCTGACCACAAATCCCTTCTCCCAATAATGGAGCATTTGGCATAGACTACGAAGATGAAGAGGTTTGGAACAACTCCTTGAAACTTCACCCTTAGGGAGATCATCTAGTTTGGTGAGGCTATGAGATCCACTGAGAGAGTAGAAGAGAAGAATACCCAAATTTTTACCCCGAGATCACATTAGATAATGAAGAATGGAATCCCATCTTTAAACTTGTTCTAATTCTTTTCGAGTATGGGAGGATTGGCTCTAGAATGGCTACAATAGTTAGTCTATGCTTGTTGATGATTCTTTTGATAGTTCTCACTGTGGGAGTATTTCCCACCCCCGGAGCATCCAGATTAGGGCACTATCCATCCGAGAAACTTCCTGAGTTCATGGCCTTGTCAAAGAGTCTTCTTGTTCTGTCTTTCCAGTTGTGTGTGTCTCTTATTAGGACTTGGACTTGGGATAGGAGGTCGAGGCCTTCGACATCGATGTCGGTTCGGTAACGGTCTAGAATGATTTTAGGGTCCTAGAGCCTAAGCTGCCTTTCCTTCATCTCTTCCTTATTGAGTACTGTGGGTGTTTCATGGCCCTTAGTCCATGGTTTGTCCCTGGATGATTGATATGGTGGCCGGTCTTGAAGAGGAGAGCTTTCTGACTTTGTTTCTATGCCTTGATTTCCTACCTGGGAGGGGTGATCAATTTGAAAATAAGGGGAGAGGTCAACATGAAGGAGGAAAGGTTCACATTGGATTCCCCCCCCTCCCCCCTAAACGAGACAGTTGGAGGACTCGACCTCCCCTGGATCCACTATTGGGGGGTCCTTCCCCTCTCTTTCTCAGTCTGGTTCAATCTGACAGGGACTTCAGGCTCATCTTAAGATTTTCCAGATTCTGATGTTTGTTTTCCCTCTTTGCACTGACATTGGCCACCGAACTTCGGCCTATTTGCTATGGAGCAAAGAGTTTACCCTCTCTTGTCCTCTCTGGCTTACTTGTGGGGAGAGGTGGGGGGTCTCCCAGTCGTGGGTTCAGCTGGAATGAAGGGGGAGGGCCTCGATCATTCATTTGAGTCTCCATGATTTGAGTTTCTCCTTGTTTAGATGCTGTTGAGGCATTTTCATAAACACCGAGCGTGTTTAAACCTGGGTCCCCTTCTAATGGAGCTTCATCGTTGTTTTGCCGAGGGACTTTTCCACAAACGGTTTTAGGGTTCACTAATTGGGTATCTTCTACCTGTTTTGAGGGGGATTTCACCCTGCATCTAGTAGAGAAATCTCCTTTTAAGAGTACTGGGGTTGGGATGTGGGCTTGTTCGGAGTGGACGTAGCTTTACAAATGGGGCCTCTATAACCGTAAGGATCAGGCAGTTCTACCCATCCACGTTTAGGCCTAGGACCATAAACCAAGTCTCTGTCGGGGTGAAGGATGACTTTCAATCTGGCAAAGACTTGGAAGATACCGAACCCGATCACTATATCAATATCCATGACTCTACCTAGGTGTTGGTCGATGTCGATAATGGTCGAATTAAACTAGGCATGGGCTAGGATGTCATACAGTCTAATCCAACATCGTCCTTTCTCGAATACTGAGTTTGAATGTCATGATTCAACCTTTGCCAGGCCCATGGTCGAGTGGAGTGCGTGGTCGGAGAAGAAGTCCGAGAGATCCTCCCTTGTCTTGAATAAAAGCAAGAAGCTACTAGGAGATAGTCTCAGAACATCCACTGCTGATGCTATGAATCTCGAATTTCTTAGAGCCTGGATCTGGTGGGTGATAGATGTATGATGGCTAGCCACATGACCCACAAGAGCCATGCTAGGGATTTTCTTTTTTCTCTAACTGCCTCATTGTCATCATCTAGGGACGAGCGAGTTTGTTGTTTTTGTCCATACTGTGTAGCCCTTAGTTTCTATTTCATATGATAGGTGTGGTCCAATCCTTTTGTTCGGACCTGCCCGAATGGATATATTTTGTCAAATCAATGAAAACTTGATGGAGTGTTTTTTTTTTTTAATTAAAAAAAAAAGCTATAGAGGTAAAATATTCTTCCAAGTTTGGTAACGACGTGGGGGAGGGGACGGGGGATCGCTGAGAAACCTGTGCATAGGTGGGTTTAGGGTAGGTGAATCGGTGGTTGGGTTGGTGGGTTGGGAGGTTTTCCTTATCCTTTCAACCTACCCCTGTTTGTTGGGGATAGTGGGGTTTCGGCTTGGCAATCTTGACCTATACTATTCTCTGTCCATTCTCTTACCATCCAACACCCCTTTAGCTTCCCTAGCTTCATCTTCATACAGGAATAAGACAAATTCAAAACCTCTAGGTTTGATCATCCTAGGGAAGGTGGGGATGAATATATGAGTCACCTTCTCGTACTTGTCGAAAATGTCTTTAACATCCTGTGCAGAAGTAGTCATACGGGAGGTTTTCGATGAAGAGGCTATATCCTGGGTCTTTCAGATCTGGTCATGGTACCCTAAATTTGTATTGAGGGTTGGCTAAAGACGATATTCCTCTATGCTCTATTGCTCTACTATAGAGTGAGAGCAATTGGGAAGGGGGATTTCTCTAAGCTCTCTTTCTCTCATATACTGCAGTCCATACGTATTCCCTTTCTCAGAGTCTTGTTCTTCCTCGATCTCTCCCATCGGGGTAATGAGCTCCCGGAGGTTCAGGTTTCCGAGAAGGAAATCCTAACACCGTATCTTGAATCTAAGGGTTTTAGTTATGGATATGCTTCGTTTTTAGGCTCAACCCCTAAATTTTTAGTATAAAGAATATGATATATAAAGTGGCAGTAGACAAGTTCTAGTTTAAGATGGAAAAGTACCACTCTATATACATAATTAGATTGATTAAAAAGGTTAGCCAAACTAAAATGTTAAAAGACTCTTATTATGCCATTATATATATATATATATATATATATATATATATATATATATATATATATATATTTGAATTAACTTGTTAATACACACTCAACTGGCAGTTCATACTTCACTGTTAGCCACCCCCCACTAGGGAATCGATACCAAGACGTCAGTGTTGAAACGAGGTATCTTCACGCAGTCTACCACTTGAGCTATGGATCGGGGTGTCTATAGAAGTATGCCAAGTGATACTTAAATGACCATGAAAGTATGATGTTGTTCTACACATAGAGGTAGGGAACAATCCAGGATTGAGACTGTCATACTCGATCTGGCGAGCTACTTTGGTAAGATTTCTCAAATCGACTCCAACTCACGGTTCAGTTATTTTCAGGCCTTTGCGCGGATAAAGGTTATTCCTCGTCCGGGTGTCTGCTTCAGCAATGTATTGCGTTTGAACGTGTTGGGGAAGGACTATCCGATTTTAGTAGAGGTGGAACCAATGTTCAAATTAGGACCCTCTCCTTCCATAAAACAGGCCACGAATGAGACCACCAAGGAATGGGTGGTCCGGAGGTTCCATAATGGGTCGAGACACCCACCACATGTTTGTGGAAATACCGAACTCATAGAGACAGAGATTGGGAACGGTCAAGCCGGGAGCAGGTCAGCGGTTTGCCCTGCAGTCGATATGGGGGATGGCCCGTAAGTATTGCAGGATGCAGGTGGATTTGGAAATATTGGGAGAAGCCCTCTTGAAATCCCTATTGTCAGCGGAACTCCAGGAAGGGCTGGAAATACAACAACTGGGGGTGACTCGACAGGTGTTTGTGGAAATGACAGAAACAGAAGTGACCGAGAAAATTCTGATCGAGCGATAGTTCTTGGGACCGAAGAAGCTACCCCCCTTCAAACCTCTGTCGTAGGCTTGCATCTGGGAGGGGATTGTCATCAGGATTTGACCCATGCACTTCTGCAACATACTGGCAAAATTGCTTCTAGTCAAGGAGAATATGAAATGTTGTGTGGATTGGAGCCCTATGTTCAGCCATCACACAACATGACTGTTACTGTCAGTCTCTTTGATATGATCCATCCTGACAAAATTAGGGTCAGCAATGTTGAATCTCAGTCAATAGTCCCTGTTCTGATGGTTCAGGCAGATGGCCCTCAATCTACGAACTTACAAACTGCTTTACCAAGGTGCAGCCTAAGCCATTTTCAAAACCTTCATCAACACTTACAGCACCATCAGGACATTCAGGTCCTCTCTGCCATACAGCAACCCTCCAATCCTACCCTCCCCAAACCCCTCCTCCAAGGCTGCATAGAGGTTAGTGTCAGTTCATCCGATGGTCCAATTCCTTTCTTCCAACAGTTAGGTCAACCTGCAGTTGTCGAGGCTGAGAACAGACAACACAACAATCTTAAACATCCTGATAACACCACCAACCGAACTTCCTCTCATACCCATTCCAATCATCCAATTCCAGAAATAATACCTGACTGGGAGGTATGGCTTTCAGGAGTCAAGGACATGTTCATCGACAAGTCATCAGACATATGTAGGACTGCTTCCAGGTCAGTGAGTAAGCATGGAGAGGCTTGTGCTCCCCAGCACTTGTCAGGAATAGATCTTATTGCAATGGGGTCTATTGGGGCTAAGGATCTGGCTGTGGCTTCAGGAAATCAGGGTAATCAAGGGGCTACCGAAGGGCAGAACATGACTAATCAGGGTGAAGATGCTGAAGACAATCGACAACCGCTCAGATTATGGGTAGACCTACAGTGCGAGGACCCGGATCTGGGCATCATTGATTCAGATACTAGTCACAACTCCAAAGATGAGGATACTTCCAGGAGCAAGGAAAAAAAGAAACGTAAAACATCGCAGAAACACATTCTCAGCGATCGGACGAATCAAAGGTTGAAAACCTTGCAGAAGAGGGTCAGGCATAAAGGTTGGGTTTCAGATGATTAGTCTCCTATCTTGGAATGTCCGCAGGGTAGGCAACTCCCAAACTACTCAGTTTCTGAAGCGATTGATCAGGAAACACAACATCAGTATTTTTCTTTTGCAGGAGCCCATGAGCAGGGAGTCGAAACGGCCCGCTGTGGCAGCAAAACTGGGATTCCCTGTCCATTTTTCTGATGATGCGGTTAACAATAGGATCTGGATTCTGGCAAAGAATCACCTCTAAGTGCATAAGGTCAGGGCAATCAGGCAATGTATCACGCTCCAAATTACTGACGATAGCCAGGCGCACCCTATCTACGTCACAACTGTTTATGCTAGTTGTTCTAATCTTCAGAGGAAGGATTTGTGGACTGAAATTAGAAGCATTTCAGGGGCCATTGCGGGGCCCTGGATGGTTTGCGGCGACTTTAATGTTACCACCTCTCCGGATGAACATCTTGGTGGTTCATTGCAGATGGACTCTTCCATGACTGATTTTCAAGAGGCCCTCAACGATTCGGGGCTTTTCGACGCAGGGTACTCAGGGTCCCCCTACACGTGGTGCAATAATAGAATGGGAAGAAGTCGAAGATGGGCGCGGCTAGACAAAATTGTGATAAATTTCGATTGGATGGGTTGTTTTCTGACTTGTAAGGTCGATCATCTGACTCGAACTTTCTCTGATCACTCTCCCCTCCTGCTCTCTCTCCAAGTTGACCCCGCTACGTTTCCTCGCCCATTCAGATTCCAACGAATGTGGACCACTCATGATGACTTTACCTCCACAGTTTTCGCCTCTTGGAATGAAGCGGCTCTCGGTAGTCCAATGATCAAGTTTACTGTTAAAATGAAAAGACTAAAAGCTGTTCTTAAGGAGTGGAACAAGGAGACTTTCGGAGACGTCGACAGGAACATTCACCTGGCAGAGGCTGAAGTTCAAAGGGCTGAGCATGCTCTTTCAGTTCGCAAACGGAAACCGCTACGCTAAATCTTAACAGGGCCCACGCTAATCTCAAAAAGGCCTATCTCCGAGAGGAGATTTTTTGGAAACAAAAATCAAGGATCTTCTGACTTGCTGAGGGAGATAGGAACACTAAATTCTTCCACAACTCGATCCTTGAAAATCGCAGGAAAATTCAAATTACGAGGTTGAAAACGTCCTCTGGTGCTATAATCGAGAAGGTAGAAGACATTGGTGAAGAATCATTGTCCTTCTTTTCCAACCTCTTCTCTTCTAACGTCAACGGTCACATTGGTGATGTTGCTAATCACATTCCCCACATTGTGTCTGATGTCATAAACAAGGAACTCTCTAAGCCGGTTTCTATTGAAGAAGTTAGACAGGCTGCTTTCTCCATCCCCTCTGATAGTGCCCCGGGGCCCGATGGATTTGGCGACGCTTTTTTCACTAGTTGTTGGGATATCATTCAGGCCGATCTTTTTGAAGCAGCCTTGGACTTCTTCAGTGGAGGTAAAATTCCGAGGGCTATCCAATGCACGTTAATCACTCTCATCCCAAAGAAGAAAGATTCGGAGTCTCTTGCCGACTACAGACCCATCAGTCTGTGCAACTGCATCATGAAGATTTTCTCCAAATTATAGCCTCCAGGTTGGCTCTCATCCTCCCTCATCTTATCTCAGAAGAACAAAGTGCCTTTACTCATGGCAGATCTATAGTTGAGAACATAACCTTAGCTAGGGAAATGGCTTTTAACCTCGATCGCAAGGTATTTGGCGGGAATTTGATTATCAAAGTAGACATGGAGAAAGCTTATGATCGGTTGGAGTGGGGGTTCATCGTCCAGGTGCTTAAGAAATTTGGTTTTGCTAGCCATTGGATTTCTATGGTGCAGCGTTGCTGGGAAGACACCTGGTTCTCAGTCATCATCAATGGCAGGAGTTTTGGTTTCTTCAAATCTTCCAGGGGCCTAAGGCAGGGGGACCCGATTTCCCCATCCATTTTCATTCTTGCAGCGGAAGTGTTCAGTAGGGGTCTATCTAATCTCTTCTCGTCGGGCTGCTGCCAACCCTTCAAGCTTCCCCAACAATGCCCCATGATCACCCACCTTTTTTATGCTGACGATGCAATATTATTTCTTAATGGAAGGTTATCCAACGTCCGCATGTTGCTTCGATTCATCACTCAGTACGAAAATGCTTCCGGTCAAAAGGTGAATTCTGCCAAGACGTCCTTCATTGTCCCGAAGAACTGCCCCAGAACCAAAGTCCAGAAGCTCAGCACAATAACTAGCTATAAGCAAGCTTTGCTTCCCTCTATGTATCTTGGAGTGCCGTTATCCAAAGGGAGAATTTCGGCCCCGCAGCTTCAGCAGCTTGTCCAAAGGATCGTTCACAGAATTGCCGGGTGGAAAGCGAAGCTCCTGAATCAAGCAGCCAAACTGGTCTTAATCAAGCACGTCCTCTCTACCATACCGATCCATATGCTTGCTGCTGTCAACATCCCTAAATCAGTATCCAGATCAATCAACACGGCGATGGCTAACTTCTTTTGGGGTTCTTCCGAAAAAGGCAATAAAAGGCACTGGGTTAATTGGCAATCGGTGTGCTCTCCAGTTCTCGAAGGAGGCCTGGGCATCAGATCCTTCGAGGATATCTCTTGGGCATTCAGAATCAAGATGGGTTGGCAACTTCTGCAACGCAGATCCTTATGGTCAAAGTTTTCCTCAGCCAGGTACTTCCGGAAGTTCATTGCCTCAAATGGTGTAAGTGGCCAGCTCTCCTCTTCTTCCTGGAAGGAGATTTCCAAAGTCCTGCAACTTACCATCAGCCACTCCAGATGGCTGATCGGGGAAGGTAAAATCAACCTGTGGCTCCAGAATTGGTCTAGCCACAGTCTGTTAGCTGGTGCCACTGTGAGAGCCATCCCTCAGCATTTGAAGGAGGCCACGGTTAGAGATTTCTTCTGCCTCCCGGCAACTAGAAATCTGTCTGAAATCAGTCTCATTATCTCCCCTCAGGCGATGCGATCTATCACCACTTGTCCTCCTCAGTTTTTCAACAGAAAAGACCAGTTGATTTGGGACCTCTCTGCTTCCAGAAAGTTCACAGTTAAGTCTGCTTGGAATGAAGTCAGGGCCCACCTTCCTCTCCTTGGCTGGCTAAAATGGGTGTGGTCTACGGCTCTTCCTCCTAAGATAAGCATCTTTGTCTGGAAAATCTTTCAAAATGCAGTCCCTGTTGACAAATCCCTCCAGAAGCTCGGAATTTCGTTGGCCTCCCGCTGCGAATGCTGCAGGCTGGACCTCGCAGTTTTGCAGATTTCTGCCTCTGCGCAGGTCCCATTGGTGTCTGCGACGCGGTCCCCTCTGCTCGATCAGCAACATGCTCTCGGGATCAGCCATCAGCCCCACGTAGGGAGCTCCTTTGACGCTCACATGCAGCGCTTCTCTCGTCGGTTGCAGCTCCGCCGTATCGCTTCAGTTCAGCATGCTAATTCTGATTCCGATCAGAGTGCGGCTTCCCCTGTCCATGCTTTTGGTGGAGAGGAAGACCGGAATCACCTATTCAGCCATGGTAAGATTGCGGTCTCGGTCTGGGACCATTTCAGTAAAATTTTTGGTGTCAACTACATCCCGAATCAGTCCTTTATGCAGCGCTTCAACCTTTGGATCTCCAAAGCTAGCACGAAATCCAGAGTGTCTCGGCTCATCGGTTTAGTTCCCAGCGTGATCAGCTGGGAGATTTGGCTCAGCAGAAATCAAGCCCGCTTTGAAGGTCGCGTGATGTCGGCATCCCACATTATTTCCAAAGTTGCTCACTAGTTGTCTGATATAGCTTGCACTATCCCGGGTGAGGATCGGAATTCTCTTGTGGACTCAATCACGCTCCAGCTCATCAATATCCCCAAGGCCAAGTATCATCGTCCAACAAAACACTACATTATTTCTTGGATTAAACCCGCTAGGGGCTTTCTCAAGTTGAATGTTGATGGTTCCTCTGGGGGGAACCCTGGTCCGAGTGGTGGTGGAGGGGTCTGTAGGGATAGCCATGGTAATCTGATTTTTGTTTTCCATCGCTACTACGGTCACACCTCCAACACTATTGCTGAAGCCCAAGCTATGCTTGATGGTACCACGTTATGCTCCAAGTTGGGCCTCCGCAATATCATCATCGAATCAGATTCTTTGTCTATTGCCAACGCAACTGACAGGTACGACTCTGTTCCTTGGAAAATTTGGTATAAGATAGGTGCGATTCAGGAATTCCGTCGTTCCCTCAACCTGTCTTTCAATCACACCTTCAGAGAAGGCAACTCTGTGGCTGATGCATTGGCTAGATTAGCCACCGAGGGTAATCCTAACAATTTTTATGTCTCCAAGTTTGCTCTGCCTGCTAATGTTCGAGGCGCCCTCCTCCTCGATCAGGCAGGCCTCAGAAACATTCGGCGTACCTGATTGTTTTGTTCGCTCGACATCTCTGTTTTTTGCGTCTCTTAGTTTCGTTGCTTCAGAGTTTTCAGTGTGCAGTTAGGTTCATATGATGGGTGTGGTCCCCTTCCTTTTTGTAGGGGAAAAAAAAAAGAAAAGAGGTAGGGAACAATATTTTATATGTTCTTCAAAGCCAGGAAGGAAATTACACTTACCCCTTGGAGTGAGTAAAACTGACTTGTAGCTTACAAGTAGAGGCTGGTGGTCTTTCCTAATGAAGGATTGCATCAATATTGTGATTAATATAGAAAAATTAAGGCCATTAAAGAGAAAACTCAAGGAGAATATTCCTAAGGATCTCCTGATGGATAGCCACCTAACAAGTGTTTCAAAGTGATCTAGTCATTGTTTGCTCAGGAAAGGAGTGTTTGCCAGCAAAAGCATCCATGTGGAAGGACAAGAAGATCATACCATCTCATATACTCATGAAGACCACCATACCTATGTTATTGATCTTCTTGAGGGCATGGTAATATGGTCAATGTTCCTCGTTGCAAACGTTTCTTTGAGTATAATACACCAATAGGTCATATGCAACCATTGTTGTATTCAAGGACGAGTTCTCTTCAAGTGGAGGAGACTTTAAATAAATAAATAAACTCAACAAAATTTTCGTTAATGGCAACTATGTTGTACAGCCATAAGGACCACTTGGGAACCTCGCAGTAGCAAAAAAAAGCTGGGGGCACCTTTTGTAAACACAGCCAAATAAACCGACTACCCCTATACAAAAACCTCCCTAGGGACCCTCCGGGAAGACCCAAATAGAACCTAGGCCAACTCTATCCAAGAAAACCAAGCCCCGAATCTTAGATGGGAGGTCATTTGCAATGTCAAAGAAGATGGACGATTGCAACTCACTCCCCATGCGGGCCATTCCGTCAGCTGGGTAGAGAATGATGTATGATGGGTAGAGAACGATTCAATGCATGGCCAAGAATATACAAATTTAGGGCACAGGGGCCAGAAAACACACGCTACAACTTCCTTCTAATGGTCATAACTTTGTGACCCTTTTATTTTTTTTTTTTTGTTTTTGTTTTTGTTTTTTGTTTGTTTTTTGTTTGTTTTTTTTTTATTTTTTTTTATTTTTATTTTTATTTTTTTATTTTTGTGACCCTTTTATTCATTTTGTGCCTATATCAATGCTATCAAGAAGCTCCACGCTCTCGCCAACTGCCTAAAGAGTGACTCATGGTATCGAATTTGACCAGGTCCACCAAGTTCTGGTTGAATTGTCTGAGTGGCACCTTATTTGACTTGTTTTAAAACCATGGGTCAATATTGCAATAAAAATAAATAAATTTCAGAAAATTAGAGACTAGAATTTTCCAATTAGTACTATGTTAGGTTTATTTCCTATCTACAACATACTCAATGGGATGTTTAAATTGAGTAACATATATGCCATGTGTACCAATGCAAGCGCATGTGTGTATCATCCATCACACTACCATAGCATAAATCCTATCTGGTATTGCCAATCAATAATGGTGACCACAGAGGTGGGAAGGTGTGCATTTAATATTTGTAGGTACATGTATGCATTTATGTGTTTTCGAAGAGTAGACGATGATTTATTATATCATTAATGGTTAGAGATGAGATTCTTCTAATATTTCATTCAAATTCATCTTATAACTTGAATTTATATTCGAGAATCAAGCCCATCCACATTTTAGGTGGACCACATGTATTCTGAGTAAGATCAATGGCCGTCCTTTGATGATCTAGCCCTCCTGATGATTAATCATCATGATTTTTGAGCTAGGTGATCTTCGGAAATACCATCAAAAGATTTGGATCAATACGATCATCAAAGAGTTGAAGATGGAGTAGCGAAACAAAATTCAGGCATGAGGTCCGCTGCAACCCATTTCATTAAGGTTGTGTTTGGATTCTTCATTATTAGATTGCCATATTTCAGTTTGATAACATGTTAATTAAAGCAATTAGGTCTAGCCCCACTTACTTTAATACAATGGTTGCAATAACTTTTTTATTTCTTCTGTTGTAGATGGAAAAATTGCAATTGGTTTGAAAAGGATTTCAAAGGCTCTCTCTCTCTCTCTCTCTCTCTCTCTCTCTCTCTAACAATGTTCTAGATTTCATTAGCTGCTGTACCATAGTTCGAATTTCAAACTAAAACTAATGAATTTATTATTAATCTACATTTAAAATAGTTATGTTTAAGAAAATCTTGTAGAGTAGGTGAAATAAATAAATGTGAGTGATTTAGCTGTTGTCACAATGTGTCTGGCGGTTTTGGATGAGTCCACGTGATTACTCGATGTGTCTTGACAATTGAGGACCAAGCAACACACTAGAGCGGGTTTCCTACTTTGTCATCCTGAAATCTTTTCTAGTCCAGTCACCGAGATCTGGAACGAGTTGTCTCAACTCGACCGAGTTTTGAGTCAACTCACCGAGTTTTATAAGTATGGTATGCCTAACATTAATAGAGAAAGATCCTGCAATAGCGTAGCAAAGAATATCACTTACCTAGCTCAGAAGCAGCCACACGTACGTAGATATCCTGCCCTCCATCAGAATACACCTCGAGATCAATTAAATCTCCACCCCACATCATACACCCACTCCCACCTCCATTAATATCAGCACTAGAATAAGCCGTGCAGGAACAATTCTTCAAACACTCATCTTCACACTCCTTCAGGCTGGCACGTGTGTCAACTCGAGCGTAAAGAGTATCAGGTAACTTCGCATGGGCCAACTTGAAGAAGCCATCTCCCTTCTCACACTCCAATGGTCTTCTCCTCACACACCCATCCGACCCAACTCTCAAATACCAGTCCTGAGGTGACCTGGGCTCGAACCCATGCAAACATTCACACGACGGCACCTGATCCACGTTGCAGCCAGCATACGTGCCACACTGAGCATATTGATCACAGCGTTGCCCCGGGTGGGTCGCGAACAGATTCCATCGATGGTTCCTATCTAACCATGTCAGTCTTTGGAGTTCACCGGATCCATTCAACACCATCCTTGAGATAACCGACGCATTGTAGAGAACGTCTGTGTAATAAGTTTCGTGTTCATTGGCAACGTAACGGAAATTGACTATGAAGTTTAGAGTCATCTCTCGAATGCCACTGAACCGCTGCCCGTTCCATGGCCCGCTTCGCCAAGCCCGTTCCGATCCCTTCCATAGAATGAACTGGGGCACCCCTCGTGAATCAAGCCGTAATGAGAATTCCCCATGTGCCGGATCATTGGGGGACTTCCATGATGTTAGGTACCAGTCTATGCCGGTTCTCCTGTCCACGCCAAGTTTCATGCCTGGTAACATAGTGTCCGTTGGATGATCAAAGCTCTCCCACAATATCCTCCCTTCATTATCACTGAACACTAAATTACCTGAATCCAGTAGCCTGGCAATTGAATAATTTGTGGCAACCGTGCCATTAATTGCAGACCACAGGGTGCGACGACTTGCATCCAAGAGCACTATATTGCCGTTGACGATTGTAAGTACACCGGAGGAATTCGTAAGCGGGCTTTCTCTGTTGGCGACCCACACAACCGTTCGCTCCCTGATGTGGTTTTACCATATCCCAACATAACGGTTCCTTGAATTGCCAGGGCAAAAGAACCCTAATACGAACTTCTCGCCAGCAGAAACTAGGGTTTCACCATCATCGATGGTTTGATTTGGAATTATGGTGTCGATTGGTGTGCAAAATCGGAAGAGAAAGAAGGAAATGAGTAATGGATGCGAAAAGCGGAGAAGAAAAGCCATGATGCAAAATGCTTCGTTTCTTATGGTATTGTCAAATGTATCAGATATCAGTTTCTGGTTAAATGGTATTCCTTGTTTGGTCGAATATTTTCACCATTGCCCTATGTGAATGTACACGTGGAAACCTAACAATCATGTACCAGATTAGAACCACTCATCTTTGTAGTTCGAGAGGCAGGAGATACTAGGATGGACCAACCCTTTTTGCTTTTCACTGACCATCGGAGTACTTTTTGAAAGTGGAAAAGTACGTTAAATACCTCAGCAACAAAATTACTTTGCATGCATAATTATGATCGTCTTCTTCACACTATTGAAATATATACAAAGATAAATGATAATCTAATAAATATGTTGATTCTCCGCAACATGATGATGAAAAACTAACACCATAGGTTCTTAATATTTGGCCAACTAAGATTTTGAAAGAATAAAATTTTTCAAGGGCGGGGAAGAGAGAGATGTCTCAAAACAAATCTTACACCTAAACAGGCGTTTGTCATAAGTGAAATCTAATTAGATACTAAATTCAATATTTCTTATGTTATGATAATGAGGTGTACTGAATTACCATACTTTTCCCAATTAAATATTCCAATTTACACCTTTCAACGGGCAGATCTATTGTGAGACCCTTGATGGTTCTTTTTTTTTTTTTTTTTTTAAAAAAAAAAAATATATATATATATTAATAAATTTAAAATTAAACCATAAATTTGGTTCTTGACTTTTTAGATGCAAAATTACTAATTAAACTTTCGTATTCAAGTTTACCCAATAAATCAATTTCGATGGATAAAATTGCTAAACCGTTCATAAGGTGAATCTTAGATGGATGAAAGGAAAACATAAATATCAGCTTATCCAAAATTTCTACCGCATGCAGAAAAGTTTTTAATGGTGAGGATTCAATATCCACTTTTCTTCTGCGTTGTGGTCCACTTGAGCTTTGGTTCTGCTTCATGTTTTTTTTAATATTCTAAAATGGGATGAAGAAATGGATCAACGGAATAGATATAACACATATAATAATGTGGACCCCACAGAGCTCAGGGCTACAGGAATCCCTAAAGTGGCCTGCCCGCGTCTATTGTGAGAATAATGAATTTAGAATTGAATAGTACTCTAGCAGTGTTATAGTTAATAAATAGTCACTCATAGATTATTAATATAGCATATTTTGACTCCATCCAAACCGTCTAAATTAGGTGATCCATTCTAGATAGGCTAAATTACAAAAAATCCATTGATTTAACTATTCTATCTTCCAATTAGTGGGAATTTGTATGTTGAATTCAAATAATTTGTTTAGTATACAAGAATCAACTAGTTAGGAGATCCAGCCATTGTGTGTTTTTGTTTTTGTTTTTCATGAACCATCTAAATTGGGACCCACTTTTATATCTGTTTAATTTAATTTAAAAATGTTCAAAGGTTGCAGTTTCTCAATGCATGTGTATAGATTACCAAACGCTATCAGAGTATTAAAAGCCTATTCCTATAATCCCCTGGGCCTTCATAATTAGGGGGCCTTAGGCGATTGCCTCACCTGCCTACCCCTTAGAGCCGCCCCTGATTACACACACCTCACATGGACGACATTGTACTTAATGCACGAGTGGACCATAAATGATTTGTAAAAGACCTGATCCAATCATCTGGTAGGCCCCTCATATTCCTTGAATATGCACCATTGAATGTGGAAAAGTGTGACTGGTCCTTACGTGTAAGTGGTCCAACACAGTAAAAGTGCGCTCGCAGGAGTTGGGCGTGACCCTCCACCCTCCATTGTGAGGCGCAAAGGACCAGCCATCCGGATTAGCAAAAGCATTGCCCCTTTGTACAGGGAATTCAACTATACTCAGGCACCTTTTTTTTTCCAAAAAGGATTTCCATTAACAATAGGGACCTTCGGGCAGCCCCGGGACAAAAACAGGGCCACTTATCATAAAGGCAGTCACAAACTACCACCAACAGACAAAACACAAAAAACATCTTTACAACTTCACACAAGTATCTCTAATAGCACCTAAACCGACCTTATCTAGAAACAGAAGGTTGCGAATTCGGGGAGGGAGATCCCCAAAATGAGAAATCACAACTAACACCTGAACCTCGCTAGCCTCTTTATCCATGCCGTCAACCGAGCCATTCCCTTCCCTGGGAACTATACTCAGGCACCTGAAATGGTACACACGGCATATATTAACTCTAATGGGGTTTTTGGATTGCAAGTTATTTAAGATAAGCTACTTATGCTGTAAATAGCTTATCTTGGTTTCTACTTATTAAGCTTATCTTGGCACAGTCACTTCCCCTAGCTGGAAGGAGCTACTTAGAGCTCTACCTTTTACCTTAAACCATTCTAGATGACTTATTGGAGAAGGCAAAGTCAATTTTTGGAACCATAATTGGTCAGGTGGAGTAATTCTGCTAGGAGCTATGGTGAGACCAATTCCTCACCATCTATTAGAGGCCAAGGTTTGCGACTTCAATCCCTCATCTGGCAGATGAAATTTTGCTGATATTCAGGACATTATCACGCCAGCAGCCATGCAGACCATATCAGCTACTGAGGTTGGCCTTTCTAACAGAGAAGACAGGCTCATTTGGGACTTAACTTCGAAGGGGTCCTTTTCTCTGAAATCTACTTGGAACGACATCAGGAAGAGGTTGAGACTCAAATATTACATAGTTTTCCCCATTTACATCTTGGTTTTATGAACATGAATCCGCTTAATATTCTATTTTACTCATATATGTGTTCAAAGGTGAATTTATGTACTTGGATTCAAAAAGGGTGTTAAAAGTACGAATTTGATGCTCAGCAATTAGCAAGGCAAGGGATGGATCTTATGAGACTAAGATTGAAGAATTCACATGCCAAAGATCCAAGAAAAATAAGTGAAGAATGAAGAGAATCGAAGATTTGAAGTGAAGAATCCGGAAATCGTCCTGAAAAAGTATATTCTAAAGCTGTGAAGTTTATTTTGGGAAACTGCACAGCAGGAAGTCTGTTTTAAATGAACTATACAGCGAGAAGTCTATTTTGAAAAAATACATATATTTGAGACGGTTTCTGGGGTTTTTCAAGTTTGTACGAAAATTGGAATTCCCTACTTATAAATAGGGCTTCCTAAGGCATCATTCAAAGCATCCCAAAGCAAAATTTAGGGTTTTAAATAATTTTTAGTTTTATTAAAGTTTTATAAGTTATTTTTCTTTTTTTAAAAAAATTTAGATCTTTTCTATTTGCATTTTTTTCTTTTTTTCTTATTGTTTTTTATTTCTGCAATTTAATTATGTTTTTCAAAGTTCCTCCTAGCCCAAGCTAAAAGAGAAGCACATGGGTTTATTATTTCTTTAAGATTATGATGATTGATTGTTTCAATGATGAGAAAAATTGTGTATGCATGTTATCTATTATTTAGGTTTTGCTTTTTATCCTCTTGTGAGATCCATTTGTTTCCATCATATGAGATTCATATTGATGGATAGGCTTACCCTAGATCAATCAGATTTCCTAGATAGGAGATGTTCTCAACCTGTTATATTTCTTTAATATTCATTATCCTATAATATATTGAATACTTAAAATCACTAGGTTAACCATAGTGCTCAGATCCTAATTGTGTTATCAATGTCATCATGATTTTGAAACATTAACCTATGTGTGAAACTTTGAAGCTTAGGTGTTATTTTATTCAGTTGAATTACATCCATTCAAAAATTCCAAAATCAAATCATGAAATTAATTTTCATTACTTAGTTTGTTTTGCATTTGATTTTTTTCTTCTCACAATTCATCTCCCTATGGGATCAACCCTGTATTCACGGGATACTACTTATAAACCTCTGTACTTAGAAGCAAGGAATCAAGTTTTTGGCACTGTGGCCTAGGAGAGACTGAGATAGATCAGATCTGTGCAAGATAGGTAAGGTAAGTTTTCTTCTAAGGTAAGTTCTCTTATAAACTCTCCAAATTTTTTGTAGATTTTGTTTTTTCTTTGAAAATAAATTTAATTGTGTCTTTCAAGTATTAACTATGACATAAGGTTGCCCTGCTTGGGAATTTATTGCCCAAGTGCTATGGTTGTCCTACAGTTGTTGTTTGATCACAAAGATCATCCATTGAATCTATTTTCTAGATTAGCATAGTTTAATTTCTGCATTAGTTTTACTTTTTTTTTTTTTTTTTTTTTTTTTTTTTTGTAGATTGAACCCTCATGGTCGGCCCTGCCGCTTGGGTTGTTGATTTATTTTTTCTTTGTGGATTGAACCCTCACAGTTAGCCCTGTCGCCTGGGTTGTTGATTTATTTTGCTTTGTAGATTGAACCCTCATCGTCGGCCCTGCCGCTTGGGTTATTGATTTATTTTGCTTTGTGAACTGAACCCTCATAGTCGGCCCTTCCGCTTGGGTTGTTGATTTAAGCTTTTATTTTTATTTTCAAGTATTCATACTTATTATTTGAATTAGTGGTATTTGTTGTGTGGTGTGGATGGTTTATGTCCCGTTGGAGTAGAGATAAAAACAATCAACTCTCCTCTAAAGGGGGACTAGTTCTATGCTTTGATCATTCACTTCGAAGAGGCATTCAACATCACTTGGATTCCATGGCAGATCCAGTTGATAATCCAAATCCAAATATGTCAGATTCAACTATAAATCAAAACAGAGAAAATCAACACAATCCTCCTCTTGAGGATGAAAATGAAGTTCATAGGAATGTGTTAAACCAACCACGGACTTTACATGAATATTTACACCCTGAGAGATCAACTTTACCATCTTGCATAGTGTTCCCTACTCACACAAGAAACATTGATTTTAAACTAGGTGTGATTCAAATAATTCCTAAATTTCATGGCTTGGATTCTGAAAGCCCCTACTTGCACCTCAAGGACTTTGAGGAAGTAATTGCAATGTAACAAGTAAATAATGGCAATAGGGATGTACTTAAGCTTAGGTTATTCTCATTTTTTCTAAAGGATTAGGACAAAGCGTGGCTCAACTCTCTAAGACCTAATACCATCACTACATGGCAAGCCTTAAGTAGAGAGTTTTTGAAAAAGTTCTTTCCCGAGCACAAAACAAATGCACTAAAACAAGAAATCATGTCATTCTCCCAAAAGGGGAATGAACTATTTTTTCAAGCTTGGGAGCGCTTCAAAGATATTCTAATTACTTGTCCACATCATGATTATGAACCATGACATGTGATTGATGCTTTCCGAAAGGGGCTCACCATGGATACCCGTCAGTTCATAGAGATGATGTGTGGTGGAATCTTTCTTAACAAGGATCATATTGAGGCTTGGGATTTTTTAGATATGTTAGCAGAGAATACGCAGACATTGGATGTATCTGCTAAATCAGACCAAACTAGACCCATTCCTAGAGAGAAAGCGAGGATGTATGTCCTAAGAGAGGAAGACGACCTTAATGCAACATTTTCTGCATTAGCTAGAAAGGTCGAAGCCTTGGAAATTAGGAAGGTTGATATGGTTAAAGCAAACACTTCCTTAGGTAGTTTTTGTAGCATTTGCGGTGGTACAGACCATGACACAAAGGATTGTCCAATAATCTCAGTTGTACGAAATATCACGCATGAGCATGATCAAGCAAATGTTATAAATAACTACCAAAGGTCAGTTATGCAACCAATGGGAAACACGTATAATCTAAATTGGCGTAAGCATCCTAATCTTAGTTGTAGGAATGGACCGCAAATTAATGTGCCCAATGCACCTAAAATGCCTCCACAAAACAACTTCTTTAGGGCACCTAACAATGCACCATATGTGCTCCCACCAAATCAATCATTTGTGGAGGATGCATTGACCGCATTTATGAACTCTCAAGCTCAAATGAATCAGTCTCTAATCCAATCAAATCAGGAATTAAAGATAGTTGTGGCTAGGATTGAGACTCAACTAAATGCTAGGGAAATATACAGCCTTCCTTCTCAACTTGTGCCAAACCCTAGAAATACACATTTCATTGGAGACTCAAATCCAAATGAGCTACATCATGAATAAGCTAAGGCCATCATTACCTTGAGAAGTGGAAAAGAGATCGATAATAAGATAATGCAATCGGTAGAAATACCGGAGGATGAGCCACTGTCCCAAGAAAATGATGAACCGACTATGGTTCAAGAGCCGCAACAACAAAAGGATAAAGAGACTAAGTCATATGAGCCTCCAGTTCCATTCCCATCTAGATTTCGGAATCCGACTGTCCCCATGAAATATCAAGAGATGTTGGATGTGCTCCAAAAGGTTACTGTCAATATTCCTCTGCTTGATGCCAATAGACAAATTCCATCATATGCTAAATATCTCAAGGACTTGTGCACTGTAAAGAGGAAATTAAATGTACACAAAAAGGCCTTCCTTACTGAGAAAGTGAGCGCTATCATTCAACAAAAGGTTGTACCCAAATACAAAGACCTAGGAAGTCCCACTATTCCTTGTATTATTGAGAATTTCCAAATTGAGCATGCTTTGCTAGATTTGGGTGCAAGTGTCAACTTAGTATCATATTCAGTTTATAAACAAATGGGGTTAGGCGAGCTTAAACCAATCACGATTACACTCCAACTCGCTGACCACTCCATTAAGGTACCAAGGAGAACTTTAGAGGACGTACTAGTCCAAGTAGAGAAATTCTACTTCCCATGGATTTTATTGTACTAAACACTGAACCATGTGTAAATGCTAGCGCTCAAGTTCCCATCATTTTAGGTCGCCCATTTCTAGCAACTTCAAATGCATTCATAAATTACAGGAATGGAATGATGAACTTGTCTTTTGGTAACATGACTCTAGAGCTAAATTTTTTCAATCTATGTAAGCAGCCCATTAATAATAATAAAATTCATGAGCTGAATTTCATGGACTGCTTGATAGACGAAGAGGAATTGGAACCTAGTCTGACTGAGGAATTGATTCAAGTCATTGGGGACTTGAAAAATTATGATTTAGAAAAAGTGCTTGTTGAAATTTGTGATGATAATGAGAGTACTACCACCTAGGACATTGGTATGTATCAATGGAGATCGCGTACTCAAATCCTATCTATTGAGGACTGGCGACCTCTGCCATCACCAACCAATGTTCCAAAGCTTGATTTAAAACCACTACTAAATGAGCTTAAGTATGTATACTTAGGTGAAAATAAAACTTATCCTATGGTGATCTCTTCATTTTTAGACAAGGATCAAGAGATTAAATTGTTGAATGTTCTAAGGGACCACAAAGGAGCCTTGGGCTGGGCCATTTCTGACATCAAGGGTATAAGCCCTTCCATATGCACCCATCGGATCCACCTCGATGAGGACGCCAAACCAATTAGACAACCTCAAAGATGTCTCAATCCAAACATAATGGAAGTTGTAAAAAATGAGGTGATCAAATTGTTAGATGTGGGAATCATCTACCCAATATCCGATAGTGTTTGGGTGAGTCCAACTCAAGTAGTCCCAAAGAAATCTGGAATAACTATTGTGATGAATTCTAATAATGAACTCATACCAACACGTGTCACCACAGGTTGGCGTGTTTGTATTGACTATAGAAAATTAAACCAGGTCACAAAGAAAGACCATTTCCCTCTACCATTCATTGATCAAGTTTTAGAGAGAGTAGCAGGTTACTCCTATAGTTTTCTTGATGGATATTCTGGATATAACTAAATAGAGATAGCCCTGGAAGACCAAGAGAAAACCACGTTCACTTGTCCATTTGGTACATTTGCTTTCAAATGGATGCCATTTGGATTGTGTAACGCTCCAACAACTTTTCAACGGTGTATGTTAAGTATTTTTTTTTTTTTTAATATGGTTGGAAAGTTTCTTGAGGTTTTCATGGACGACTTCTCTGTATTTGGGAGTAGTTTTGAGGAATGCCTCAACAATTTATCTCTTGTCTTGTCTAAATATGAAGAGAAACACCTTGTCTTAAATTGGGAGAAATGTCATTTCATGGTTCAAAAGGGAATTGTTTTGGGTCATGTTATCTCCAAAAATGGAATCGAGGTAGATTGCTCAAAACTCAACATTATAACTAATCTACCTATCCCCCGAACTGTTAGAGATATTAGATCACTTATAGGGCATGCTAGTTTTTATAGAAGATTCATTAAGAACTTTAGTGCCATTACTAGACCCTTAACTAATCTTCTTCAAAAGCATGTTCCATTTAAGTGGACAGATGAGTGTGCAAGTGCTTTTAATAAAATTAAATTATCCCTTACCACTACACCTATCATGCGTCCACCAGATTAAGCACTTCCTTTTGAACTAATGTGTGATGCAAGTGATTATGCCATAGGGGCAGTTTTGGGCCAAAGGAAAGATAAACGGCCCTACGTTATTCACTATGCAAGTAGAACTCTAAACTCGGCCCAAGTGAACTACTCAACAACTGAAGAAGAGTTACTTGCAGTAGTTCTTGAAAGGGCCTAGCTATATGCCCTAGAGGGGGGTGAATAGGGCAATGCCAAATAAAATAAGAAATAGCGGAATAATAAAAGATATAAATAACAATGCTGAAATAATAACAATCTCAAAGCACATGAAATATGAGAATGATACTGAATCAGTTCTAAGGACAACCTTATACCAAAAACCAATGGCATATGGTAGGACAACCTTATTTATAGAACAATCTAGAAATCACAAATGATATGGAAAATAAATCAAGAATAACTTACAGAAATAAATCCTAAGTTATTACACCATTCAACCACACTTGCTTGAAATGAAAATTACAACATTCATCCATAAAAGCAATCCACAATACTGAAGGAATAAATAAAGAAATCAAGCACATCCACAACACAATGATATATAGTGGTTCGCCTGTGTGTTCATCAATTGTTAGCCAACAGCCACACAGAATGCTACTCCACTCCTAATATCCTCACACAGGGGATATTAGCATGCACTCTCAAAATAGGTTTTCACAGGTTCACCCAAAACCTTCACAATTGTGTCTTTTTATCTCAGGCTTACACAATCCAAAAACTCCCACAATCTGAGTTTTCTGGCTCTCCTCAGATAACCAATACAATGAGATTTTTCTGGCAAATCTCAAACAAAACCAGAGAAAGTAAATTACAAAGTAAAATACATGAATCTCCTTTTGAAGTAGCCTAGTAGAACCAATCGGAGTAGATGTATGAAACGTCGTTCAATGTCCAATACTCACTTAAAGAATGGTTCTATGTCTAATTGATTTTAGATTAAATCAAGAAGAGCAAGGTCTATTTGATTTTGATCCCAGAAGAAGGAATATCACAAATTCCTCTTTTCTAAATGAGATTGGAATGTGGATCAAAATCACAATAGAATAATGCTAACAAAAGGAATATTAAATATGCACAGTAGCTTAAAAAAATAATCACAACTTATCTCAGAGTATAGCCTTAAATCGCTTGAATTGAATGTAATGGAATGTCTAAAACTCTGAAATTCATGCATTATTTATAGCCTGAAAAAATCCCATCTTCGACTGGTCTTAGGATCCCTAGGACCGGTCGTAGCTTCAAAGATTTTGAAAGATTTCCGCGGGATTAGATTAGCTGTTCCCACGACTGGTCTTAGGTAACCTACGACCGGTCGTGGGCCACCTACGACTGGTCGTAGGACCCTAGATAGGTCGCTGGAGTTTGAGTCATAGGACTACGACCGGTCGAAGGATGAGTCGTAGAACTTTCCAGGACTGGTCGAAGGACAACCAGGAAAATCCAAAAATCTGTAACAACCTAGGACTAGTCCTGAGAAACTTAAGACTGGTCGAAGCAAAGCTAGGACTGATCTTAAGATTTCTAGGACTGATCTTAGAACAGTCATAACAAGCATATTAAAATATTCAGATTATGTATCCAGAATGACCTATCATACAGACCAACCTAAGGTCAATCTAAGGTCAAACAAACCTTGAAGTAAGATGAACATTGAAGTCTTGAAGGTCTGTATTCTCAGATGATCTTGAAGGAGAAGCTTGAATCGAGTTGACGACTTTCTAGAGCTTGGTACTTTCTTGATTTGTCTTGATGAAGTCTTCTAATCTTGAACTTCTTAGAAGCAAAGTTGAAGTCTTCTATTCTTGTAGACTTCATCCATGACATGTCTTGCAAACATTCTTCATTTATGATCTTGTCTTAAAAACATTCTTCATTCATGATCTTGGCTTGAAGCAGTGTGTAGTCACAAACAAGAAACACAAGAAGTACAAGACATAGGTTTTGGCACTACAAAATTTGACAACCAAATGGATATGAAATCATAGCACTAACAATCTCCCCATTTGTCAAATTTGTGACAAAACACATTTATTAATATAAGAGTAAAATGAAGAAAGAATCTTGAGCCATCAGAGCCATAAAAAATACTCTACTCCCCCTAACACGACACCAAAATAGCGAAAAAAGGACGGTCCAAAACCGTCTCAAATGACCAAAAAGGACGGTCATGGACCGTCACATAGGCAGTCAAATTTTGACGGTCCTATTACTTAAAGGACGGTTGAAAACTGTCATTCTTATTGACAAAAAAAGGACGGTCATGGGCCGTCCTTAAAATGGACTGTCATAGACCATCTCTTATGAGCCCAAAAAGGACGGCCATGGACCGTCCTTTAAAAGGACTGTCATGGACCGTCCTTAAAAAAGACTGTCATGAACCGTCTCTTATGGGCCTTCAAAGGACGGCGATAGACCGTCCTTTAAAAGGACTGCCATGGACCGTCTCGTATGAGCCTTTAAAGGACGGTTATAGACTGTCCTTTTAAAGGACGGTCATGGACCGTCCTTTAAAAGGACTGCTATAGGCCGTCTCTTATGACCCTTAAAGGACTTTTCAAATTTGACTTATTACAGTCTTCTTCCTGATATACACCTGTTATACAATATATTTCATCACATTCACATTCACATCCATCTAAACCCAAACTACGTAAATCCATCTAAACACAATCTTCCTGATATACACCTGTTATACAATATATTTCATCACATTCATATTCACATTCACATGCATCTAAACCCAAACTACATAAATTCATCCAAACACACAATCTTCTTGATATACACCTGTTATATAATATATTTCATCACATTCACATTCACATCCATCTAAACCCAAACTACGTAAATCCATCTAAACACACAATCTTCCGATATACACTGTTATACAATATATTTCATCACATTCACATTCACATTCACATCCATCTAAACTCAAACTACGTAAATCCATCTAAACACACAATCTTCCTGATATACTATACAATATATTTCATCACATTCACATTCACATTTACATTCACATCCATCTAAACCCAAACTACGTAAATCCATCCAAACACAATCTTATCCACATTACATTCATCCACGCATAATATATATAAGTTTAACTTTATAAGTAAAAAAAACAATCTTATCCACATTTCATCACATTCACATTCATCTAAACCCAAACTACGTAAATCCATCCAAACATAAACTACATCCATCCAAACACAAACAATCTTATTCACATTACATTCATCCACGCATAATACATATAAATAAGTTTAGGTTTAGGTTAGGTTATAAGCTATAGGTTTAGGGAATTGAGAATAGGTTTAGGTTTAGGAAATCGAGTTCGGGTTCGGGATCGGGTTCAAGTTTGGGTTTTCAAGTTTAGGTTTAGCTTTAGGTTAGGGAGTTGAGATTAGGATTAGGTGTAGGTGTAGGTTTAGGGATTTGAGAATAGGTTAAGATATAGGTTTAAGAATCGGGTTCGGGTTCAAGATTGGGTTTAGGTTGGAGTTTCAAGTTTAGGTTTAGGTTTAGGTTTAGGTTAGGGAGTTCAGATTAGGATTAGGTTTAGGTTTATAGATTTGAGAATAGGTTAAGGTTTAGGTTTAGGAAATCAGGTTCGGGTTCGGGATCGGGTTTAGGTTTGGGTTTTCAAGTTTAGGTTTAGGTTTAGGTTAGGGAGTTGAGATTAGGATTAGGTGTAGGTGTAGGTTTAGGGATTTGAGAATATATTTAGGTTATAGGTTATAGGTTCAAGTTTAAGTTAAGGTTAAGGTTTAGGTTTAGGTTATAAGCTATAGGTTTAGAAAATTGAGAATAGGTTAAGGTTTAGGTTTAGGAAATCGGGTTCGAGTTCGGGATCGGGTTTAGATTTGGGTTTTCAAGTTTAGGTTTAAGTTTAGGTTAGGGAGTTGAGATTATGATTAGGTGTAGGTTTAGGTTTAGGGATTTGAGAATACATTTAGGTTTTAGGTCATAGGTTTAGGTTTTAAGCTTAGGTTTAGGTTTAGGTTTAGGTTTAGGAAATTGAGAATAGGTTAAGGTTTAGGTTTAGGAAATCGGGTTCGGGTTCGGGATCGGGATCGGGTTTATGTATAGGTTCTCAAGTTTAGGTTTAGGTTTACGTTAGGGAGTTGAGATTAGGATTAGGTGTAGGTTTAGATTTAGAGATTTGAGAATACATTTAGGTTTTAGATCATAGGGTTTGGTTTAAGTTAAGGTTATAGGTTTAGGTTTAGGTTTAGGTTAAGGTTTACGTTTAGGTTATAAGCTATAGGTTTAGGGAATTGAGAATAGGTTAAGGTATAGGTTTAGGAAATCGGTTCGGGTTCGGGATCGCGTTTAGGTTTGGGTTTTCAAGTTTAGGTTTAGGTTTAGGTTAGGGAGTTGAGATTAGGATTAGGTGTAGGTTTAGGTTTAGGGATTTGAGAGTACATTTAGGTATTAGGTCATAGGATTAGGTTTAGGCTTAGGTTTAGGTTATAGGTTTAGGTTTAGGTTAAGGTTTAGGAAATTGAGAATAGGTTAAGGTTTAGGTTTAGGAAATTGGGTTCGGGTTCGGGATCGGGTTTAGGTTTAGGTTTTCAAGTTTAGGTTTAGGTTTAGGTTAGGGAATTGAGATTAGGATTAGGTGTAGGTTTAGGTTTAGGAATTTAGGAATACATTTAGGTTTTAGGTTTAGGTTTAGGTTATAAGTTATAGGTTATAGGTTCCGGTTTAGGTTTAGGTTATAAACTATAGGTTTGGGGAATTGAGAATAGGTTAAGGTTTAGGTTTAGGAAATCGGATTCGGGTTCGGGATCGGGTTTTGGTTTGGGTTTTCAAGTTTAGGTTTGGTTTAGGTTAGGGAGTTGAGATTATTATTAGGTGTAGGTTTAGGTTTAGGGATTTGAGAATACATTTAGGTTTTAGGTCATAGGTTTAGGTTTTAGGCTTTAGGTTTAGGTTATAAGTGTAAGTTGTAGGTTTAGGTTTAGGTTTAGGTTTAGGTTAAGGTTTAGGGTTTAGGGTTTAGGGTAAGGTATAGGTTTAGGAAATCGGGTTCGGGATCGGAGCTTAGGTTTAGGTTTTCAAGTTTAGGTTTAGATTTAGGTTAGGGAATTGAGATTAGGATTAGGTGTAGGTTTAGGTTTAGGGATTTGAGAATACATTTAGGTTTAGGTCATAAGTTTAGGTTTTAGGTTATAGGTTTAGGTTTAGGTTATAAGTGTAGGTTATAGGTTTAGGTTTAGGTTTAGGTTAGGTTATAGGTTAAGGTTTAGGGAATTGAGAATAGGTTTAAGGTTTAGGTTTCGGAAATTGGGTTCGGGTTCGGGATTGGGTTTAGGTTTGGGTTTTCAAGTTTAGGTTTAGGTTTAGGTTAGGGAGTTGAGATTAGGATTAGGTGTAGGTTTAGGTTTAGGGATTTGAGAGTACATTTAGGTATTAGGTCATAGGATTAGGTTTTAGGCCTAGGTTTAGGTTATAGGTTTAGGTTTAGGTTATGGTTAAGGTTTAGGTTATAGTTTAGGTTTAGGAAATTGGGTTCGGGTTCGGGATTGGGTTTAGGTTTAGGTTTTAAAGTTTAGGTTTAGGTTTAGGTTAGGGAATTGAGATTTGGATTAGGTGTAGGTTTAGGTTTAGGGATTTAGGAATACATTTAGGTTTTAGGTTTAGTTTAGGTTATAAGTTATAGGTTATAGGTTTAGGTTTAGGTTTAGGTTTAGGTTATAAGCTATAGGTTTAGGGAATTGAGAATAGGTTAAGGTTTAGGTTTAGGAAATCGGGTTCGGGTTCGGGATCGGGTTTTGGTTTAGGTTTTCAAGTTTAGGTTTAGGTTTAGGTTAGCGAGTTGAGATTATTATTAGGTGTAGGTTTAGGTTTAGGGATTTGAGAATACATTTAGGTTTTAGGTCATAGGTTTAGGTTTTAGGCTTAGGTTTAGGTTATAGGTTTAGGTTTAGGTTATAAGTGTAGGTTATAGGTTTAGGTTAGGTTATAGGTTAAGGTTTAGGGAATTGAGAATAGGTTAAGGTTTAGGTTTACGAAATCGGGTTCGGGATCGGGTTTAGGTTTGGGTTTTCAAGTTAGGTTTAGGTTTAGGTTAGGGAGTTGAGATTAGGATTAGGTGTAGGTTTAGGCTTAGGGATTTGAGAATAGGTTAAGGTTTAGGTTTAGGAAATCGGGTTCGGGTTCGGGATTGGGTTTTGGTTTGGGTTTTCAAGTTTAGGTTTAGGTTTAGGTTAGCGAGTTGAGATTATTATTAGGTGTAGGTTTAGGTTTAGGGATTTGAGAATACATTTAGGTTTTAGGTCATAGGTTTTGGTTTGGATTCAAAGTTATAGGTTTAGGTTAAGGTTTAGGTTTAGGTTTAGGTTATAAGCTATAGGTTTAGGTTAAGGTTTAGGTTTAGGTTTAGGTTATAAGCTATAGGTTTAGGGAATTGAGAATAGGTTAAGGTTTAGGTTTAGGAAATCGGGCTCGGGTTCGGGATTGGGTTTAGGTTTGGGTTTTCAAGTCTAGGTTTAGGTTTAGGTTAGGGAGTTGAGATTAGGATTAGGTGTAGGTTTAGGTTTACGGATTTGAGAATACATTTAGGTTTTAGGTTATAGGTTAAGGTTTTAGGTTATAGGTTAGGTTATAGGTTATAGGTTAAGGTCATAGGTTTTGGTTTAGGTTAAGGTTATAGGTTTAGGTTTAAGTTATAAGCTATAGGTTTAGGGAATTGAGAATAGGTTAAGGTTTAGGTTTAGGAAATCGGGTTCGGGTTGGATCGGGTTTAGGTTTGGGTTTTCAAGTTTAGGTTTAGGTTTAGGTTAGGGAGTTGAGATTAGGATTAGGTATAGGTTTAGGTTTAGGGATTTGAGAATACATTTAGGTTTTAGGTTTAGGTTTAGGTTTTAGGTTATTGGTTAAGGTTTAGGTTTAGGTTTAGGTTAGGTTACTGAGGTTATAAGTTTAGGTTATAGGTTATAGGTTAAGGTTTAGGTTTAAGAATAGTTTTAGGTTATAAGTAAGGTTTAGGTTTAGGTATAGGCTTAAGTTATAGGTTATATGTTTAGGTTAAGGTTTAGAAATTTGGGTTCGGGTTCGGGTTTGGATTCGACTTTAGGTTATAGGTTTTGGAATTTGAGAATAGTTTTAGGTTATAAATAGGTTTAGGTTGGGTTATAGGTTAGGTTTAAGGTTTACTGATTTGAGTTAAGGTTATAGGTTTAGGTTTAGGTTTTAGGTTTAGGTTAAGGTCTAGGATTTGAGTTTAGGTTATAGGTTTAGGTTTAGTTTAAGTTATAGGCTTAGGTTATAGGTTATAGGTTATATGTTTAGGTTAAGGTTTAGGAATTCGGGTTCGGGTTCGGGTTTGGATTCGACTTAGGTTATAGGTTTTGGGATTTGAGAATAGTTTTAGGTTATAAATAGGTTTAGGTTGGGTTATAGGTTAAGGTTCTGATTTGAGTTAAGGTTATAGGTTTAGGTTTAGGTTTTAGGTTTAGGTTAAGGTCTAGGGATTTGAGTTTAGGTTATAGGTTTAGGATTTGGTTATAGGTTTAGGTTTAGGTTTAAGTTATAGGCTTAGGTTATAGGTTATAGGTTATATGTTTAGGTTAAGGTTTAGGAATTCGGGTTCGGGTTCGGGTTTGGATTCGACTTTAGGTTATAGGTTTTGAGATTTGAGAATAGTTTTAGGTTATAAATAGGTTTAGGTTGGGTTATAGGTTAAGGTTTACTGATTTGAGTTAAGGTTATAGTTTAGGTTTAGGTTTAGGTTTAGGTTAAGGTCTAGGGATTTGAGTTTAGGTTATAGGTTTAAGATTAGGTTATAGGTTTAGGTTTAGGTTTAAGTTATAGGCTTAAGTTTATATGTTATAGGTTATATGTTTAGGTTAAGGTTTAGGAATTCGGGTTCGAGTTCGGGTTTGGATTCGAGTTTAGGTTATAGGTTTTGGGATTTGAGAATAGTTTTAGGTTATGAGTATATGTTTAGGTTGGGTTATAGGTTAAGGTTTAGGGATTTGAGTTAAGCTTATATGTTTAGGTTATAGGTTATAGGTTTAGGTTTAGGTTATAGGTTTAGGAAAGGTTAGGTTAAGGTTATAGGTTTTAGGATTTGGGAATAGTTTTAGGTTATAAGTATAGGTTTAGGTTAGGTTATAGGTTAAGGTTTAAGGATTTGAGAATAGTTTTAGGTTATAAGTAAGGTTATAGGTTTGGGTATAAGCTTAAGTTATAAGTTATAGGTTATATGTTTAGGTTAAGGTTTAGGAATTCGGGTTCGGGTTCGGGTTCGGGTTAAGGTTCTAGGTTTTGATTTTGGTTTAGGTTATAGGTTTTGGTTTAGGTTATAGGTCATAGGTTAAGGTTTAGGTTTAAGTTATAGGTTTTGGGATTTGAGAATGGGTTCGGGTTTAGGTTATAGGTTTTGGTTTTGGTTTAGGTTATAGGTTATAGGTTTAGATTAAGGTTTAGGTTTAGGTTATAGGTTTTGGGATTTGAGAATAGGTTAAGGTTAAGGTCAAAAGTTTAGGTTTAGGAAAATCGGGATCGGGTTCGGGTTTAGGGTTTTCAAGTTTTGGTTTAGGTTTAGGTTATAGGTTTTGGTTTAGGTTATAGGTCATAGGTTAAGGTTTAGGTTTAGGTTATAGGTTTTGGGATTTGAGAATGGGTTCGGGTTTAGGTTATAGGTTTTAGTTTTGGTTTTCGTTTAGGTTATAGGTTTAGGTTAAGGTTTGGGGAATTGAGTTTAGGTTATAGGTTTAGGTTAAGGTAAGGTTATAGGTTTTGGGATTTGAGAATAGGTTTAGGTCAAGGTTATAAGATTAAGTTTAGGTTTAGGTTAAGGTTTAGGGATTTGAGTTTAGGTTTAAGTTCTAAGTTTAGCTTTAGCTTTAGGTTTTAGGTTTAGGTATAGGCTTAGGTTATAGGTTATAGGTTATCTGTTTAGGTTAAGGTTTAGGAATTCGGGTTCAGGTTTGGATTCGGGTTTAGGTTATAGGTTTTGGGATTTGAGAATAGTTTTAGGTTATAAGTATAGGTTTAGGTTTGGATTCAGGTTAAGGAGTAGATTAGGATTAGGTGTAGGTTTAGGTTTAGGGATTTTCTAGTATTATCTACTATTGAACCTAGTATTATCTACTACATACTAGTAACATACAACCAATATGGGGCACCATACCATAAGCTACAAGAATTTCATGTCCCCCTAAACAAGGTATCCTCCATTAATAACATATATATATATATATTAAGTTTTTTATTTTCATTTACATTCTCAAATACATTCATCATCCATCCAAAAAAATTGAAACAAGTATTGTCAATCTATGACTAACAATTGAAAAGGAAAATCATGCATCTTATCTTACCAACCGACTTATATTTCTTTTCACCTTTGTAACTCTCATATTTGTTGTTTGCTAGTTCACCATCAGTAGTCTCCCTAACCAAATCTTTGTGCAGTCCCTCCATTTGAAGCAGTGGCTGAAGTTACAAGAAGTAGGACTGATTAGTCTTTCTATATTTTGAAAAAAATTAAATTCTTTATTTTTGGCTGCAAGTCTACTTATAATTATTATTGGTTCTTAATCTATTTATAATGAAAATCTTAAATATCACCCAATAGTGCTCCTTTGATAAATGTCCTGTTTGGAACAAATAATTTCTGTAAAACTCTTTTATGTTTTTTCAATCCATCTTCCATTTTCTTCTTAAAAAGAAAATCCATATTTACTAATATTCCCATTTTTTCTATTTTTCAAAAGAATGAGTTCAATTAAAATTTACTAATAAGAAAATCCAGATTTCCACTGTTGAAACCTTCCTAGGGTCTAAAGTAATTTTTATTTGTCATCCAACCTGTTAATATGATCACAAAGACATGGATGAAGAGAAAGCACAAACATTAGCTTGATCCAAAACTTCTTTGGCCTCCAAAAAATTTTCAATGGTAGATGTTCAATCAAACTGTTTCCATTTGAGATTGTAAGTCTATATTATGTACTTGACTCATTTGAACAATATGTAATTGATGGAATTTACTCTTCTCAAAGTGGTTAATCTCCATTTGAAAATATAAGTATTTAATTGAAAATTTGAGGAAAAGGACAGGTTCAAATGGCTATCTAGCACCTTTTTTGCTAAAAATTAAAATAAAATTAGATATATAACAAAAAAAAAATAGGGAATATGCAAGTTCCAGTGTTCCTATCGCTAGAGCCTGACGCAATTTGAGATGAGATGTGTAGTTATATAATGATTTCATTTCCTCAAATATGAAAGTGAATCATCATAATAACGGACAACCAAAGGATGTTTCCATCATCTTCATCCTTTTGAATTTTATAGTGCATTGACTAAGAAAAAGAATGCCATCATTCATACACATGCACATCAAAGACACTTACATATACACATCGTATACATAGGCAATTAGACATCGCATATTTTAGCTAATTCATGCATTAGTGGATGCTTGACCAGATATATGCAGATGCAACAAAGAATTCATTAACAAAGGAAATAAGCTCGCCAAATTGTCGGATATGATGGACCTCACCATCAAGGGTTGTTCATAAAAAATTCTGGAATATCCTAGCTAGAGAACATCTTGGTATTTTTCTCTTTTCTTTTCCTTTTTTAATGTTTTGGTTGTATTTTGTTTCTTCACCTGTTTTTTGGCAACCTAATGAAAGGTTAGGATTTTAGAGATTGAGAAAATATGTGGATGCATGTAGCCATCACTTCTACACTATCTGGTGCCAAGTAAAATACCTCGAGTCTGGCGATTTTAGAGATTGAGAAAAGTTTATACATAAGTTGGGTCCAACATTCTTCTGCATCCTGTCAAATATTGGAAAAGAAGGCATGCTAGGCTCCATTAGCAAAACAACTAATCTTTAATTTGAGTGCTTAGACAACAAAATACCTGTTGCATGAAGAAACCATTGTGCTGCTGGGAAAATTGGGGATAGATACCTACGTAAGATCTGCCCAAATGAATGAGACAATTAATAGAGAAAGGAAGATGGAAGGAAAAAATATTGCTTTGATACCAGCGGATGTCTTTTTCTACTAGCAGGTTGATGAGCCAAAAAAGGGGATATATATATAATCCATGATATATATATATATATATATATATATATATATATATATATATATATATAAATATAATCCATGTACACCATTAACTACTTGATAGTTGATTAGTCAATATTCACATTATTACATCACCATTGGATTTTTTTTACAATTGGGGCCCGATAGATTTAGAAGGGAAAAGACAACAAAATCTTATATGATAACAAGAGCAACATGAAGAACTAACCATCCAAAAGTGCATTGGGGCAACAGGCTTGACATTGCGATCAAGCTTGCCAAACACATCTCGGGTGGCAACAGTCAAAAGATGTGAGGAATGATCTAATTCATTGCTCCTTCCAGAATCTGTATCTGTTTAGGAAAAAAAAAAGTTAAAGGCAAATTCACCCAAGCAAAGATAAATGCATTAACAAATGTTATTTTTAGTAGTGTACACAGTTGGTCACAGCTCTATATTTTACTAACGGGAAGGATCCTAATGCACTGAATAATGGATACCTGTTTCTTTTGTAATTCATTATTCTCCTCTTTAAGTTTTACAACTTCAGCCTCCAGTTCCATGGTATAAGCCTAGCAGAAAAATTAAATTAGATAAAACACAAGCATGCATACCAGGATATGAAATATTGTAAACTCTGAGGTGGTTACATAAAAAAAAATTAAATCAATGCAGCATCAAGTGTGCTTTGGTCTCCATATCCCCATGGTAGCCGACAACTATGCAGTATTATCGATGTCTAAGAGATTCTCTTGCTCTTACATTTATGGATGTCATTGTATCAAACACGTCATATGCACTTAGGTTTCAAGCCATTCATGCACAATACTAGAGGATTTGTTGTGTCATCCCCTACAACAATAACATCACCATAACAATTTGCAAAGAAAGAAAAACTAGACAGTCAGAACACCACTTCTCATGTCGTGAAAGGCATGCCACAAAACAGAAATAAAAGGAAAATGAACACCACTTTCAAAGAAAAAAATTAGGCAATTCAACATGGAATTGACAAGGTAGGTAATAGAAGAAATACCCCAAGCCTGTGAACTCCATAATCAACTACCTGAAGCCAAAAACTAGCTCATGTCAACCAACAACTCTACATACATCATTTTTTGAATAGGCATCCATATAAAAATTAAATTGTAACCGACATCAACGTCATCCATATTCCAAAGAAGAATATGAAGCTCATTGATATTGACGTGCTAGTTTTTGGGGGGGCATGCTGGAATCTTCATCTTACCATTGTTGTTGAAGACAAGTGTTGGTAAGGTTTTCAGATGTAGTACTAAAAAGCTTGGGCTTTAAAACATAGGTCAGCCCTGACGGATATATGCAGATGCAACAAAGAATTCATAAACAAAGGAAATAAGCTTGCCAGCCGCATTAGTTACAATCCAAACACAGTTGTTCAGATATTTCTATAATTTAACCAAACAGTACATATAAAGCTCTGAAAAACAAGCCATTGTTTAACAGCAAACCCAACTCAAATGGTTTTAAAAGCTTTAGTTTAAGACTGTCAGACAAGAACAAAACCACCTACAGAAGGGTGAATGAATATACCTTATCTCAAAAACCTCACCTGCATCTGTAAGACATCCCTGTGAATCCTGTAAAATGCAACGCAATCCTAACCTCTGATTCGTGGATGCTTGTTTGTGGAAAAGGACTATAAAATCAGTTGAAGCATTTACTTACATTAAAACTAGTCAATAATAAAGGAGGAGGAAGTATAAGTTCCTATCCATTTGGTTGAAGTGTTCTTCTGCCAGCATTCTATGCAAGTGGATATGGTCTACTGCACATCCTAATCTGCCAATCAATGTCCTACAAAAGATGGACAAAAATACAGCAATTTTTCTGATTTGAATCCCCAAATCAGAAATTAGGGATTTCGAATCCCAACTCCCATATTGGGGATTCCAGTCATATACCCCATAATCCAGTTGAAATTAGGGAATTTTTTTTTTTTGGATTCGAAACTGCTAACCTGACCACGCCCTCAACGAAACCCTAACCACACATCATGATGGGGCCCACAATCTCCAAGCACTTGTGGCCCACCAATGCATGCACCTGATCTACCACACTCAAACTCCCCTGCCCAGGCACCGCCCCCCGCCTTCTCTTCCGTGACGAAGAACCGCTGCGGCATTCCCAGGAAGGCCCTTCGTCTCTCCAGCAACCGCCTCTTAGGATCAATCTCCGCCATTCGATTATTACAGGCCGCAATTGGCAAGAGGAGGACGCCGGATTCGGTACGGAAGCCTACGACATCCGAGCCAGAGGGAGAGGGGAGGGTTCAAGAGTGGAGATGGAGAGAGAGAGATCGATCGGAGAGAGAGAGAGGCAGAGAGAGAGGGAGAGACGTAGACAGAGAGAGAGGGAGAGGCGTAGACGAGGAGAGGGAGAGGGAGAGGGAGAGGCACAGAGAGAGAGGAGAGATGGAGGTGAGAGAGATTTAGGGTTGATGGGCGCGCGGGATTAGGGATTTGGGGTTGGGAGATGGGCGCGCGGAAGTGTTTTTAGGTGGAACGGATTGGCTACTCTCCCTGACACCAGCCCCGTGGCTGGTGTTCAGTGGTCTGTGGGCCCCACCATGATATATGTGTTTCATCCAATCCGTTCATCCATTTTTAAAGATCATTTTAGGCCATTGTCTTAAAAATAAGAGGGATATAAATCTTAGGTGGACCACACCACAGGAAAATAATAATGATTGGATATCCATCATTTAAATCCTCCTAAGGCCCACTGTACTGTTTATCTGACATTCAATCTGTTGATTAGGTCAAAAAGGCCCAGATGGAGGGAAAAAACAAAGATCAGCTTGATCCAATACTTTTATGGGTCTCAAAAAGTTTTTAATGGTCGACATTCATTCAACACTTTTTCTTGTAATGTGGTCCACTTGAGATTGGGATATAACTCATTTTTTTGTAATATCATAAATTTATCTATAAAAATAGATGGGCAGCGTGGATGAAACACATACATCATGGTGGGGCCTACAGACCACCGAACACAAAAGTTGAGAGGGGTTACCCTCCATTAAAACATTCATAATTATTTTTTGGGCCCACAGAGATGTCGTTCACAAATCTAGCCCATCCATTATGTGTGTGCCACTTGGATGAGGGGTCATACCAAGTTTCAGATGCATCCAAATTTCAGGTGGGGCCCCACCAAGTGCTTTTATTTGTTTTAGGCATGTCTTCACATGATTTTAGATGGTATGGCCCAAGGAGTTACGTATCTGGTGATTTTTGGGATATCTTATAATTTAAAGGGGACCCATCAAATGCACGGTGTTGATTTTTGACACATGTCATGGTAGGGCCCACACGGCTTGACCTCATGGGGAGTTCCCATGAGCTCGACGGATCGAACATTTTCCATATATATATATATATAATATTTAAAAAATATGAAAACTTATGATGTATTTATTATATCCACACCGTCCATCCATTTTGAGATATCATTTTAAGTCACGAGCCAAAGAATGAGACAGAAAAAAATTTGTAGTGGACCCCACCATAGAAATCTTATGTGCACCAAACCACATAAAATCAATAGTACGTAATTGGATATCCATCATTAAAATCCACCTAAGGCTTACTGTACTATTTATTTGACATCCAATATGTTGATTAGGTCATACGGGGGCTAGATGAAGGAAAAAACAAAAATCACTTAATCCAAAACTTTTATGGCCCCAAAATGGTATGACATCCAATATTGTCTTGTTTATATTTTTTAGATATCTTCACATAGTTTTAGATGGTAATCAACACCTGAGTTTCGGTATACGAATGATTTTTGAGATATCTCATAAGCTAAGGGGAGACTTCAAATGCACGGTGTTGATCATGTTCGACACATGATGATGGGCCCATTTTACATGTTTGGTCCATTCACTCTATTTTATTGATCATTACCCTCAATTTGACTAGTTACTCGCCTCGATCATACTACATATGAGAAAGATATTGGGCAAACAAGATTGATCAACAATTTGAGTGAATTTTGATTTAAACATCTGAAGTTATTTACTCTTCATGTTTGGACTGATCAGATTGTCCAAAAATAGTTAAAGGTTGTTCATAATATCAAAAATATATAAATGAATAGAAAACACAAACATCAGCTTGATCCAAAACTTCTATGGCCTCCAAGAAATTTTAAATGGTAGAGGTTCAATCACACTATTTCCTGTGGTGTGGTCCACTTGAGCTTTGGATATGCTTCCTTTTTGTTCTTTAGACCTCAAATTATCTGTTAACATGGATGAATAGAGTGGATAAAATAAATAAATTACGATGAACCCCACAAAGTTTACACTTGTAAAGGTAACGAGTGACTCACTTAAATATAGTGGAGAAAGGTTTCCTTAAGGGCTTGTTTGGTTTTCCATAATATAGGTAAATTGGTGTAAATCACTGTAAAAAAGTAATAATTACATTTTTTCACCTGTTTGAAAACGAGTAAGTAATTTCACCTGGGAAACCGGTCAAAAAATGTTGACTTAAATTCGTGGGCCCCACCATAATGTATATAATATATCCGCACGTCCATCTATTTTATTAGAATATTTTGAGGTTTTATCCAAAAAAAATAGGAAGATCTAATGTTCAATTGGCCCACATGAAAGGAAACAATGGACTTAATTTGTCCACCGTTGAAAGTTGATTCTTTTACTGGGCCCACGTTGAGGTTTATTCACTATCTAATCTGTTCATAGGGTCACATGGACATGGATAAGTGAAAAATATAAATATAAGCCTGATTTAAAATTTCTAAGGGCCTCAACAAGTTTTTAATGGTAGGCATTTAATTCTCATAATTCCGTGTGCTGTGGTCCACTTGACCTTTGGATTTGCCTAATTTTTGGGCCCATGGCTTAAATTCATTTGGCATAATGAATGAGCGGTGTGGATAAGCCACACACATTATGATAGGCCCCATATTTATTTTAAAAATCCCTAGATTTGAGTGCTTAAAAAGTAACCGGTTAAGTCAGCATAGGGAAAGATGAAGGCAGATGAAGGTAAATAATGATTACTCATTTACAACGTAATTACACTTGAGCCAGAAACCAAACAGGCCCTAAAACATTCATAATTACATATTGGGCCTGCCTAAATGTGATTCTCATATCCAACCCACTCATTATGTGTGTCCCACTTGGATGAGGGGTCAGACCAACTTTCAACTGCATCCAAAACTCATGTGGGCCCCACCAAGTGCTTTTATATTTTTTAGGATGTCTTCACATAGTTTTAAATAGTATGGCCCACTTAAGTTTTGTTTACCGATGATTTTTGAGATATCTCATAACCTAAAGGGGACACATCAAATCCACGGTGTTGATGTTCGACACACATCATGATAGGGCCCACAAAACTTACTAACATCAATTCTTAGGTTCTCACAAGGTCAGTAAGTTGGGTCACAATTTTAATTAGAATATTTGGCCCATTTTACATGTTTGGTCCATCACTCTATTAATGATCAATATTCTCAATTTGACTAGTTACTCACCTCAATCAAGTTACATATGAGAAGGATATTGGGCATACAAGATTGATCAACAATTTCAGTGAAATTTGATTTAAACATCTGAAGTTATTTACTCTTCAATTTGAACTGATTAGATTGTCCAAAAATGATTAAAGGTTCAATTAGTGGATGTGCCCGATAATTTAGTAATTTTATTTTTCACAAATAAATTTAACATTTTTTTTTTCAAAATGTATATTTTTTTTTACTCTTTTAACTAAATCTCATTTTTATTATAAAATATTTCAAAAATATTTAAAATACAAATTTTGAATTTTTATTTTCAAAATCTCAAAAATTTTCTCATATTTTTAATTCTTTCTCAAAAATTTCAAAATGCCGATTTTTTTCTTCAAAAGCGTTATTTTGTTCTCAAAATTTTTCTTAAACATAGTTAAAATTTCTAAGCTTTTCAATATTCTTTTTCATGTGATATTACAAATCATTTAAATATTACCTTTTAATTATATATATATATAAAAATTTTCATTCATATGATATAAAAACAATATATATATATATATATATATATATATATATATATATATATATATATATATATTTTACCAACAAAAATTTTTAAAAATTAAAACATTTTTACATTATTACCCGGCTCAAAAATGGGTTAGAAAAACATAGGGGCGGCAAGGATATACAACACATCATCAAAATCTCACTTTTGTTATCTAACTTTTTAATTTTTATTGTCAAAATACAAAATTTAGTTTTTTTTAAAAAAATATATATATTTTGTACAATTTGTCAATTTTTTCACAATTTTATTTAATATTTTAAATTTTCTTTTTAAAAATATCATTTTTTAAATCTCACTTTTGTTATATAACTTTTAAATTTTTCTTGTCAAAATACAAAATCTAGTTTTCTTTTTTAAAAAATATATTTTTTTACAATTTGTCAATTTTTTCACAATTTTGTTTAATATTTTAAATTTTCCGTTTCAAAATATCATTTTTTTATCGAAACTTTTTTTCTCAAAATTATCAACATTATTTCTTAAATTTTTTTTTGAAATTCAATTTTTTCTTAAACATTGGTAATTATTTTTCTAAGCTTCTCAACTATTTTTTTTCGAAATTCATAATTTTTTTTAACCTGAGCATTAGAGACGGTCTTTGACAGGGCTATAAGACGGTTTAGGACCGTCTCTATTAGAGACGGTCCTAAACCGTCTCTATTAAAGACTGTCAAAGACCGTCTCTATTAGAGACGGTCCTAAACCATCTCTATTAGAGACGGTCTATGACAGTCTCTAATAGAGACGGTCTTCAACAGGGTTATAAGACGGCTAAGGACCGTCTCTAATAGAGACGGTCTTTGACAGTCTCAGATTACAAGTAAAAGACGGTCAATGACCGTCTCTAATGCAGATGGCCAATGACCGTCTCAGATGACCACATATAAGACGGTCAAGGACCGTCTCTATTAGAGACGGTTTAGGACCGTCTCATATGACCGCATATAAGACGGTCAACGACCGTCCTAAACGATTTGTGGACGTTCAACTTTGTAAGACAATATTAAGGACGGTCAGGGGCCGTCTAAAATTTTAGAGATGGTTTATGGCCGTCTCTAAAGCGTCTTTAAACCAAGCAATTTTAGAGACGGTCCAGAACCGTCTCGAAATCTGTCCTTTTTTTCCATTTTTCACGTAGTGTGAGTAGAAACAATCAACCATATTCTCCCTCTTTCAATTACTTCAATTACTCTCTTTCTCCCCAGTTCCATACTACTCCCCCTTTTTGTCACAAAATGACAAGGGAAGGCCAAAGGAGAAAAGATAACACCATATGAAGAGTCAAGATTAATTATCAAATTAGTACAACACTTCAATGTCATCAATCCAAATAAAGGATATACAATAAAACCAAACATATAACCAAAGTCATCAACCGTAATAATAATACAGAATCCATCATATTCAAATATAATACAAAAAAAAAAAGGATAATCCACCTAATCAGATCCAGATGAAGGAGCAGGGATGGTTGGATCAATCTGAAGTAAGCCCCTATTAATGCGACGAAGATATTTTCGCATATATTTAAATTACATATCATAGGCTACACTCAGGTTATCAACCTTCCCCTCCAATGCACTTAGACGTGCATCATAACTAGAAGAGGGATCGTAATCAGAATCATTTTGGGAGTCAGTTTCAATTTCTTCAAATATATCATCCATATTTATATCAGCCTGTGGAGGAAGATCAGCTGCTTCCTCTTCATCTCCTGCTTCAGCACCTTCACCACCACCTTCATAGAATTGACCAGGAAGCAAATCCAACTTCATCTTATTTAAATTAGTATTATTGAATAAAAGATGATGAATTGGTGCCTCATTCTCAGGTAAAGCAACAAGCATATTTGTGGCTAAACAAGTCATAAGATAACCAAATGGAATATCACTATGACCCGGATGAAGACAAAACTGAATGATAAAATGACATATCAAAGAAGGTAAACAGACAATGATGCCGGACACAACAAGTGCAATACCCGAACCATGAAGGCAGTCAACTCAGTTTTATTGCCGGACCGAGGATACAAGTTTGAAATGAAGATCCAGTGCAAAACTCTGTATCTGGGTATTAAAAATTTTGAGGGGAGCGCATTTCCTTTGTGCGTCCATTGTACTTCCATATTGCATAAATCTCTTGTCAACATTTGTTTTTCCGATTCTGATGGTTTGTCATATAATGTATGAATCGGAATACCTTCATCCTTGACAGGTATATCCATAATACCTGATATCAAATGTCGATCTATTAGAAATTTCCCTTCTCTAGTAGTAATTGAGAACGTTAAATTATCAAGGGAAAAATCAGAGATATATGCAACCGTAGATTGTGAAATGGACTGGTATACAGGCCCACCCCAAAACAAAATGTTAGCCCAACCAACAGATTCAAGGAGAGGGGCAATCCCAAATTGTTCAATGTGATTGAGACTTACAGGACGCTCAACGATAACTTTACGGCTACGTAAATCCCGTACATCATTGGGATCATCTTCGGGTGACCGAAGGTGCCGTTTTGTTATAGATGTAGATCTAGATGAAGATGGACCACGGGATGTTTTCTTTTTCCCTCTAACATCCATTTTCAACAAGATTTACCAAGGAGCAAGCAAAAAAGAACACTAGAAGTGGTGGGTTTCTCTAGATCAGAATTTTAGAGAGGAAACCCTAAAAAATCAACAAAAGACGAGATCTAGCTTATGGAATAAACAAATCACATCATAGAAAGCATTAATCTTCAATAAAAATGAAGAAAAAAGACTTATCTTGAAGAAAATCACGAAATCTCAAGACTGGTCGAGCCACGACTCGTCGAAGGAAGAAGAGGAAATGAAGAAGAAAGTGATTTTCCCCAAATTATAAGATGCTCACGATCTTCACGACCGGTCGAGTGCAGTCTACGACTGGTCGATCATCAATAAAAATAAATATTTTTATACAAAAATTGAAATTTATACACATAAAAATTCAAAATATAGTACACTATGATACATGCAGACAAGTATATTCAATTTAAAATGCACATACCAAGATCAAATTTCATTTTAGTAAACCTGCTTTTGTCGAGCGGTTTAGTAAATATATCAGCAAGTTGGACATCGGTTGTAATATATTCCAAAGAGAGCTTTTTCTTCAACTAATTCACGAATGTAATGATACCTAATGTCAATATGCTTAGTACGCGAATGCTGAATTGGATTTTTAGAAATATTGATAGCACTGGAATTATCACAATGTAAGATCATTAAATCTTGATTAATTCCATAATCGCTTAACATGCGTTTCATCCATACGAGTTGAGTACATGCATATCCTGTTGCGATATACTCAAATTTCAAGAAGGAAAGCGATATTGAGCTTTGCTTCTTGCTAAACCAAGAAACCAAACAGTTTCCAATGTAAAAACAACCACCACTGGTTGATTTTCTATCATCAATATTACCAAATTGCCCAATCAAGATCTGAATACCCAGCTAATTTAACATTAGTATCAAAAGGATACCAAAGACCCAAATTAGTTGTACTTGCGACATATCTAATAATCCGTTTGACAGCAGTGAGATGTGAATCTTTAGGATTAGACTGATATCTCGCACAAATACCAACACTAAAAGCGATATCAGGTCTACTAGTAGTTAGATATAATAAACTACCAATCATACTACGATATAGCTTAGGATCTACATCTTTACATGTAGAGTCTTTTGAGAGTCTTAAGGTTGTACTCATAGGAGTATCAATTTTTTTATCATTCTCAAATCTAAACCTTTTAACCAAGTTTGTAGCATACTTGGTTTGAGAAATGAAGATTCTATCAGGTTGTTGTTTTACTTGTAACCCTAGGAAGTAATTTAGTTCACCAACCATGCTCATTTTGAATCTTGATTTCATCAACTCTGCAAACTCAATAGACATGTTAGAACAAGTTGATCCATAAATAATATCGTCTACATAGATTTGAACCATTAAAATCTCATTATTATGTTTCTTAACAAATAGCGTCTTATCGACACTTCTCACTTGAAAACTATGACTAAGTAAGAATTTAGTCAATTTTTCATACCATGCCCTGGGCGCTTGTTTGCACCATAGAGAGCCTTTTTGAGACGAAATACATGATCAGAAAGCTTGGGGTCTTCAAACCCTGAGGGTTGTTCTACATAAACTTCTTCATGTAAATCGCCATTTAAGAAGGCACTCTTTACATCCATCTAATAAATTTTAAACTTTCTAAAGTAAGCGATGGAAATAAAAAGTCTGATACATTCAAGGCGAGCGACTGGAGCAAAGGTTTCATCGTAATCGATGCCTTCAATCTGAGTGTACCCTTGTACAACCAGTCTAGCCTTGTTTCGTATAATATTTCCAAGTTCATCAAACTTGTTTTTAAAGATCCATTTTGTTCCAATAATGTGTTTATCTTTAGGTACCAGACATTATTACGAACAAATTGATTAAGTTCATCCTGCATAGCTACTATCCAATTTTCGTCAGAAAGAGCTTCTTTTACATTGACCGGTTCTATTTGGGATGTAAAACAAACATAATTACATATGTTTTCAAGTTGTTTGCGTGTACGAACTCCAGTGAGAGGGTTTCCAAGGATTTGATTGGTTGGATGATCTTTGACAGTCCTAGGTTCAGATTGAGTTGAAGAGGTATCTTGATTGTCGATTATAAGAATTTCATCATCATCTGAACTCGGAGCAAGTGTATTCAAATGATCATCAATGACCACATTGATGGACTCTTGAATCACACCTGTTCTTTTATTTAGAACCCTATAGGCTCGATCTGTTTAAGGAATATCCAAGGAAAATACCTTCATCACTCTTCGTATCAAATTTTCCCAAACTTTCACGATCTCGTAAAATGTAACACTTACATCGCCAAAAATTGAAAGTATTTGGCAAGAGGTTTCTTTTCGAACCATAACTCATAAGCGATCTTATTTTTAGATTTACTAGTATAAACACGATTAATAATGTAGCAGTAGATTAATTGCTTCAGCTTAAAGATTATTGGAGAGCTTCATACTATTTAACATGACATTAACCATATCCTGAAGCACTCTATTTTTTCTCTCAACTATACCATTTTGTTGAGGAGTTTTGGCATGCAGAGAATTCATGTGATATTCCCTGATCACTACAGAATTTCTCAAAACTACTATTTTCGAATTCAGATCCATGATCACTACGGATCTTATAAACTTGAGAACCTTTTTCATTTTGGATTCGTTTGATGATCTTCTTTACTTCATCTAGGGTTTCAGATTTGTCTTTTAAGAACGATACCCAAGTGAATCTAGTAAAGTCATCTACGATAACCAAGATGTATTTTTTTGCCAACTCGACTCTCCGTTCTGGTTGGTCCAATGAGATCCATGTGGAGAAGCTCGAGAGGTCTAGATGTGGTATTGGAGTTCACTTTCTTGTGAGAGCTCCTAATCTGTTTGCCCAACTGGCATTCACCACATATTTTGTCTACTTTTTGTAATTTGGGTAGACCTCTTATAAGTTCTCTTTTGCTCAATCTAAACAAGTTCTGGTACTGTACATGTCCAAGGCGTTTATGCCATGATTCAATCTCATCAGTATGGACCATGTAACACGTAGATGAGCTTGCATCACTAACGATGTAGTAGTTTTCAGAAGTTCTGCGACCAGTTAATATAACAGATCTTTATTAACAATCTCACAAGCTTGATTAGAAAACTTTACATTATGGTTGTTGTCGCATATCTGAGATATACTCAGTAGGTTGTGTTTCAAGCCCTCAACATACAATACATTTTTAAATAAGGGAAGGTTATAAAGTTGAACCGTACCTTGGCCAATGATGTTGCAATTGCTTCCATTACCAAAAGTGACTGACCCATCTGTCCTATCTTTTAGATTGGTGAATAAAGCTTTGTCGCCTGTCATATGCCTGGAGCAACCACTATCTAGGTACCACTTTGAATGGCTTGTAGCTTTGAAAGCAGTGTGGGCAACCAAGCAGCCAACTTTAGGAACCTATTTCAGTACTGTTTTGGGTTTAGCGAATGACCTATAGAGTTAAATTTCAATAGCTCCTTGAGAAGATCAATAATCTTTTCAACCAAGGGATTTCGGTTTTGAAGATTGAAGTTAGCATGACTATTTTTAGGTTTTTGAAGAGTCCTCAAATTTTTTGGAAGACCTTGATAAGTATTCTTTACTTTTGAGTTCGAAGACTCTACTTTCACAAACTTAGGAGCAGTATTTTTTTGTTTAGGAGAAGTATTCTTATCATAGCCCAACCCGGATCGATCGCTACATTTTCTTGATCCGGATAACAATTTTTCTAATTTAGGATCACCTTGGGCATATCTCCAAGTGTCTTTCAGACTCAAAAGAGAAGCTACTTCATTTTTTAGTTTCTTGTTCTCGGATTTCAAATCATCAACTTGGGAGGTTTTGATTTTTAAATCACATTTGGTCTTTTAAAAAAAAAATGGAAATATGAGATTTTTCTAAAACAAGAGACTCATAATCTTCTTTAAGTTTAGAAAATTTTTCCTTTTGTAATTTAAGCTTGACAGCAATTTTACAACTCTCCTTATAAAGGGCATTGTATGCATCCTGAAGATCATCTTCATTACCGCAATCACTATTCATATTCTCTTCGCTAGTTACTTCATCAAAATCTGAAAAAGTGACTTTGGCTAGAGTCATAAGGGCTTTAATATCATCTCCTGACTCGTTTTCAGAATCTTCTAATTTCGAAGAGGATTCCGAATCAGATGATTCATCCTAAGTAGCCAACATACTCTTTCTTTTTTATTTGTCCTTTTTAGGACATTTGTTAGCCAAGTGCCCATACTCTTGACAGTTGTAACATTGACTATCTTTCAAAGATTTTCGAGCTCTAGGTTTAGATTGTCTCTTATTGTTTGATTTTTGAAAATTTACTTTTTTCTTATTTTTGAAAATTTTATAAAACCTTTTTACAAAAAGTGCCAAATCATCTTCGGAATTTTCAAAGTCCGAAGTGCTCACTTGTGGAATATTTTTAGATGATTTGAGAGCAATTGATTTTCCTTTTGGATCTTTAAAGTTCAATTCGTAGGTCTGTAAAGAACCAACTTGTTCATCAACCCTCATGTTATCCGTATCACGAAGTTCCTAAATCGCAGTTACTTTTGAATTGAACCGTTCAGGAAGTGAGCGTAGTATCTTTGCACACACTTTACTTTCTGGGATTCTATCACCAAGACCCCACATTGAGTTTACAATGTCATTCAATCTAGTGTAGAAGTCCATAAACATTTCATTCTCCTCCATATGAATTTCTTCAAATTTAGTTGTGAGGAGTTGGACTTTAGATTTCTTGACAATTGATGTACCCTCGTGTGTCATTTCTAAAAGATCCCATGCTTGTTTAGCATTTTCACACAAGATGATTATTTTGAATTCATCTAGTGACAATGCACAAATAATTACATTTAGTGCTTTTGCATTGGCACTACTCTCACTTTTCTGAAGTGTTGTCCAAAGGGCATAAGATATTACTTTCATTGATTTTGAACCATCTTCATCAGTTACTTCAGTAATAGGTAGTTTTCATCCGTTCACTGTGGCCAGCCACACACTTTCATCCATGGATTTGAGAAAGATTCTTATCCTTGCTTTCCAATAGGCATAGTTTGTGCCATTAAAGGGTGGTGGCCTAGTGACAGATAGGCTATCAAAATTTGACATCTTAATATAGCTTAGATCGTTAGCTCAGGAAATAAATCCAATAAATAAGCAATAAGCACGAGCTATTTGGCTTTGATACCACTTGAAAGGGCCTAACTATATGCCCTAGAGGGAGGTGAATAGGGCAATGCCAAATAAAATAAGAAACAACGGAATAATAAAAGATATAAATAACAATGCTGAAATAATAACAATCTCAAAGCACATGAAATATGAGAATGATACTGAATCAGTTCTAAAGACAACCTTACACCAAAAACCAATGGCTTATGGTAGGACAACCTTATTTCTAGAACAATCTAGAAATTACAAATGATATGGAAAATAAATCAAGAATAACTTACAGAAATAAATCCTAAGTTATTACACCATTCAACCACACTTGCTTGAAATGAAAATTACAACATTCATCCACAAAAACAATCCACAATACTGAAGGAATAAATAAAGAAATCAAGCACATCCACAACACAACGATATATAGTGGTTCGCCTGTGTGTTCATCAACTGTTAGCCAACAGCCACACAGAATGCTACTCCACTCCTAATATCCTCACACAGGTGATATTAGCATGCACTCTCAAAATAGGTTTTCACAGGTTCACCCAAAACCTTCACAATTGTGTCTTTTTATCTCGGGCTTACACAATCCAAAAACCCCCACAATCTGAGTTTTCGGCTCTCCTCGAGATAACCAATACAATGAGATTTTTCTGGCAAATCTCAAACAAAACCAGAGAAAGTAAAATACCTGGATCTCCTTTTGAAGTAGCCCAGTAGAACCAATCGGAGTAGATGTATGATACATCGTTTAATGTCCAATACTCACTTAAAGAATGGTTCTATGTCTAATTGATTTTAGATTAAATCAAGAAGAGCAAGGTCTATTTGATTTTGATCCCAGAAGAAGGAATATCACAAATTCCTCTTTTCTAAATGAGATTGGAATGAGTATCAAAATCACAATAGAATAATGCTAACAAAAGGAATATTAAATATGCACAGTAGCTTAAAAAAATAATCACAACTTATCTCAGAGTATAGCCGTAAATCGCTTGAATTGAATGTAATTGAATGTCTAAAACTCTGAAATTTGTGCATTATTTATAGCCTGAAAAAATCCCATCTTCGACTGGTCTTAGGATCCCTAGGACCGGTCGTAGCTTCAAAGATTTTAAAAGATTTTCGCGGGATTAGATTAGCTGCTCTCACGACTGGTCTTAGGTAACCTACGACCGGTCGTGGGCCACCTACGACTGGTCGTGTGTCACCTACAACTGGTTGTAGGACCCAAGATAGGTCGCTGGAGTTCGAGTCCTAGGACTACGACCGGTCGAAGGATGAGTCGTAGAACTTCTCAGGACTGGTCGAAGCAAGTCCAGGACTAGTCAAAGGACAACCAGGAAAATCTGAAAATCTGTAACAACCTAGGACTAGTCCTGAGAAACCTAAGACTAGTCGACGCAAAGCTAGGACTGGTCTTAAGATTTTTAGGACTGGTCTTAGAACAGTCATAACAAGCATATTAAAATATTCGGATTATGTATTCAGAATGACCTATCATACAGACCAACCTAAGGTCAATCTAAGGTCAAACAAACCTTGAAGTACGATGAACATTGAAGTCTTGAAGGTCTGTATTTCAGATGATCTTGAAGGAGAAGCTTGAATCGAGTTGACGGCTTTCTAGAGCTTGGTACTTTCTTGACTTGTCTTGATGAAGTCTTCTAATCTTGAACTTGTTAGAAGCAAACTTGAAGTCTTCTATTCTTGTAGACTTCATTCATGACATGTCTTGCAAACATTCTTCATTTATGATCTTGTCTTGAAAACATTCTTCATTCATGATCTTGTCTTGAAGCAGTGTGTAGTCACAAATAAGAAACACAAGAAGTACAAGACATATAGGTTTTGGAACTACAAAATTTGACAACCAAAGGGATATGAAATCATAGCACTAACAGTTCTTGCTTTGGATAAGCTTACATCCTACTTGTTGGGATCCAAAGTGGTCATTTTCATGGACCACTCGGCTTTGAAATATTTGTTATCTAAGAAGGATGCAAAGCCGAGACTTTTAAGATGGATCCTCCTACTTCAAGAATTTGACTTAGAGATAAAAGATAAGAAAGGAGTAGAAAACGTAGTGGCCGATCACCTTTCCAGATTGGTGTTAAATGATTCCACTGAGGAGATACATATCCAGGACACTTTCCTTGATGAACAATTATTTGCGATCTCCAAATTGCCTTGGTATGCGGATATAGTGAACTATCTTGTAACGACAAAAATGCCATATCATTGGAAGTCACAAGATAGGAAGCGTTTTGAAACCGAGGTTAGGAACTTCTTCTGAGATGACCCATATTTATATAAATATGGGACTGATCAGATTTTTAGACGTTGTGTCCCAGAGGATGAAGTTCAGAGTGTTATTTCCTTTTATCACATGGAAGCATGTGGAGGCCATTTTTCTGCTAAGAAAACCACAGCAAAAATCTTGTAGTGTGGTTTTTACTGGCATACCATGTTTAAAGACACCCATGCTTTTTGTATTGCTTGTGATAGATGTTAAAGGTTGGGAAGAGTGTCCCAGCGCAACATGATGCCTTTATCCCCAATTTTACCACTGGAGGTTTTTATTTGTTTGGGTATTGATTTTATGGGCCCATTTCCATCTTCTTTTGGATTTCTTTATATATTGGTTGGTGTGGACTATGTTTCAAAGTGGATTGAGGCAGTTCCAAGTATGACCAATGACAATAAAGTGGTCATATGATTTCTCAAGGAAAATATTTTTTCTAGATTTGGAACTCTAAAGGCCATCATTAGTGATGGCGACTCTCACTTTTACAATAGGACATTTGAGGCTTTGATGAAGAAATATTGCACCAAGTATAAAGTGAGCACCCCATACCACCCACAAACGAGTGAGCAAGCTGAGTTTTCTAATCGGGAAATCAAACACATTTTAGAGAAAAGTATAAGGCCAGATAGGAAGGATTGGTCCCTCAGACTATCCGACACTTTATGGGCTTATAGGACTGCTTATAAGACTCCAATTGGAATGTCTCCATACAGATTGGTGTATGGGAAGGCTTGCCACTTGCCTGTGGATTTGGAACATAGAGCTTACTGGGCAATAAAGAAATTAACTTTGATATGGACCAAGCAAGTGGACAAAGGAAATTAGAGTTAAATGAATTAGAGGAGCTGAGGAGAGACTCCTACGAAAATTCTAAAATCTACAAAGAGAGGACCAAAGCTTTTCATGACAAAAACATTGTGAGGAAGAATTTTGAACCTCAGCAAAAGGTCCTATTGTACAATTCTCATCTCAAGTTCTTTCCAGGAAAGTTAAGATCAAGCTGGACAGGCCCCTTCATTGTGAAGAATGTTTATACTCATGGGGCTGTTGAAATTGAGAATCCATGTAATGACAATGTATACAAGGTTAATGGTCAGATATTGAAGCCATATGTGGAAAACTTTCATTTTGGAGAGGAGTCATTCCCTCTTCATGAGCCAGAATATTCAGATTGATGCTCCTAGTTTGACGGAGCATTTTTTTAGGATTTGTATCATATTCAATTCTTTTTTAGTGTATCATAGCAAGTGAGTTTTTCATGGTAGGTACTATCCACCCTTTCTTTTATTTTTATTGTTCTCTGCATTACATTATCATTACATTGGGGACAATGTAGATTTTAGGTTGTGGGGTGTAGATAGTCATCCATGTGAGGTTTTTTTTTATTATTATTTTTATGTTTTAGTTAGGTTTAAGTTTTTTTTTTTAGTTTTTTTTAGGTTTATGGGAAAAGAATTTTCAACATTTTTAAAATAATATTTTCATATACAAGAATGTGAACATGATGTTATGCGAATTCGAAAGGCAAAGTTAATACTTAGTTTAGGTCGATAGTAGTCAGAAATTTGATAACTGAAAATTATATATTTGAGTTCAATTATCTAATCACTAATTTAAAGTGAGTTGTAATTTGATGTACTGAATTCACAATACACCCTAGCTAACTAAGCGAGGAATATGATATGTGAACTAGAATAACAACTTTTGATTCAAACAAGGTTGAATGAACTAGTATCATTGATATATGCTTAAAAGAGAGAATATTGAAAAAAAAAAAGAATGATGGAAAAAGAAAATTTTATTATAGAGAATGAATGCAATAACCATAACAATCATGTCAGTAATCCGGAGTAAGGATACCGAAGTATCCATTACTGTTACCATTACAAGTACGATACCTTATGTTATGAAGCAAACCTGGTGGGAATCTTCATTAAGGGTGGTCTATAATAATAAGGATATGATGATAAAAGAAGAAATGTCATGAAGAAAATGAAATAACTAGAGATTTCATATTCTTGGGATGATTAAAAGGAGTTAGGATAGGGAACATGTATATTTCTCAAAGTTAGACTAGTGTCACGGAGCACCTAAGTATATTGGATCATAATTATTCTAAATTTTGATTGGGTCTCTGAATCAAGGATGTAATGGATCAAGAAATTGAGATTCTAACTAACTTCATACTTAGGGTAAGTATTGTTTTGTTTTGGAATTCATATAATGAATGGATGCATAATTGTATAAATTTATGAGTGATGAACTATTTTTCATGTTTTCAATGTTCGTGGGTAACATTTCTAGAAACCCTCACGAGACTATAACTCGTTCACTGGGGGAAACCTAAGGGTTTAAAGGCTTGTTGCATATGCTAAATGCAATCGAGATTACCTGCGAAAGTGGTGTAGTTAGATTTTATTTTTATTTTTAATTTTGTTTATAAAAATTAGTTTTATTCTTATTTTTATTTTATTTTTTGCTTATTTTGCTCAGGACTAGCAAAATGCTGGTTGGGGGGTGTGTTAAGACTCAAATATTGCATAATTTTCTCCATTTACATCTTAGTTTTATGAACATGAATCCACTTAATATTCTATTTTACTCATGTATGTGTTACAAGGTGAATTTATGTGCTTGGATTGAAAAAGGGTGTTAAAAGCATGAATTTGATGCTCAAGAATTACAAGGCAAGGGCTGGATCTTATGAGACCAAGATTGAAGAATTTATATGCCAAAGATCCAAGAAAACCAAATGAAGAATGAAGATAATTGAAGATTTGAAGTGAAGAATCCTGAAATCATCCTGAAAAAGTGTATTCTGAAGTTGTTAAGTTTATTTTGGAAAACTGCGCAGCAGGAAGTCTGTTTTAAATGAACTATGCAGCGAGAAGTCTGTTTTGAAAAAATACGTATATTTGATGCGGTTTCCAGGGTTTTTCAACTTTGTACAAAAATTGAAATTGCTTACTTATAAATAGGGCTTCCTAAAGCATTCCAGGGCATCATTCAAAGCATCCTAAAGGAAAATTTAGGGTTTTTAAAGAGTTTTTCGTTTTATTAAAGTTTTGTAAGTCTTTTTTTTTTTTTTTTTTTTTTTTTTTTTAAATTTAGATGTTTTCTATTTGCATTTTTTTTTCCTTCTTTCTTGTTACTTTTTATTTTTACAATTTAATTATGTTTTTCTAAGTTCCTTCTATCCCAAGGTAGAAGGGAAGCATATGGGTTTAATATTTCTTTAAGATTATGATGATTGATTGTTTTAATGATGAAAAGATTGGTGTATGCATGTTATCTATTATTTAGGTTTTGTTTTTTATCCTCTTGTGAGATCCATATGTTTTCATAATATGAGATCCACATTGATGGATAGGCTTATCCTAGATCAATCAGATTTCATAGATAGGAGATTTTTCAACCTGTTATATTTCTTTGATATTCATTATCCTATAGATATTGAATAATTAAAATCACTGATGCTTGAGAATATATGTCAATGGTGCAAATCCATTATTTTCTAATCTTTTATATCACTTATTAAAATATTTAAACTTTTTTATTTTCTGATTAGGCTGACCATAGTGCTCAGATCCTAATTGTGTTATCTAAGTCATCATGATTTTGGAACATGAACCTATGTGCGGAACTTTGAGGCTTGGGTGTTATTTTATTCAGTTGAATTACATCCATTCAAAAATCCCAAAATCAAATCATCAAATTAATTTCATTACTTAGTTTGTTTTGCATTTGATTTTTTTTCTTCTCACAATTCATCTCCCTGTGGGATCGACCCTGTATTCACGGGATACTACTAACGAACCTCTACACTTGGAGGCAAGCAATCAGCAATACCACCCGAAGCTCCCTTGGACCAGGTGGCTATGGAATCAATACCTCCCTACAAAGCTAGCGATCTTATCCTGGAAAACAGCCCATGCGGTTGTCCTTGTTGATTCAACGATTCAGAAATGTGGAATTCCACTGGCATCTCGATGCGAATGCTGCAGATCTTCTCTCGATGCCCGCACGTCGTCCATGTTTTCTTCTTCCAATGGCCCTCTGGGGACAGTCTTCCCAGCCTCAGTTCCTCTCCAAACAGATGTTGGATCCCACGTGAACGAGTTGGACAGGGGTCAGCATCGTAGTCCTCAAATGCTGCAATCTCAAGGTGAGGTGGAAACGCTGGACCATTTGCTGAGCTACAACAGAACTGCAAGGACGGTTTGGGATCATTTCAACTCTTTGTTCGACATCCCGATCATCCCCAACATCCCCATTCTGCAGCGGATCTAGCAATGGTCTTCCTTGGCCAGTGATAGATCCAGAATCAAGATGTTAAACAGTCTTCTCCCCTGTTTTCTCATCTGGGAACTGTGGATTAGTAGATATGCAGCACGTTTTGAGGGTCGTAATGTGTCTGCAGTGGGTATAATTTTCAACGTCAACCAGACAGAAACTCCATGGCTGCGAGAGATCGGCTCCTTGATCCAAGCTCCGGATAGAAACTCCATGGTAGAGAATATTATCATCCAGACATTAAGGCTTGGCTTCCATACCAATATTCCTGCTTCCAAACCATTGTTAGTTAGATGGACAAAACCCCCTGAACATTGGTTGAAGCTAAACACAGATGGATCCTCGAGAGGTAACCCAGGTGAGAGCGGTGGAGGAGGTGTATGCCGAGATCATCTAGGCAGGCTTGTCCTTGCTTTTCATAGACATTATGGAGCTTCTATGAACATTAGTGTGGGAGCAAGCTCGGGCCATGCTTGGCCTTGCTAATATCATAGTTGAAACCGAATTTAAGGTCATTGCGGATGCGCTGGGAGATTTGGCCACGTCCCACCTCTGGAACATATGGTACACTTTGGGGGATATTCAGGATAAGATATGGAGTCTAAATCTGGTGATCCATCACATTTTTCGAGAGGGGAATTCGGTGGCAGATGCGCTAGCAAGAATGGCAAGTGAGGGACCCTGACAAAATCTTCACTCGCCGTTCCCAGCTTCCAAGGTTAGTCAGAGGAGCTTTAGTGCTAGATAACACGGTTGAACCCCATTTGCAAGGATAGGCATAGACCATTGTAAACAGCCCATTTGCAAGAAGAGGCACAGACCCTTTAATAAAATTACTTATAATTGATCTTAAATCAAACTTACTTATTTCAAATAAGTTACTTATCGACTGGTGTAAGTAGAAAAAGTAACTTATTTAGTGGTACCCAACCGGACCCTAAATTTAAATCTAAAACTCAGATTTTTTGGGCAATCCTAACTTTTATTTGTAGACCCTTGTTTTTTGAAATCAGATTATTGGATGTTTTCATTATAAACTGTCTAATAAATGTTCAACGATCCAATAATTATATAATGGTATAAAAGTAATTTTGTATTCATGATATATCAAAACAGGTAAAAATAGTTTAAATGGTTTAGTTTGAATTACTTGCATGATGCGTGTGCAAATTCTCAATAATTTTAATCTGCTTGTGTTTCATCCAAAATAGTTTAAATGGTTTAGTTTGAATTACCTGCATGATGCGTGTGCAAATTCTCAATATTTTTTATCTGCTTGTGTTTCATCCAGCTCTGCCTGAGTATTAAAGTATTTCTCTTTTTGTATTTAGGTCAAGATCAGGGCTCTCTTCTCGAATTTCATGGGCCTATGATCACCACTGATGAAAGGAAAACACAAATATAGGCTTGATCCTGAATTTTTGTGGCGCCAAGAATTTTTTTAACGGTGAGCGCTCACTCACCACTGTTTCATGTGGTGTGGTGCACCTCAAATTTGGATCTGTCTTATTTTTGGGCTCAGTTTTACGGCTCATGCCCAAAAATGAGCTGTAAAACTCATGAGCCGTAAAACTGAATGGACAGGGATTAAACACATATATCATGATGGGCCCACAGATTTTCCCGCAACAAGGTCAGTACCCGAGGGGTTACTACAAAATCTGAATCCTGATTTTGGAGCCTGTGTGATGAACGGTACGGATACTGTCCACCTCCACCACGAGTCCTACTCTGTGGATGAATCCACCTCTGCTGGGCCCAATGTTTGATAACCCATACCGTTAGCATGCTGAGCGCTGCTTTAAATAGTTATGTGCCGTGTAGCATATTCCACGCATGTATCTTAGTCTTAACGCCGTATAGTTTTATTTATGATGCACGCTAGGTAGCTTATGCCTTGAATCCACAGAGTAGGAAAAAAAAAAAAAAAAAAAGCTTATGCCGTAGTTTATGATATATATATATATATATATATATATATATATATATATATATATTATTTTTATTTTTTATTTTTTTCAGAGCATAAAATACTACACCACACATTATTCACTTGTCAAGTCACTGATCTTGAATCTCACCATTGAATGACCCAAAATTCTATGCCTGTCACATTATAACAACAGAAATTAAGACTTGTATGCATTGATGTGGACTGTCATTGAATTTCTTAACCCTTTCCAAAGACACCGAACAATCTCTTCTGATGACTTCCTTTTTTATTTTTTTATTTTTGAAAAGTGGGAGCTCAGCCAATATGAAAATATCTTTACAAACATTCATTCTACTAAACAACCAAACACCAAAAAGAAAATATGGTGCAACTTATCATTTGCCCTTACATTCATTCAACTAAACAACCAATACCCAAAGTCACTAATACCTAAGCAACCCTCTACACCAACCTACACAAGCCAGCACAAACCTGTCACAAGCCAATATTAGGGTCGAACGCCTTGCTTTCTCTCCAACTCTACACCCTCATAGTCTAAGGTAACGAAACCCTGATCCCTTCGGGGAGCTCCTCTTTGCTTCAGTATACCCCATCCAAGACCAGTCCCAATCTTAGCCGGGCCATCCACTTCAAAATTACCTTCTCTCAAAGTATGCTCCATTTGAAATTAAAGTCCTTGTCAGTTGAACAGGTATTCACTCCCCAAGTGTAGGGTTGTGATGTAGTAATAGACTCGGTAAGATCCCAAGGGACTGAAACCTGTATGTAATTTGAAATTAAATAGAACTAGAACTAGACTAAGATGAAATCTAAGTTGATCGTAATTTGAGGAATAATGATGGAAGAATTATCTAAAACTTTAAAGAATTTAGAGATAGGAAACTAGGGATTCAGAAGATCCACTTGTAGAGATCAAGGAGATTTTACGCCTGCTTCACAAATCATGGAAATTAACTGAACTGTCGTTGATATAGTTTTCAAGAGATGAAAGGTATATAAATTAGAATGGATTCCATCACTAAACCATACCCAAGAGGCAAAGCAAACAATAAAATTAAACTAATTACCAACCAAGCAACATGCTATGAGGTTTAGGAAGGGTACCGTCATCCGACCATGCCCAGGAGACGATGGTTAACAACAGGGCTTCCTGACGTCATAAACATAAAAAGGAGAGAGAAATACTCAAAGCCATCGCAGATCTATTGTAATTTCAGTCACAACAAACCATTAAAAACTGAAAGTATTCCCTTAATAATCAACTAAATTCAACTTCAATTCATAAATTAAATTAAAAGCATAAAATAGAATCTCCCATCTCACTACAAGCTTCACCCCTTAGCCCTAGCTAAGGGGTTTTAGCCGGACATGGATACAGTAGACTCCATGGAATTCATAAAGAGAAAACAGAAAAAGAAAAGAAGTAAAATAAAACCAAACTATCTCTGTTTCTGTTTCTCTGTCCTTTTCTTCACGTCAGCCGTCGATAGCCCTTTTTCCGTCCCTTCTTCCCTTTTATAGAGCAAGGAGAATGGCTAGGTTGGTGAGAAGCTGCAAGAGTCCGAGATGGAGTTGGCTGTGGAACAGAACGTGAACAGTTGTTTATGCAGCTGTAGCCTGCGTAAAGGAAACGACCAGCGCCAATGAGCGTATCTTTCGTCTTCTCCTGGTGTGCGAAACATTCACAAACAGCGTTGAGAAGAACGTCACTACGTACGTTTTTCCGTTCTGATCAAGATGGACAGAGTGGATCATCTTGAACGAGCTTGGGAGTGGCCCATCCGGATCGCCCGCAGCTTGGGTTGCGAAACAGGGCACGCGCTGCCCTTGCTGTGAAGGTCCGTAGGCCCCACCTTGATAGATACAAAGAAATTCATGCCATCCACGAGGTTTGCCACGGAAAAACCGTTCAGGAAGGTGTATTTTTGAAGCGAAATCGGTGCGGCCCACTTGATCTTTTGTTCCGCCGTCCATCCTACTTTCAACGACCAGGATATTCCAATTGCTTGCATGAGACCAGAAAATCACCTAAGTGAGGGTAGTAGACAGCTCCTGGACTGAATGGACGGTCTGGATCTTCCATTAGATCACTGATGGTGGGTCACTAGCACCCCAGATGACGCCCTGCGTAAGTCCTGAAGAAGGAAATTTCCTTCTTCAAAAAGTTTCGGTCAAAGGTTGTTTTGACCCATGCTTTGTTAACGTGCACGGCTAGTGCAATACTGCACTATGTACACTCAACACAGGTGGGGTCCTCAGTGATGATTCCGAGAAATCTAATCCATCCATCCGTCTTGTCTCCTCATGTAATGGGCTGAAACCAATTTTGAAGTATATCCACATAGCAGGTGGGTCCCAAATTAAAGATTTATGGGCTGATTTGTCGATTAGGTCATGTCCACAAAGATCTAGGAGCTGCAATTCGACGTGTACGGTTAATTTGTGGTCCTCAGGCAACATATGAAATTCGGAACCGATCATATGGTGGGAACCTTGTGATCCTGCATTCTGGCTGACTTTCAGGCCACTTGAGCTTCGGTTTCTCGATTTTTTTGGATCTCGGCCATGTAAAATCACCAACCTCAATCCCTAGGAGTCCGTCCCTTGCCTTGGTGACTTCAAAGTAACAAATCTACGCTTTTATCATTGTTTTTAGTCCACGCTCGTCAATTCACCTTGCATTACAAACAAGATTAAAATAAGGCGTTAAACAGTATCATGTTCATAAAATTATGTAATAAATTGAGTCTAATATGCAATATTTTACCCTCAACACAACTCCTAACCAACATTTCGCTAGTCCCGAGCAAAGTATGCGAAAAGTAAGTTGAGACGTATAAGAAAATTTCTGTAAACCCTAGTGATTTTTGAAAAACAATCCAGATCCTAGAATTTAAGATTTATGAATGTTGGGCAATACTGTCTCCTGGAATCAAGCGCATGGTAAACTTCATAATCAAGTTCAAAACATTAATCCATCAATCAGAAAGAAAATTCTAAACATTGAGTTCCCTGGGTGTATAGTATAATCTCGACTTAACAACATTAAGAAATCCAATTGTCAATTTCCATGATAACGTTGATGGTCCGAAGATCATTCAGGATAACCAAAACCTAAACTAGCACTTGCCTTACAGTTCTTCTTTTCATTCTTCCAGCTTTTGACTATTTTTTTATTTTATTTTTTATTTATTTATTTATTTATTTTTATTTTTTTTACGCCGAGGGGGATTAGATCTTCACCTATAGGGAGCAAACTTATGGTGAAAACTAGTCGCCTAACTCTTCCTAAATGTCAACCGAAGGGAATCAAATCCACACATATAGAGAGCAAACCTGTGGTGAAGTTCGTTTGCCCAATCCTTTCCGCAGGTAGCTATCTTTTAGCTGGGTATTTTCTTTTTTCTTTCATTCTTCTTATTGAACCTGATTGACAAATTTTGCCAGGTTGGTTCCTTCCATGCTTAATAATCACCAAGTTACAATTCAATATCAAACTGAAACCTTAATGTGCAAGCGAGATGTGTCTTGTGAAATCATGACTCAATCAATGTTTAAAACCTCTAATCATGGAGTAATAGTTCGAACTTAACTGTGAAATCTAACAAATAATGGAATCCAAGAGACATAAATTACCAACATCACATGTCTTGAAACTCTTAATCCAAGATGGCTGTCAAAATTACTTCGAATTCACAAGAAAGTCCAGAAAATTTTAAAAATTTTCACAATTTGCTAAAGACCAAAGAAATACTGACTAGGTAACCTAATCTCCCACCCCCAACCTAAAATCTACATTGTCCTCGATATAAAATATATGATCATGCAATGCACATGGGACAACGAAATTGAAAGAGAAGTGATGGAAAGATAGTACCTGGACGAAGGTCTCAAGAGGCTTTCCAAAGATATCTACGTAAGAGCGGGTCAGCACAAGAGAGAAATCAACAGAGGTAAAAAAAAATTAAAATCCTACCTACACTACTTTCGCAGGTGCTCTCGATTGCATTTAGCGTATGCAACAAGCCTTTAAACCCCTAGGTTGCCTCTAGAGGACGAGTTGTAGTTTCGTGAGGGTTTGCAGCAATGTTACCCACAAACATTGACTAACTAACTAGGAAAATGAAATGAAATGAGAAAAAAAAAATAAACAAACTGGGTTGCCTCCCAGGAGCGCTAAGTTTGTCATCTTTAGCCAAACAAATAAAGTAAACTGCCCTAGTCCTATGAAAGCGACAAACCTACCTATACCTCCATCAGACTAGGAGATCAATCCTGGTAAACAGGAGTAGTCAGAGGCATGGACATGTCCTCTGAGTCAAATTTCTCGACACATGGTTTTAATCGATGTCCATTTACTTTAAACTTCTTGCCATTGTCGGGATCTGTTATCTCAACGGCCCCATGAGGATAAGCGGTAACAACAATGTAAGGGCCGGTCCAACGAGATCGAAGCTTACCCGGAAAGAGATGCAGTCGAGAGTTATACAAAAGGACTTTCTGATCTGGCGTGAATGATTTTCGTAGAATACGTTGATCATAAAACGCCTTCATTCTGTCCTTGTAAATTCTCGAGTTTTCGTACGCATCGTTCTGGATTTCTTCAAGTTCATTCAACTGAAGTTTGCGTAGCGAGCCAGCGTTGTCCAGATTGAAATTCAGATTTTTGATCGCCCGGTATGCTTTATGTTCCAACTCCACAGGCAAGTGACAAGCCTTCCCATAGACAAGTCTAAAGGGAGATATTCCAATAGGGGTTTTAAAACCAGTACGGTATGCCCATAAGGCATCGGTCAACCAGATTGACCAATCCTTATGATCAGGGTTAACCGTTTTCTCTAGGATATGTTTGATCTCCCTATTGAAAATCTCAGCTTGTCCACTTGTCTATGGATGATATGGGGTGCTCACCTTATGAGAGATACCGTATTTCTTCATTAGGCTCTCGAATGGTCTATTACAAAAGTGTGAGCCCCTGTCACTAATGATGGCTCGAGGCGTTCTGAACCACGAAAGGATGTTCTCTTTTAAAAACTTAATGACCGTGCGATGGTCATTATTTCAGCACGGAATTGCGTCGACCCATTTAGTGACATAATCTACGGCGAGCATAATATACAAATTTCCAAAGGATTAAGGGAATGGTCCCATGAAATCAATGCCCCAGCAATCAAATGCTTCTATGATAAGGATGGGATTCAAGGGCATCATATTTCGACGGGACAATGCTCCCAATTTTTTACAACGCTCACAAGCCTTGCAGAACTCATGAGTGTCCCTGAACATAGTGGGCCAATAAAAGCCACACTGTAGAATCTTGGCCATGGTCTTTTTAGCAGAAAAGTGACCACCACAAACCTGTGAGTGACAGAAGGAGATGACACTCTGATGCTCATCGTCTGGCACACATCTCCTCAGGATTTGGTCTGGGCAATATTTAAACAAATATGGATCGTCCTAGAAAAAGTTGTGTACCTTGGTAAAAAATTTCTTCTTATCTTGTTTGGTCCAATGTGTCGGTATGGAACCTGTAGCAAGATAATTAGCAATATCAGCGAACCAAAGTGAATGGGAGACTCTGAACATTTTTTCATCAGGGAACATGTTGTTGATATGGGTAGCCTCAAGGGAATCAGAGGTATTAAGGCGAGAAAGGTGATCGGCCACTACGTTCTCTACTCCCTTTTTATCTTTAATTTCTAAATCAAATTCTTGGAGTAGAAGGATCCAACGTATCAGACGGGGCTTAGAATCATTCTTAGAAAGAAGATACTTAAGTGCCGTATGATCTATATAGATGATGATCTTGGATCCGATCAGGTAAGACCTAAATTTGTCCAAGGCGAACACTACGGCTAAGAGTTCCTTTTTCGTAGTCAAGTAGTTCACTTGGGCAGGATTTAAAGTCCTACTTGCATAATGGATAATGTATGGCTTCTTATCTTTTCTCTAGCCTAGAACCGCTCCAAAAGCATAATCAGAAGCGTCACACATAAGCTCAAAAGGAAGGCTCCAGTCGAGTGGTTGCATGATAGGTGCAGTGGTTAACCTGCCCTTAAGCTTGGTGAAAGCTTCCTGGCATTGGTCGGTCCACTCGTATGGTGCATCCTTTTGCAGAAGATTACATAAAGGATGAGAGAGGATACTAAAGTCCTTTATGAATCACCTGTAAAATCCTGCGTGTCTTAAGAAGGATCGCACGTCTCTGATGTTCTTGGGTAGAGGTAGGTTAGAGATAAGATCGATTTTTGCCTTATCTACCTCGATTCCCTTAGCCGAGATAATATGCCCAAGGACAATTCCATTCTGAACCATGAAATGACACTTCTCCCAGTTAAGTACCAGGTTCTTTTCTTCACATCTTTTCAGCACACATTTAAGACTTTCCAAGCACTTGCTGAAAGATGGATTGTAAACAGAGAAATCGTCCTTGAAGACCTTTAGATATTGCCCCACCATATCAGAAAAGATACTAAGCATACATCGCTGAAAGGTGGCAGGGGCATTACATAGTCCCATTGGCATCCTTCGGTAAGCAAAGGTGCCGTAGAGACATGTAAATGTAGTCTTTTCTTGATCTTCAGGGGCTATCTCTATCTGGTTGTAGCTCGAATACCCGTCAAGGAAACAATAATAAGAGTGACTAGCTAACCTTTCCAAGATCTGATCAATGAATGGTAAAGGAAAGTGGTCTTTCCTCATGACAGTATTTAATTTCCTATAGTCAATGCACATTCTCCAACCAGTAGTGACTCTAGTTGGCATGAGTTCGTTATTAGCAATGGCTACGATGGTGATTTCAGGCTTCTTAGGAACCACCTGAGTTGGACTCATCCATTGACTATCAGATATAGGGTATATGATACCCACATCCAATAGTTTAAGAACCTAGGCCTTAACCACTTCCTTCATGTTTGGATTTAGTCTACGTTGTGGTTGCCGAGTGGTCTTTGCATTATCCTCAAGATATATGTGGTTAGTACAAATTGAGGGGTTGATTCCCTTGAGGTCCGCTATCGTCCATCCTAGGGCTCCTTTATGCTCAATGAGAGTAGATATAAGCATACTCTCCTGTTCTTTCTCCAGGTGGGCAGAGATCACCACCGGGTATGTCTCATCTTGACCTAAATAGGCGTATTTCAAATCAGAGGGTAAAGGTTTTAGGTCAAGCTTCGGTGATTTGAGGATAGACGTAGAGGCACTGCATCGGTTTGTGGCAATTCTACAAATTGTGGCCTCCACCAGTTAATTTCAACTACCGGTGCAGTATCCAGTAAGGCACACATCTCTCTAATCATATCATCATCAAACTCATGGGAGTGGGTTAGGCACGTCCCTAGAGGGTCGGAGGATAAGGTCAGAGGTGTCGTATCTTCCATGAAAGAGTCAATCATGTTAATATCATGGAAATCATCATCCCCTCTGAGTTGCTGCCATTATTGAAAAAGATGTTTAACTCCAGTGTCAAATTCCCAAAGGACATAGTCATGACACCATTCCTGCAATGATAATCGCATTTGACTTGGCAAGGAATGGGCGACCAAGAATGACGGGAATCTGAGTGCTCATGTTATTGATGGATTCGGTGTCCAGGATGATAAAATCTACATGGTAGTAAAATCTATCGACCTGGACTAACACATCCTCAATTATCTCTCTTGGTACACGAACAGAGAGATAAGCAAGTTGTAGTGTAGTTAGGGTGGGTTTTAATTCACCCAAACCTAACTGTTTGTATACCGAGTAGGGAATCAGATTGACACTCGCTCCTAAGTCAAGAAGTGCGTGATCAATTCGATGGTTCCCGATTACACATGATATGGTTGGGCTACCGAGATCCTTGAATCTCTGTGGCACGTCTTGCTTCAGGATGACACTCACTTTCTCAGTCAAGAAGATATTCTTTTGAATACTCTGTCATCTTTTGGTCATGCATAGGTCTTTTAGAAATTTGGCATATGAAGGAATCTGTTTTACGACATCAAGTAGAGGGATGTTGACTTTCACTTGTTTCAATACCTCCAGAATATCCTGAGAGTTAGAAAGAGGTTTTGGTGCGACCAACCATTGGAGAAATGGAGCAACTGGCTTTTCTAGAAGTTCTGGTTCTAATTTTTGTGGGGCATCACCAGATCTATCATTGTTGTCCTCTTTTGGTTCTTGAGGCTTTTCGGGCCTAACCAGAAGGGTTTTATCAATGATCTTCCCACTCCTAAGAGTAGTGATGGATTTAGCATGCTCCATCTGATTTGAAGAGCTTGGGTCGCTAACTTCATATTGCGGTTTAGGATTGGGAAGAGGTTGAGCTGGGAAGCTCCCCTTATTCTCAATCACATTTTCAGCCTTAAGTCCTTGTATCGCTTTTGTAAGGTCCTGAAAGGCTTGTAGCATACCCTGATTGAAAAGCTCTTTCTTTTGAAAGTGTTTTAGAACTGAATCCCCTTGAGATTTCTCTTGAGTTGGAATTTGATTTAGGAAACCTTGAGGTGTAGCAGTTTGTCCATTCCTCCAACTGAAGTTTGGATGATTTCTCCAGCCAGGATTGTATGTGTTAAAGGTGGGCCCACTAAAAGGTCTTTGGTAATTGGTTACAGCATTGGATTACTCATTCAATACCTCTTGAAAGGCAGATATAGTCGGGCAATTTTCAGTAGTGTGAATGTTGCAACCATAAATACTACAAACAATTTCCTTGGCCTTATCCTCCTTTAATTTCATGGCCTCGAGTTTTCTAGCGAGATTGACTACTTTAGCATTAATATCATCATCCTCTTTTAGGATATACATTCCACCCCTTTCCTTGGAATGAGTCGGCCTAGACGTAGTACTTGGTCTAGGGGAGATGTCCCATGATTCTGTGTTCTCAGCAAGTTTATCAAAATAGTCCTACACCTCATCGACACCTTTATTCATAAACTCCCCATTACATATCGTCTCGACTAATTGGCGCATGGGAGATGTCAGTCCATCATAAAAAAAAGTTCGTGACGCGCCACGTTTCAAAACCATGTTGTGGGCATGAACTGACAAGATCCTTGAACCGCTCCCAACATTGGAAGAATTTTTCATCTTCCCTTTGAGCGAAGTTCATGATGGACATCCTAAGGGTGTTCGTCTTATGGTATGGGAAAAACTTCTTAATGAACTCCCTTGTCATGTCATTCCATCTGCCAATAGATCGAGAATGTAGTGAATATAACCACGTCTTGGCTTTCTCTTTCAAAGAAAAGGGAAAGAGTTTCAACCTGACCGTGTCATCAGACACGTTAGGAAAGTATAAGGTAGCTATGATCTCATCAAACTCTTTCATATGTAGATATGGATTCTCTGACTCAAGCCCATGAAATTTAGGGAGAAGTTGGATCACCCCTGGCTTGATATCCATGTGCCCTGCATTCTCAGGAAAAACTATGCATGAGGGCGTACTCACCCCCGCCGGTTGTAAGTAATCTCATAAGGTACGAGGCGGGGGTGCTTGATACACCTCATTCTCATCTTGGACATCCTCCGCCCTAGGTTGGGGTAGAAGAGGTTGATTTTCAGCCATATTCTCAATTAACCCAAGGGATTTCGAGCAGTGTCTAGTCCTACGATGGACAATTAACCCCTCAACTAATCCTCATTCAGTTAAGAGATGTCGAGTGTTGTCACGAGCCCACTTGGGCATGAAATACTCGCAGCCCTCAATCAAATTCTAAACCTAATCCTAAGAAAGGAAATAAAAATCTAAAAAGAAAGAGAGGGTTGGAAGGAAGTTACCAAATTGGAGTTCCTGAGTTAAAATCTGCAAAAATAAAACAAAACAAGTTAGTTTTTAAGAATAGTAAGTCTAAGATTAGAAAATTCCTAAGAAGAAAGATAGCAGTAAACTAGTTTCTAAATTAGAAAAGAGAAATTCCTAAGAAAGTATAAAATTTCCAAAACAATTTAGGAAAGTTCTAAACTAGAAAGTTAGTAACAGAAAATAGAAAGTAAAATTTAGAAAGAGCTTACTGAATTAGAAATTTCTAAAAGTCCTACAAAACAGGAAAGTTAGTTTCTAAACAGAAAGTCTTCAAATAGAAAATTTCTAAAAATAAAATACGAAACAAAATTAGATTATAAAAGAGTTAGAATTAGAAACTTGCTAAAAAGGAATCCTAATCTAGAAATAGCAAGGAAGAAATTAAGAGAGAAATTACCAATTTAGAAACCTATCTCAGAATCCTACAAAATAAGAAAGTTGGGTTAGTTTCTAAAAAGGGAAAACTATCTAAAAATAGAAAGTTACTTGAAAGAAAATTTCTAAAAATTAAAGGAAAACCTGGAATTAGAAAATTCTAAAAATAAAACCCTAAAAATCAGAAAAGTCCTAATCTTAAACTAATCCTAAAACCAATTAACTTCAGGAAACGTAGCCGTCAATCCCCGGCAACGGCGCCAAAAACTTGTTCACTCCCCAAGTGTAGGGTTGTGATATAGTAATAAACTCGGTAAGACCGAGGTCGAATCCCAAGAGACTGAAACCTGTACGTAATCTGAAATTAAATAAAACTAGAACTAGACTAAGATGGAATCTAAGTTGATTGTAATTTGAGGAATAATGATGGAAGAATTATCTAAAACTTTAAAGAATCTAGAGATAGGAAACTAGGGATTCAGAGGATCCACTTGTAGAGATCAGGGAGATTTTACGCCTGCTTCACAAATCATGGAAATTAACTGAACTGTTGTTGATATAGTTTTCAAGAGATGAAAGGTATATGAATTAGAATGGATTTCATCACCAAATCATGCCCAAGAGGTAAAGCAAACAATATAATTAAACTAATTACCAACCAAGCAACATGCTATGAGGGTTAGGAAGGGTACCATCATCCGACCATGCCCAGGAGACGATGGTGAACAATAGGGCTTCCTGACGTTATAATCATAAAAAGGAGAAAGAAATACTCAAAGCCATCGCAGATCTATTGTAATTTCAGTCACAACAAACCACTAAAAACTGAAAGTATTCCCTTAATAATCAACTAAATTCAACTTCAATTCATAAATTAAATTAAAAGCATAAAATAGAATCTCTCATCTCACTACAAGCTTCACCCCTTAGCCCTAGCTAAGGGTTTTAGCCGGACATGGATACAGTACACTCCATGGAATTCATAGAGAGAAAACAGAAAAAGAAAAGAAGTAAAATAAAACCAAACTATATCTGTTTCTGTTTCACTATCCTTTTCTTCACATCAGCCGTTGATAGCCCTTCTTCCGTCCCTTCTTACCTTTTATAGAGCAAGGAGAATGGCTAGGTTGGTGAGAAGCTATAAGCGTCCTAGATGGAGTCGGCTGCAGAACAGAACGTGAATAGCTATTTATGCAGCTGTAGCCTGCATAAAGGAAACGGCCAGCGCCAATGAGCGTATCTTCCGTCTTTTCCTGATGTGCGAAACATCCACAAACAGCGTTAAGAAGAACGTCACTACGTACGTTTTTCCGTTCTGATCAAGATGGACGGAGTGGATCATCTTAAACGAGCTTGAGAGTGGCGCATCCAGATCGTCCGCAGCTTGGGTTGCGAAACAGGGCACGTGCTGCCCTTGCTGTGAAGGTCAGTAGGCCCCACCTTTATAGCTACGAAGAAATCCACGCCATCCACGAGGTTTGCCACGGAAAAACCATTCGGGAAGGTGTATTTTTGAAGTGAAATCGGTGCGGCCCACTTGATCTTTTGTTCCGCTGTCCATCCTACTTTCAACGACCAGGATATTCCAATTTCTTGCATGGGACCGAAAAATCACCTATGTGAGGATAGTATACAGCTCCTGGACCGAATGGACGGTCCGGATCTTCCATTGGATCACTGATGGTGGGTCACTAGCACCCCCAGATGATGCCCTACGTAAGTCCTGAAGAAGGAAATTTCCTTCTTCAGAAAGTTTCGGTCAAATGTTGGTTTGACCCATGCTTTGTTAACGTGCACGGCTAGTGCAATATTGCACTATGTACAGTCAACACAGGTGGGGTCCTCAGTGATGATTCTGAGAAATCTAATCCATCCATCCGTCTTGTCTCCTCATGTAATGGACTAAAACCAATTTTGAAGTATATCCACATAGCAGGTGGGCCCCAAATTAAAGATTTATGGGCTGATTTGTCTATTAGGTCACTTTCACAAAGATCTGGGAGCTGCAATTCGATGTGTACGGTTAATTTGTTGTCCTCAAGCAACATATGAAATTCGAAGCCGATCAGATAGTGGGAACCCTGTGATCTTGCATTCTAGCTGACTTTCAGGCCACTTGAGCTTCGGTTTCTCGATTTTCTTGGATCTTGGCCATGTAAAATCACCAACCTCAATCCCTAGGAGTCCGTCCCTTGCCTTGGTGACTTCAGAGCAACAAATCCACGCTTTTATCATTATTTTTAGTCCACGCTCGTCAATTCACCTTGCATTACAAACAAGATTAAAATAAGACATTAAACAGTATCATGTTCATAAAATCATGTAATAAATGGGGTCTAATATGCAATATTTGACTCTCAACAATAGGGGCCGTTGTGATATTTCTCTTGTTGCTTCTTAACCGTCTATCTACCGGCAGGACATAGTAAAAAGGTGAATTTTTGTTGGTTAGGCTTACCTAACGATGACCCCACTTGCCATAATTAAAATCCCGTCTAGTGGTCTATGGTGTGCAAAGATATGTGCCAACTATGGTACACTTCCTTCTAAGGTTGTCCGTGGGTCTGGCTAAAAGGATAGAAGTATGCTGCACCAGTACTGGTAGTACTGGTGTGGAGTCCACATCGTGTATGTACCACATCCAACCCGTCTATCCAATCCATCTGCTCAGGTTATATCCGAAGTCCCGAATACTAGCCTGATACAAAGTTTGGGTGGGCCACAATATGGCGAACAAGTTAGAAGGGGATGGTCGCCATTGACTTTATCTAGAGCCCACATGAGGTGCAAAACAGCTGATTTTTTGTCCTAACCCTTGGTTGGGGGACGATGAAGCATCTAGACTGCTTATAGACAACATGGCGGTCATGCCCTCCCAACCTGTCTCCTCTCTCCTGTGCTATGGGACTCAGCTGATGGACCATGTCATGAACGGGAGGAGATTAGGTGTGGCCTTGGCCTTACCCAAGATCTGTTGAGGGGACCCCCGAAGCACACGAAGATAGATTAAGGATAGGATCCAATTGCACCAAGTAAACATGAAAGGAACACGGAGATTTTAATGTGGAAAACTCCTTGCGGGGAAAAAAAAAACCATGGCACAAAGTGACAAATATCACTATGAAAGCAAAAAATTACAAAGAGAAAGAGATTACCTGATTCGAAGAACCTCGATTCTCATCCTTGCTACACCCTTTGAAGCCCTTGGACAATTTAGAAACTCTTGGAATATTCTCCTAATCTCGTTTACATTCATATTTATAAGTCAAGATGGAATCCCAAACGAAATCGAAAAAAAAATCCCGCAAAATCGCAACTCTGTGTATTCTGCCTAAAATTTGTCGATGAAATTGAAACTAATCCTTCAATGGCATCAAAGGCATGTCGATGGCATTGAACACTTCAACTGTTCAGAGACAAAATATGATTTTCAAGAAATTCTCGATGACATTGAAAAGGTGCCCAATTAGTCCAGCGACCAATTGAAAAAAATCTAGAAAATCTCGATGGGATCGAGTATTGTTTGATGTCATTGAATGTGACATTGAACAAACTATTGATGGTATCGATAGACCCTGTCTCTGACTCAATTTACAACATCAAAGACAACAATCTCCACTGTGTCTTCAATCATCAAACGTGTAGCCTCTTGTCCTCTTATCTTATCTTTGCCTTCCATCATAGCTCCATCAACGCTTCTCGTCCACAATCTGTCTTCATTTTATGTCATTGCCAAGCCTAGAGAAGTCGCACAAAAGTTGTACTTCTTTGCAATAACCACCTTAGTGAGCATGTCCACCGGATTCACGCTGGTGTGAATCTTCTCCATAATCACGCCTTCTTGTTCAAGCACCTGTCGGATAAAGTGGTGACGAATATTAATGTGTTTAGTACGAGATAGATAAACATAATTTTTAGCCAAATTCATAGCGCTCGCACTGTCACAATTAATCGGCACGACCTCCTGCTGAAACCCTAACCGATTTATCATGCATCTCAACCAAACACCTTCATTAAACGCCCTGTCAGTGTCATATACTCAGCTTCGGTTGTGGAAAGAGTCACCACTGAATGAAGCATTGACATCCAACCAATCTCTCCACCCACTAGTACAAACGAGTAACCTAAAGTAGACTTTATAGAATATACACTACCTGCATAGTCATAATCCACATACCCAATTAACTTTGCCCCTGTCTTCTCGAAAGTTAAGATGTAGTCATTTATACCTTGAATGTATTGAAGTAGCCATTTCACCGCTTTCCAATGTTGCTTACCAGGTTTTGACATCACTACCAAAAAATCGAGCAAAGGCTATGGAATGTGAAGGCTTTTGGCTACGGATTTAATCCGTAGTAATTTTGCTACGGATCTAAACCGTAGCCAAAAGCCTAATTAATCCATAGTTAAAGCTTTCCTCCTCATCCCTCTTGCTGGTGCTTAAGGGGCTTCATGGGGCTCAGTGAAATCTATGTGTTTGATCTAAGCCGTCTATAAATTCGTATATATAATTTCAGTGGATCAGGCCAAAAATTTTGTAGATTAAATGTATAAGTGGACCACACAATAAGAAATCATAAAAATTAAATTTTCATTATTAATTTGTTGTGTGATTTTCTTACAACTCTGATCTGACTCATTTTTTGTATCAGTCCTTAAAATAATATTTTAAAAGTATTGGATGGAGTGGATAAATGACATACATCATGGTGGACCCCACATTCCTAAAACCCATTCTCGAATGGCCGTCCATCACGCGCCGCACCCCAAATCCCTAAACCTTTCCCATTTCTCCCGCCCGCACCTCCCAAAATGGTATTTTCATTTCCGCCTCACCCTCTCTCTCTCTCTCTCTCTCTCTCTCTCTCGCACTCTCTCTCTCTCTCGAGCCTCTCCCTTGCCATCTCTCGATCTCCCGCTCTCCCTCACCCTCTCCACATCTCTCGGCCACATTCCCCTTTCTCTGTTTCCCAACCCTCTCTCTCTCTCTCTCTCTAGCGTCTTCAAAACCCACTTTCGCCGAGATCAGTCGAGGGTTTTCGCTGGGAAGGTCTGAAAAGGCCAAGCTATATGTCCTAGAGGGGGGGTGAATAGGACTATGCCAAATTTAAAAATAAATCAGCGGAACAAAAGTAAATCAATACTCTTACAATAATGAATCAATTCACAATGCTAAATATAAATCACCTTGATAAATAATTATTGAGAGATTGATACAAATTCAGTTCTAAGGACAACCTTACACCATAATAAACAAGGGCTTATGGTAGGACAACCTTATTTCTAGAACCTCTTTTGAATCAAGAACTCAATGTTAATATAAGTAAATGAAATAGCAAGGAATTGAAAATAAATGCAGAAGTAAAGATCTAAATTATTACAACAATCCCCACACTTGCTTGAAAATGTAAATAGTTACAACATTCACATCCACTTGTACATTCCACACAATCAAATGATAAAAGATATGAAAATTAATCAAGCATTCAATCCACAAGACAAAGAGTTATAGTGGTTCGCCTGTGTGTACACCAACTGCTTTACAATAACCACACGAATGCTACTCCACTCCTAATATCCTCACACAGGGATATTAGCGTTCACTATCAAATAGGTTTTTCACAGTTCACCAAAAACCTTACAATTGTGTCTTTTTCACTTGGGCTTACACAATTCAAAAACCCCTTTTTTCTCGAAGTTTTCGGTTTTCCTCGGACAACCAATACAATGAGATTTTTCTCGCTCAATCTCAAACAAAACCAATACAATGAGATTTTTCTCGCTTAACCTCAAACAAAACCAAAATAAATGAATTTTGTAAATGTAAAATACCTGGATTTTTCCTTTAGCGTTCCGTGTAGAACCAATCGGAGTAGATGATTGAATGTCAAAGTTCAATTTCCAATACTCACATTCATAGGGTTCTAACTTCTAATAGATTTTAGATTTTAACTAGTTGGGCGTAGCTATATTTGATTTTGATTCCAAGAAGAAGGAATAATATAATTCCTCTTTTCAAATAAGATTGGAATAGAGAAACAAAATCAAATTAAATAAGCTAGCAAAAAGGAATATTAAATAAGCACAATTTAGCTTAAAATAAACACAGACTTATCTCAGAGTGATTACTTGAAAATTCTTGAAAGGAATGGAGTTCTGAATGTAAAAACTCTGAATTTCGTGTTCAATTTATAGAAGAAAAAATCGTTCCTACGACTGGTCTTAGAAACCTAGATCGGTCGTAGCTCTAATGCATTTTTGAAAATTTGAGCGCGATCTTTGAAAACCGTTCTACGATCGGGTCGTGTGTACCCTACGACCGGGTCGTGGGACACCTACGACCGGTCGTGGGACACCTACGACCGGGTCGTAGGACCATGAAATAGGTTCTTTGGACTTTCGGCCGTAGCTCCACGACCGATCGTGGACGAAGTCGAAGCCAACCTACGACCGGTCGAAGGACCTCCAGATCGTCGTCGGGCGTTCCAAAAATCCGAAAAATCTTCAACAAATTAGGACTGGTCGTGGAATTTCTTGGACTAGTCGAACCAATGCTAGGATTTGGTCGAACAAGAGCTAGGACAGTCTTGGAACGTACTAAGCTTATGTAGAATAAACATTTGTTTTATGTATCCAAAATGACCTACTTAAAGGGTCAACCTAAGGTCATTCAAACCTGAAATATGACGTATGGACATTGAACTTCAACCATTCAACGAATGTAGATTGTTTGAACCAATATCTGGCTTGAAGTCTTGAACAATATCAGGCTTGAAGTCTTGAGATCTTCATCAACATTTGAACCTTGAGAACTTCAACATCTTGAGCTTCATCTTGTAGCTTTTTGAACTTTAACATCTTGTGCTTCAACTTGTAGCTTTTTGAACTTTAACATCTTGTGCTTCAACTTGTAGCATCTTGAAGTATAAAATCATCATACCAGCACAAGACACAGATAGATGTTTTGACACATCAAAATTTGACAACCAAAGGAGTATGAGACCATAACCCTTACAATCTCCCCCTTTGTCAAATTTGTGACAAAACAGCACACCAAGTATATAATTCTTCCAATAGACATAAGAGAAGTACAAAGCAAGCACAGATGAACAAGCACAGATGAACAGATGATAAGCAATGTATAGACATGATAAGCAATAATCATATTCCCACAACTCATGAGAAATTTAACTCCCCCTGAGTAATAGCACAACAAAATTTAACTCCCCCTGAGTAATAGCTAGCACAACAACAAAACAAAATTTGTAACATTCACCAAACTTCTCCCCCTTTTTGACACAAAATGACAAAGGAAGAAAAGCAGTTAATGTGCATACCCAATTTGGAGTTAAAGCAAAAAAATAGTCCATAACCAACAAAAAGATTAGAGATGCAAGCTAATATCAAGTAAAATTATTACATTCAAAGAAAAATTCACGAGAACTGTAAGAAGGTGCAGGATTAGATGGATCAATTTTGTGTAATCCCTTAGCAATTCGCCTCATATATTTACGCATATAAGAAAATTGTGTGTCTTGAGTAACACGAATTTGAGCCACCGCACTTGAAGAGAATTCAACCTTTCATCAAAATCGAAGGTGAAAATCGGGATCATCACCGTAAGTCGACTCAAGTTCTTCAAATAAGTCATCCATATTCACGTCCTCAGGAAGATTACTAGCTTCAAAGATTACCGCTTCACCACCATCAAGCACACAAGATCCACTTGGCCTCTAGCCAAATCTAAAGTCATCTTATTAAGATTGGAGTTATTAAAAGGAATATGGTGGATGGGTTTTTCCTAGTAGGCATGGCTATGAGCATATGATTTGCTAACCTAGTCAAGAATAACCAAAGGGTATATCACTATGTCCAGGATGGTGACGTGGAGTAATAATGGAATGACAGATTAAAGAAGGGAGGCATATATTAACACCAGAGACAAAGAATGCAAAACACGAACCATAAAGAAGTGAGTTCGGTTTTGTTACGTAACGTGGATAAAGATTCGAAATGAATATCTTATGAAGTACTCGTGTCCGGGTAACAAATACCTTGAGGGAAGTACATGACCTTTATGAGTCCAATGAACATCCATATTACATAAGTCTCTAGTAAGCATTCGTCGCTCGATTCGAGAGACTATCATGTAAAATATTAATTGGAATGCTTTCATCATTGATAGGTATTTCCATAATATCCGCAATCAAATGTCGATCTACAACAAACAAACCTTCTTGAGTATCAACTTTAAATGTTAAATTCTCAAGAGAAAAATCGCAGATACATGCAAACATGGATTGGGCAATGGACCTGTATGCGGCTCCACCCCAATGTAGGATGTTATCCCATCCCACGATTCCAACAAAGAAGGAATACCAAAAGAAGCAATGTGATTGACATTAACATGACGTTCAACAATTACATTACGCATACGCAAATCTCGAGCATCAAGAGAATCATTTTCGGAGAACGAAGATGACGTTGAACAATGGAAGTTGATCTAGAAGAAGATGGACCTCGAGTAGTTTTCTTTTACCTCAGGATCCATTTTCAAAGAAAGATTTCAAGGAAACAACAAAATGCAAGATAGAAGGAATGAGATTTAGATAGAACAGATTTTTTAAGAGAAAAACCCCAAATCCTGCAATCAATGATCAAATAGATTCCACAAACATGAGTTTTGAAGCACTAATAGTAAGAATCTACAAGAAAAATGTAAAAGAATCACTAACCTTGAAAAACAATGAAGATGGGTTAGGGGCAAAGTAGTTAGGACGGTTGGAAAGAAATGAAGAAATGAAGAAGAAGACTAAAATCCCCAATTTTAAGTGAAATCCCGTGCTTTACGACAAAGTCGTGTACGTGTTCGACCGTAAGCAGAAGACGACCGTCGTGTATTCTCACGACAAGTCGAGTATGACAAAAATTTGCAATTTTTTTTTTTCTATATTTTTTTAAATCATTTCAAGTTTAAGCAAATAAAACATCAAACTTATGATACACAAAATCATGCAAACTCAATTTAAATTGCACATACCGAGATCAAATTTTAATTTATTAAACCGCTTTTGTCGAGCGGTTTAGTGAAAATGTCCGCAAGTTGAATCTCTCGGTTGGAATGTAATCCAAATTTATTAATTTTTCTTCCACTAATTCACGAATGTAATGAAATCTAATGTCAATATGCTTAGTACGTGAATGCCGAATCGATTTTTAGAGATATTTATTCAGACCGAATTTCACAAAATAAAATCATAGAATCTTGAGTAATTCCATAATCGCTTAACATTCGTTTCATCCAAACAAGTTGAGTACATGCATTTCAAAGAAGAATGTATTCAAACCTCAAGATTGATAGCGATATAGAACTTTGCTTCTTGCTAAACCAAGAAACAAGACAATTTCCAATGTAGAAACAACCACCACCGGTTGATTTCCTATCATCAATGTTTCCAAATTTTACCAAGATCACAGCATCTAGGCTAATTGAACATTAGTCTCATGTGGATACCAGAGACCCAATTTAGTAGAACTTGCGACATAACGCATTATCCGCTTAACAACAATTAAGTGAGATTCTTTAGGATTTGATTGATAACGAGCACAAATACCAACACTCAAAGCAATATCAGTCTACTAGCATAGTTAGATAAAGTAAACTACCAATTAAACTACGATATAATTTAGGATCTACATCATTACCGTAGAGTCTTTTGAGAGTCTTACAGTTGTACTCATTGGAGTATCAAAATTTTTACCTTTCTCAAATCCAAATTTTTTAATTAAACTCTGAGCATATTTGGTTTGTGAAATAAATATTCCATCAAGTTGTTGTTTTACTTGCAATCCTAGGAAATAGTTTAATTCTCCAACCATGCTCATTTCGAATTTAGACTTCATCAAATGCAAACTCAACAATCATGTTAGTACAAAGTTGATCCATAAATAATATCGTCAACATATATTTGAACCATTAGAATATCATCGTTATGTTTCTTAACAAAGAGTGTCTTATCAACACACCCCATCTGAAAATTATGACTTAGTAAAAACTTAGTCAGTTTTTTGTACCATGCTCTGGGAGCTTGTTTCAGACCATAGAGAGCTTTCTTAAGACGATACACATGATCAGTAAATTTAGGATCTTCAAACCCTGTAGGTTGTTCAACATATACCTCTTCATGTAAATCACCATTCAGAAAGGCACTCTTAACATCCATTTGATAAATTTTAATTTTCTTAAAACATGCTATGGAGATAAAAAGTCTGATCGATTCAAGACGAGCTACGGGGGCAAATGTTTCATTATAGTCAATACCTTCGATTTGTGTATATCCCCGTACAACTAGTCTTGCTTTATTTCGAATAATATTTCCAAGCTCATCGATTTGTTTTTGAAAATCCATTTTGTTCCAATAATATGTTTATCTTTAGGTCTAGGAACAAGTTGCCGACATCATTTTCGACAAACCGATTAAGTTCTTCTTGCATCGCAAGAATCCAATTTTCATCGAAAGTGCTTCTTTTACGTTACTCGGTTCAATCTGGGAGGTAAAGCATACGTAGTTACATATGTCCTCTAATTGTCTACGAGTGCGCACACCGAGTGAGAGGGTTTCCAAGTATTTGAGAGGTTGGATGATCTTTAACGGTCCTTAATTCAGATTAGTTTCACTTGATGAAGTTTCTTGTTTTTCAAGTATAAGAACTTCATCATTATCTAAACTAGGGACAGTGTCTTCAAAAGATCGTCAATCACAACATTTATTGACTTTGAATCACACCGGTCCGTTGTTCGTAACACGATAAGCACGACCGTTTAAAGAATAACCTAAAAGATCCCTTCATCACTTTTAGTGTCGAATTTTCCTAAATTTTCACGGCCACGCAAAATATAGCACTACGCCAAAAATTCGAAAATATTTGATGAAGGCTTTTTCTCAAACCACATTTCATAAGCCGTTTTATTATTAGATTTACAAATATAAACACGGTTAATAATGTAACAAGTCAGTATTCATCGCTTCAGCCCAGAGATTCTAGGTAGCTTCATGCTATTTAACATAACATTTCCCATTTCTTGAAGTACTCTATTCTTCCTCTCGACAATTCCATTTTGTTGAGGAGTTTTAGGTGCAGAGAATTCATGCGATATTCCGTGATCGCTACAAAATTTCTCAAACCGCTATTTTCAAATTCGGATCCATGATCACTACGGATCTTCTTGACTTGAGAACATTTTTCGGTTTGAATCTGTTTTATAATCTTTTTTTCACTTCATCAAGGGTTTCGATTTATCTTTCAAGAATGAAACTCAAGTGTATCTTGTATAATCATCTACAATAACTAAGATGTACTTTTTGCCACCTCGACTTTCCGTTCTTGTTGGTCCTATAAGATCCATATGGAGAAGCTCGAGTGGTCTTGTGGTGATATTGGAGTTCACCTTTTGTGAGAGCTCCTAGTTTGTTTACCATACCGGCATTCACCACAGATCTTGTCTACTTTTTTCATTTTAGGTAGACCTTTTATTAGTTCACTTTTGCTCAATCTGTATAAATTTCTGTAGTGTACATGTCCAAGGCGTTTATGCCATAAATCTGTCTCATCGGTATGGACCATGTAGCACGTTTGATTAGATGAGCTACCATTGCTTACTATATAGCAGCTTTTGAAGTTCTCACGACCAAGTTAATATTACAGAACCCTTTTCATTTGAAATTTCACAACCTTGATTAGTAAATTTAACATTATGGTTGTTATCGCATATTTGAGATATGCTCAACAAGTTGTGTTTTAAACCTTCAACATATAACACATTTTTAAATAAGGGAAGGTTATAGAGTTGGACCGTACCTTTGCCAATTATCTTGCAGTTGCTACCATCACCAAATGTGACTGTCCCATCAGTCATATCATTAAGATCGGTGAATAGAGCTTTGTCGCCTGTCATATGTCTGGAGCATCCACTGTCTAGGTACCATTTTGAATGGCTTGTAGCTTTGAAAGCAGTGTGAGCAACCAAACAAGTAACCTTGGGAACCCATTTCAGTACTGTTTTGGGTTTAGGAGAATAATTGGTCTTGTTTTGTTTATAGTTATAAGAGTGACCTACCGAGTTAGATTTTATGACTCCTTAAGTAAATCAATAATTTTTTCAGCTAGCGGGTTTCGAATCTGATTTTTGAAATTTATATAGCTGCTTTTGTGTTTTTGAAAGGTTTTTGTATTTTTAGAAACAGCTTGATTAGTACCTTTTCCTTTTGAGTTAGAAGTCTCTCCTTTCACAAAAATGGAAGAAGCATTCTTCGTTTAGGAGATGTGTTTTTATCAAAGCCCAACCCGGATCGATCACCACAATTTCTTGATCCGGATAATAATTTCTCTAATTTTGGATCACCATGGGCATATCTCCATGTGTCCTTCAAACTCAGAAGAGAGGATACTTCATTTTTAAGTTTCTCATTTTCAGATTTCAAATTTTCAATTAGGGAGGTTTTGCATTCTAAATCACACTTTGATTTTTCAAAACAATCTGAAATTTGAGATTTTTCTAAAACAAGGGTTTCAAAACATTCTTTAAGTTTAAAGAACTTTTCTTTTTGAAGTTTTAGTTTGACAGCAATTTTACAACTTTCTTTATATAAGGCATTGTAAGCATCTTGTAGATCTTCATCATTTTCATGATCACTATCCAAATTTTCTTCACTTGTTGAATCATCGTGATCTGAAAAGGTAAACTTGGCTAGAGTCATAAGGGCCTTAAGTTCATCGCCTGACTCGGTTTCAATTTTCGATTCGTAAGAGGCTTTAATCGACGATTCATCCCAAGTAGCCAACATACCCTTCCTTTTGGATCTGTCCTTTTAGGACATTTGTTTGCTAAATGCCCATATTCTTGACAGCTTGTAACATTGACTATCTTTCAATGATTTCCAAGTTTTAGACTTAGGTTTAGAACGTTTCTTTTCATTTGCCTTTTGAAAGTCGACTCTTTTCTTACTTTTGAAAATCTTATAAAACTTTTTCGCTAAAGGGCCATATCATCTTCGACTTTTTTTCGAATCAATTTTCTTGAGTAATACTTTTAGATGACTTCAAAGCAATAGACTTACCTTTAGGAGCTTTAAAACTTAATTCATAGGTTTGCAAAGAACCAACTAATTCTTCTACCTTCATATTGTCCGTATCACGAAGTTCTGGATTGCGGTTACCTTTGAATTGAACCGTTCAGAAGAGAGCGTAGTATTTTTGCACACACTTTACTTTCTCGAGATCTTTTCACCAAGACCCCACATAGAGTTTACAATGTCATTCAATCTAGTGTAAAAGTCCATAAACATTTCATTTTCCTCCATATGAATTTCTTCAAATTTAGTTGTGAGGAGTTGGACTTTAGATTTCTTGACAATTGTAGTACCTTCGTGTGTCATTTCTAAAATATCCCAGGCTTGCTTTGCAAAGTATCACAGATATGATTCTTTTGAATTCATCCAGGTGATAGTGCTAAGTGATTGCATTTAGTGCTTTAGCATTAGCACTACTCTCATTTTTTCAAGTGTGGTCCATTGAAAAAATGGTGTAATTTTCATAGATTTTGAACCATCAACACCAAGCAGTTACTTCCATGGTAGGAGGATTCCATTCACCATCACTTGTGGCTAGCCACACACTTTCATCCATTGATCCGAGAAAGATTCTCATTCTCAAGCGCTTTCCAATAGGCATAGTTGGAGCCATCAAAAGGTGGAGGCCTAGTAATCGAAAGGCTATCAAAATTTGACATCTTTTTATATAGCTTAGATCGTTAGCTCGGGAAATAAATCCAAATAAAAAGCAACAAAAATGAGCTATTAGGCTCGATACCACTTGAAAAGGCCAAGCTATATGTCCTAGAGAGGGGGGTGAATAGGACTATGCCAAATTTAAAAATAAATCGTGGAACAAAAGTAAATCAATACTCTTACAATAATGAATCAATTCACAATGCTAAATATAAATCACCTTGATAAATAATTATTGAGAGATTGATACAAATTCAGTTCTAAGGACAACCTTACACCATAATAAACAAGGGCTTATGGTAGGACAACCTTATTTCTAGAACCTCTTTTGAATCAAGAACTCAATGTTAATATAAGTAAATGAAATAGCAAGGAATTGAAAATAAATGCGTAGTAAAGATCTAAATTATTACAACAATCCCCACACTTGCTTGAAAATGTAAATAGTTACAACATTCACATCCACTTGTACATTCCACACAATCAAATGATAAAAGATATGAAAATTAATCAAGCATTCAATCCACAAGACAAAGAGTTATAGTGGTTCGCCTGTGTGTACACCAACTGTTTTACAACGTACCACACGAGAATGCTACTCCACTCCTAATATCCTCACACGGGGGATATTAGCGCTCACTATCAAATAGGTTTTCACAGTTCACCAAAAACCTTTACAATTGTGTCTTTTTCACTTGGGCTTACACAATTCAAAAACCCCTTTTTCTCGAGTTTTCGGTTTTCCTCAGACAACCAATACAATGAGATTTTTCTGGCTCAATCTCAAACAAAACCAATACAATGAGATTTTTCGGCTTAACCTCAAACAAAACCAAAAATAAATGAATTTTACAGAAATGTAAAATACCTGGATTTTTCCTTTAGCAAAGTAGAACCAATCGGAGTAGATGATTGAATGTCAAAGTTCAATTTCCAATACTCACATTCATAGGGTTCTAACTTCTAATAGATTTTAGATTTTAACTAGTTGGGCGTAGCTATATTTGATTTTGATTCCAAGAAGAAGGAATAATATAATTCCTCTTTTCAAATAAGATTGGAATAGAGAAACAAAATCAAATTAAATAAGCTAGCAAAAGGAATATTAAATAAGCACAATTTAGCTTAAAATAAACACGGACTTATCTCGAGTGATTACTTGAAAATTCTTGAAAGGAATGGAGTTCTGAATGTAAAAACTCAATTTCGTGTTCAATTTATAGAAGAAAAAATCGTTCCTACGACTGGTCTTAGAAACCTAGGGACTGGTCGTAGCTCTAACAGATTTTTGAAAATTTGAGCGCGATCTTTGAAAACCGTTCTACGACTGGTCGTGTGTACCCTACGACTGGTCGTGGGACACCTACGACTGGTCGTGGGACACCTACGACTGGTCGTAGGACCATGAAATAGGTTGCTGGACTTTCAGTCGTAGCTCCACGACTGATCGTGGACGAGTCGAAGCCAACCTACGACCGGTCGAAGGACCTCCAGGACTGGTCGTGGGCGTTCCAAAAAATCCGAAAAATCTTCAACAAATTAGGACTGGTCGTGGAATTTCTTGGACTAGTCGAACCAATGCTAGGACTGGTCGAACAAGAGCTAGGACAGGTCTTGGAACAGACTAAGCTTATGTAGAATAAACATTTGTTTTATGTATCCAAAATGACCTACTTAAAGGGTCAACCTAAGGTCATTCAAACCTGAAATATGACGTATGGACATTGAACTTCAACCATTCAACGAATGTAGATTGTTTGAACCAATATCTGGCTTGAAGTCTTGAACAATATCAGGCTTGAAGTCTTGAGATCTTCATCAACATTTGAACCTTGAGAACTTCAACATCTTGAGCTTCATCTTGTAGCTTTTTGAACTTTAACATCTTGTGCTTCAACTTGTAGCTTTTTGAACTTTAACATCTTGTGCTTCAACTTGTAGCATCTTGAAGTATAAAATCATCATACCAGCACAAGACACAGATAGATGTTTTGACACATCAAAATTTGACAACCAAAGGAGTATGAGACCATAACCCTTACAAGGTCTCAACTGGTTTGAAGGTTAGTCTCTCTCTCTCTCTCTCTCTCTCTCTCTCTCTCTGTTTCCGAAATCAGATGAGGGTTTTTGGTGACTCGGTTACCATGCTATTGATGTTGCTCACCAAGTGTGGCTGGTGGCAAGGAAAGTATGTACATGAAACAAATGCTCGTTTTTTTCTTAGGGATCGTTTGGCACCTTGGATTGGAGGGGATTGCCAATCCAGGGGGTTTCGAATCCCCTCTTTGAGGGGGTTTGTAATCCACGGTGAGAGCTTGGATTACGCCTAAAATCATTTCAATAGTTGTAGGTATAAATGTATGTCACTGTACACTATCATTTTATGGGCACATGGCCCACTAACGATGATCAACACCGTCCAAACATTGTTCATGTAGATCAGCACCATCCAAATATTATCCAAGCACCGTCCAAACATTGTCCATATTAATCAACGATTAAAAATCGTTGGTTAGTCACTTAGACATGATCTTGTGCTTGCCATTCATCTGAGACTTGGAATTTCATCATTTTTAGGCAAAACATATATTTTAGCAGGCTTATCACAACCATAGTGTCAAAATTATATATCTCACTAATTGGGGAAATTAAAGTTGATTTAGTAATTAAATTCAAACCCCTGTACATATGTCATGTATAGGTATTTTTGAATTAAAGTTGATTCACACTCCAGGGTGTCAAACACACCCAGAGGATTGCCAATCCAGGGGGTTTCCAATCCCGGGGGTTGCGAATCCAGGGGGTTCCAAATCCACACTCCCAAACCCGACCTTAGTTTTTATGTTGCATAGAAGGTGTTTCATAAAATATCTGTAATGTAAAACCATTGCTTTTATTTTACTTATAGTGGGATTTTGAAGTTGTAGTCCAGGTGTTTGTAAAAATGCCTCAATGGCGAACTCGACTTGATCTTGGCTCAAACTCAGCCCGAGTTGCTGACCAAAACAAGCCGAGATGAGCTCGAGCTGAGTTCAGCTAGTGGTCATATAGGTTATAGGACCTATATATAGGTTATAGGACCTATATATGTTTGTGTATATTATCTTACCTGACCATATTAATGACCATTGATTAAATGTTTTGTATTTGTCCAGTCAGTGTGATGTTTGCATGGTAGCCCTTAAAATGTGCATTAAAACCCAAGGAACATTCTACATCAATGGATTGATCTGTGCAAGTGTCCCAGTGCAACTAAGGGCATGATTATCCTCTTGAGGGCAATGGATCATCTCTCACATTAAAAAAAGTCATTTGATGGTCTGTACAAAACCATATGGGTGGGCCACACATCTCTAGTTTTTGAACAATGCATGAATATTAGTATGAATGCATGATAATTCGAAAGGTCAAGCTGATGGTATGTTTCTACATATCAAGGTAAAAAACAAATCCAATTTCCTACCACTCACCATGATGTCTGCATAACGTCTACTCCATCCCATCAGTTTTGTTATATCATTATAGGAAGTAAAGACTAAAAATAAATCAGGCAGATCCAAAACTCAAGGGGGCCATATTAGAGGGAAAAAAAAAAGGAAGAGTGAAATGGAAACACCCACCATAAAAAACTTTTTAGGGTTAACAATGATGTTAATATGCCATCTAGTTCGTTCATAAGTTTAGTCTCACCAAGGTGAATGGAAAACACAAATGTCGGCCTTAACTAAAATGTTTGTGCACTCCTAGAAGGTTATGGTAGGTGTTTAAACCCAACTACTTATGGTGCCTCTCATCCTAGCATGAGCTTACGAAACTGATGGACATGGATGACATTATAGACATTAAGGTAGGTCCACACAACTTCAGGTGACCAACTCCCCAAGAAACTTCCAACCTTAAGGATATCCACTGCGCACACCCTAGTGCTACTTAGTGTTCAAATTATCTCCGATATTATCTTTATCTCCAACTCAGCGATACCAATAACACTGGTAGCGATACCAATAACGCTAGTAGTATAAAAAAATTTCAGGTATTAGCAATGTATTGCTAAATATTGCTAATGTAATCGCTAATATTTTCAACTATGTACATTCTAGGTGTTGCATGTATTACCAATGTATTACTAATATTTTTGACTATGTAAATTCTAGGTAATGCTTGTATCATAAGTGCATCAACAATATTTCAATAATATTGCCAACGAATTAATATCATTAAAATTTTGTTTATTAGAAAATTTTTATTTCATTTTTTTCATGGGAACATGGTTGTAAGTAGTGTTCAGTTTGTCATTGATATTATTGATAATATCTTGATACTATCGATATCGTAACATGCACTATATTGAGACTACAATCTTCTGTTTCCTTTCCAATTGTTAATGATTTCCTTGTGAAATATCATCTGTTGTTGATATTTTGCAATCTCGATAGATGTTTGGATGGAAGTTTGGATTGTTAAATAGGTCGGATGGGATGGTTGGATTGATTTCTTACAACAATACATGCTTTTAAGGCCTCAATAGATGGAAACTTGTTATGTATGCATTCGTTTTACAATTTTTTATTTCTAAATATGTAAATATGTACATTTTAACATCTCCTGAAGTTTCACTAAAAATTTCACTATTTTTCCCATGTTTCCCCGCATTTCCAGTTATCAGTGATATTATCGGTGATATCAATATTGTTTCCATATCCCTAACCAACGAAACTTGTAGCAATATCAATACTTTGAACACTAGTGCTACTAACTATGAATAATGGACCAGTTCTTGGCTTGAAATCCCTAATTTGTAAGATCAGAAAATCTCAATTCGAGGTCCACATTCAAATTTGTAAGCCCTAAAATCCCCAAATCCCTAAATGAGGGTCCACATCGAATCAGAAATCCACAAATTACTAAATTCTTAAATCGGCATTGAGATTGAGAGAGAGAGAGAGAGAAAAAAAAATACCTCACGTTGGCAAAAAGTCTTTAATTGAGCTTGAGAGAGAGAGAGAGAGGGAATTAGGGAGAGAGAGAAAGAGGGCGTGGGTCGGACGCGAATTTCCTGTGAAAGCCTTTAGCTGGAAGTTGCTTCGGGTGGGGCCCACCACGATGTTTGTGAGAAATCCACCTCGTCCATCTATTTTTCGAGATCATTTTAGGACGTTTCAGATGGGACGAGCTCGAGTTAATATGGTCAGGTAAAAATATCACAATCATATCTTAATATTATGAAAGGAACATAACATAAATGCTAATTTTCCCAATGTGAATACTTGTATATGCAAGTTGGGCCCATGGTTTACTAATGCAGCCCTTGATTTAGTGGACCACATTTTGTATGGAAATATTTTTAAAAAATCCCCAAGATTGGATGATCCAAACCATCCAATCTTTAGCCTCTTTCTAGTTGAATGTGTACTGTTGCTGTATTTGTTTTCTTAACCATCTTAAAACTGAAAGTATCTTTCTTCTGAAACTTTTTATGAAATATCTCATTGTAGTGGTTTCATAGAAACCACATTGGGTAGAGCAAAATGTTAGCAACATTATTAATTTGTTGTAAAAATACAATGATTGCAAACTTCTTAATACATTGTATTTGGTCGATAATATCTGTATGGATTCAATCATCCGATAGCACTTCTCGAATCCCTAACTTTTGAGGAAGATGGTGTATGAGGCCAATTTCTAACTTTAATTTTTGGTAAGGTGCAGGTTGAAAATGGACCCCTTGTTTAATCGAGATCCGGCTGTAATGAATAGGGAGTGGATGACACTAAGTTTCCCAGACCCACGTTTTCTTTCTGGAATCAGAAGTTTTTCAAAGTTTGCACAAGAAAATCTTCCTGGTAGAGAATCCGTTCCTTGTCCATGCACCACTTGCAGATGTGCACGTTTTCCGGTTTCTTATGATGATATGGAAATACATCTAATGAAAAATGGATTCGACCCAAGCTATAGGGTTTGGAACATGCATGGAGAGCATGTATCACCTAAGTGTACTATACGTGAATCAAGTTCCCAACAATACCATAGTGTCCCGAACTTAAACGAGGTTCACAACGCGATCCTTCAAGAACTTGGTGGTAATAACCTAGATGAAGTTGTATAGGATGAGCCCAATGTGACCCCTATAGTTGAAGGCGTCTCTGAAGAAAATGAAACTAATGAGTTTGAAGCAAATCTGCGAGACGCAATGATTGAGCTATACCCTGGGGCCCAAGATTTCACCGTGCTGACTTTCATTGTACAGCTTTTCAAATTAAAGGTGAATCATGGATGGAGTGAAAAAAGCTTTACAGAGCTCCTTCAACTACTGAAGAAGGTGTTACCTTACGGTAACAAGGCCCCAACTAATACCTACCAAGCGAAAAAGATCATTACAAAGTTGGGTCTTGATTATGTGAAAATCCATGCTTGTCCAAATGATTGCATCTTATCTTTGGAGAGAGAACGAGATGAAAACCATTTGTCCAAATTGTAAAACTTCTAGGTACAAGACTGAAATGGATTATGAGAAAAAACAATCTCGAATACCTAGGAAGGTGTTAAGGTATTTTCCATTAACACCAAGGCTAAAAAGAATGTTCAGTGTGCAATGGTTGGCGAAAAAAATGTCTTGGCACTCAACCAGGAAATTTCAACATGGAAAGATGGAGCATCCGGCTGATTCTATTGCATGGAAGAATCTTGATGACAAGTATACGGATTTTTCAGCTGAGCCTCGCAATGTTCGATTGGGTTTGGCTACAGATGGGTTTAACCCATTCGGTACTTTCAGTATGTCACATAGTTTATGGCCCGTTATGTGTGTGACGTACAACCTTCCACCAAAGCTTTGCATGAAACCTCAATTTACTATGTTGACTTTGCTCATTGAGGGACCGTGACAACTGGGAAAGGATATTGTCGTTTATTTACAGCCATTGATTGATGAACTGCAAAAGTTATGGCGAGAAGGGGTCACGACGTTCGATGCATACCATGAAAACAAATTCAACATGCGTGTCGTTCTGCTTTGGACAATCTATGACTTTCCAGCATATGGTAACGTTTCTGGTTGTAGGACAAAGGGTAAGTATGGTTGTCCCGTATGTGGTCCTAACACAGATTCTCTGCGACTCCAATATGGAAAAAACATGTTTATATGGGCCACAGACAATGGTTTCCAATGTCAGAACAAGCTAGGAAGGACACAAGTGCTGGCACGTTCAATAAGAAGGTGGAGATACAACGTCAACCGATCTGTCTGGATGGGATTGAGGTCAAAAGACAAACCGCAAACTTGAATATGCAGTGGGGGAAGACTGGGGTGAGTAATATAAGGGGTATTGAAGGAGGTCGACAAGAGTTAGCGGATGATGTTAAATCACTGTGGTTCTTCAAATGGTCTATATTATTTGATTTGGAGTATTGGAAAGATATTCCCATGCGTCACAACCTTAATGCCATGCATATTGAGAAAAATATATGTGAAATCCTAGTTGCCTTGATGTTGAATACATCTGGCAAAACCAAGGATGATGCTAATGCACGCAGGGATCTGAAACAATTGGGAATTAAGAAGCGTCTATGGCTGAAAAAGAACAATGGCAAGGTGATTCAGAAACAAGGTCCTTTCTGTCTAAGAAAAGAAGAGAAATAACTTTTCATCCAGACTTTGCATGAGCTGCGTGTTCCTATCGGTTTTAGTGTGAATTGGAGGACCATCGTAAAGGAAGATTGCTTGGATTTAAAGGGAATGAAGTCTCATTCATATCATGTGTTGATGCAACATCTGCTCCCAGTTCTCATCCAGCATGCATTCATGGATAGGAAGGTCATTCGTCCTATAATTACAAGCTTTTGCATATTTTTTAATGCCTTGTGCTCAACAACCGTAGACCTTCAAACACTCCTTACTCTCGAGAGGGGCATGGCTAGGACGCTATGTCAGCTTGAAATTATATGCCCGCCATCGATATTTGTCATTATGATGCATTTGTCGATCCATTTGGCTTACGAGGCTCGCATATGTGGTCCTGTATACTATCGATGGATGTATCCATTCGAAAGGTACGCTGTGAGCTTAGTAAGAATAAATCTGCTTAACATCTACATTTGCATGTATATATAATGTATTATTAACTTTGTCAGGTTCATGAAGACATTCAAGGCCTATGTCCGTAACAAGACACGATCTGAGGGTTGTATTGCAGAGCAGTACATCCAAGAGGAGACGGTTATATTTTGCAACCAATATAAAGGAAAACAGAAAACATGCCTATTGGAAAGGCTAGAAAAACGGTTTAACGGAGTCATTCCAGGACTACGTTAGTTGAAAGATATCGTTGATGATGACCCTAATGATAACGACGTTGGTCCAGTAGGTTCGGGTCAAAGTGTTATCCTCGCGGGTATTGAATACGAACAAGCTCGTACATAGGTACTGAAGAGTCATCCCAGCTACGACAAGTGGGAAGGGTATGTACAATAAGCTCATATATGTGTGTGTGTGTGTGTGTGTATATATATATATTTATATATATCTTCCTTACTTTATGCGATTTCAATATAACAATGTTATTGAATATCGTGCAGGAAGCACAAAGATTTCTTGCAGCGATGCTATAAGAGGACCAACAGGGTGCCTAGCGAGGACGAATTCATATCTTGGTTGAAGAGGCAACCAAAGTTCATTGAATCTGACGATAATGAATTTAAAGATGTAGTGAGAGGACCTCTAGCTTTTTCTATTGAATATAATAAGTATTGTATTAATGGTTTCCTATTTGTCACTAAGGACTATGAGGAGAATAAAACGAACCAAAACAGTGGGGTTAGGACAGAGGGTATGACAACCTTCCGATCAAGTGCTAAGGATATCAATACAGTGGATGAAAATCAACCTTATTATGAAGTCCTTCGTAGAATTATCCAATTGGAATACCAAACAGGGTACAAGCCCGTCCTATTTAAGTGTGATTGGGTGAAAGTGACACATCATGGTGTTTCTTTTGATGTCGAAGCAAATTTGAGATTAGTAAATTTGTCTAGTCTTTACAGTTCAGACAAAGTAGGTGACGAGCCCTTCATTCTTGCAGAGCATGCCACGCAAGTTTTCTACTCCAGAGATCCAAAAAATGCTGATTGACATGTCGTCTTGGAGGTTCCAAAAAAATTTTTTGTCGAAGAAGAGACATGCGTTCTATCGGAACGATTAAAGGCTGTAAGCAATGCCGATGCAGGACCTGATCTTACCTCATTAGCAATGGTTGATGAGTTGATATTCGATGAATCTGAAGACATTAATGTTGTGGTCAAGAAAACAAAGAAAAGAAAACGATCAAAGAGAATCTACTGATTTGTTTGTATTTTCTAAGCATGTAACAAAATGATATTTATTTGAGGAAATCTAATCAAGGTTTGGATAATATATGTGAATTTTTTGTACTTTATCTGTGATCTAAATTATTTCTTAACCATTAGCTTCTTTTTTTTCTTTTCTTTTCATAATAGGGAAGAAATAGGCACATGGATTCACAACCAGAACTATTGGGTGCGCAGGTGCTTGAGAGTACAGATTCAAGCAACACCAAACGTAATAAGATACTTCTCCTTAATTATATATGTAAATTTCCTTTTTCTTATATATTGGCGTTAATCAATTATGTGTATAGATAACTGTTATTCTTTTTATGTAATCATGTCAGCTTCTTCTTCATCTAGAAAGAGAGGCATTACTAGGGGGGTCTTTACTTGTGCAACCTAATAGGAAAAAAGTCCTAAAGACAAATGAATTCGGGCAACCGAATGAGGATTATTCCGATCATAGAGACTTTGCATCGTATGTCGGTGTCCTAACCCGTTCTCATATCCTGATCATATACTTGGACTTTCGCTGGGTGCCTCATGAACAAATTCGTATGGTCACAGAAAGACTGTCACAGTTTTATGAGTTTGAGGGTCAAAGTTGGGATGCAAGTCTTGAGTACGTTACAAAACGCATCAATGAAGCGTGGAGGAATTATAAGAGAAGATTGAATGCAAAATATATTAAAGACAAGGATCCTATTGCTGTGAGAGATGGTCCTGCCCCCCCAGGTATCCCTATGGAGGATTGGAGGGTCTTCGTGGATCAACGCACCACCGAGGAATTCAAGAGGGTAAGCGTAAGGAATAAAATCAATCGGGCCAAGCTAAAAGGACCTGCGTGTCTTGGGAGGCACAGCATGGCTGTTACTCGCCATAAGATGGTATGTATTTAAAAATAGATATTATAGTTTAAAATTGAATTTAAATTTGAATTATCATTCATCTAAATTTATTAATGATATGTATTTCAATGATATATAATGTCCTAAAGGCGAAGGAGAAGAATCTTACGTCTGATGCTGAGATAGGTAGATGTGAAGTCTTCTTAAGAGCCCATACAAGAAAGGACAAAGTTGTCCAGTATCCTGAACTTGCTGTAAGTGCATCCCTCGTACCACTAACTAGTACCCTTATGAAAAGCCTATGTATAACTTTGAATTATATTGCATTCATTTGCATTTTTTCACAGGAAAAACTAGAGGAGCTCTCTAGTAGCAATCCTGCTTCTAGGATGAGCGGCATGTATGATGCCCTTACAGAGGTACTAATAAAATTTAAAAATTACTTAAGTTTTATGGTAATTATGAATATTTTAATAACTTGATTTAAAATGTTTTGTTGGTTGGTTCTGACAAAAGAGGGCGAATGCGGGGTCTAGGTTACTCAATAAGCAAGGTAGGACTGAAGAAGTCAGCCCCTGCTCGTCCAAAGGTAGAGAATGTGACAAAAGAAAAAAAAGGGCGTAGTTTAAGAGTTAACTCAGGTGAAGAAAAAATTAGATGATGTGACTCAAGATATAGTTGAGATGAAGAAAACATTGGTGGATATGCAGAAAGAGAGAGAGTCTACTCAAAATCTCTCATCACCAACAGTCGTTAAATCTACTCAGGCATCGTCGGTATGCAAGTATAAATTTCTTTTTTACTGTATTGAGCTTACAATTATATTATATGCGCTAACAATACCAATGCCATTTTACGTGTAAATGTAGCCGGATATTATATATATCGGTAAGAGATGCGACTTGCTTGGTTTTGGAAAACGTGGTGTAGTTGCTCGTGGTGAAGTACACAAAGTTAATCCAAATGCAACTATCCATTGCAAACCGTTGTAGGATGGAGCTTTTGTTGTTATCTTGACTGAGGTTGTACAACCTCATGCTCCTTTGTGGAAAGAAGATGGGTTCGCATCTACACTTGGAGAGGTCGGTCTGGGATCATTTGTGCAATGGGGGAAAGAGGCTTTGAGAATTCAATAATTTGAACAAATTTGGGATCATGTGTAGTGTGCATTTTGAACTAATTTTGAACATGTAGTGTGCATTTTGAACTAATTTAGAACTAACTTGGCACTTTTTTTTTAAAAAAAATATTGAATGAATTTTGTACTCTATATTTGAATGTATTTATAGTCTTAGGCTCCATTTGGTCATCACATTAGTGTTATGAAAGCATTTTTTTTTTAAACCATATGGAGCCTAAGCTCTTTTTTAACTCCACCAATGCAACTCTTTGCATTGCCGGTCCCAAGCCTGGATAAAGGAGGAGGGAGAAGGGCTTTAGAATGAGATCGTCAACTATGAAGGAGATCTTGAAAATGCAGTGAGTATCACTGGTTTTATGGTTTTACTTTTACATTCCTATATTGATTACTCAAGCATGACGGTTATGCACATTCTTTCAGGTGGATGTTGCATGTGGGAGGATTGGAGCTACATATTTCAGATTCAAGCATATGGTACGTCTCTTGTCAAGAATGCACATGTGTAGTTAATCAAACAATACATTATGTGATATCGTGTGCATGATATCTATGTTGTAATTCCCCTCATGCATTTTGCTTAAAATCCATGTTTATGCATGATTCTCATGTTTATGCATGATTTCCTAAACCTAAACCTTAACCTATTCTCAAATCCCTAAACCTAAACCTACACCTAATCCTAATCTCAATTCCATAACCTAAACCGAAACCTAAAATTGAAAACTCAAACCTAAACCCGATCCCGAACCCGAACTCGATTTCCTAAGCCTAAATCTTAACCTATTCTCAAATCCCTAAACCTAAACCTACAACTAATCCTAATCTTAACTCCCTAACCTAAACCTAAACCTAAACTTGAAAACCCAAACTTAAACCCGATCCCGAACCGAACCCGATTTCTTAAACTAAACCTTAACCTATTCTCAATACCCTAAACCTTAACCTACAACCTAACCTAAACATAAACCTATAACCTACACTTAGAACCTAAACCTAAACCTAAACCTATAACCTAAACCTAAGCCTAAAACCTAAACCTATGACCTAAAACCTAAATGTTTTCTTAAATCCCTAAACCAAAACCTACACCTAATCCTAATCTCAACAACCTAACCTAAACCTAAATCTAAACTTGAAAACCCAAACTTAAACCCGATCCCGAACCTGAACCCGATTTCCTAAACCTAAACCTTAACCTATTCTCAAATCCCTAAAACTTTAACCTATAACATATAACCTATAACCTAAACCTAAACAAAAAATGCAATGAGTATCTCTGGTTTTATGGTTTTAAAAGTAGATTCCTGTATTGATTACTCAAGCATGACGGTTATGCGCATTCTTTCAGGTGGATGTTGCATGTGTGAGGATTGGAGCTGCGTATTTCAGATTCAAGCATCTGGTATGTCTCTTGTCGAGAATGCACATGATTGGAGTGGCCTAGCCATTTGGACAGGCCATATTTATGTATTTGCTCGAAATTGATGGAGCAGACCCGGATGTGCATCGGAGCTATCCGGAAGAGCGGGGGTCCCTGGAAGGTGGGAACCGCTGTTATGACCATGATGAAGCTATCCATTTCCTATGGACAGCATTGGAGGGGCCTGTCCATTTGGACAGGCCATGTTTATGTATTTGCTCGAGATTAATGGAGCAGACTCGAATGTGCGTCGGAGCTATCCGGAAGAGCGGGGGTCACTAGAAGGTGGGAACCGCTGTTATGACCATGATGAAGCTGTCCATTTCCTATGGACGGCATTGGAGGGGCCTGGCCATTTGGACAGGCCGTGTTTATGTATTTGCTCGAGATTAATGGAGCAGACCCGGATGTGCGTCGGAGCTATCCGGAAGAGCGGGGGTCCCTGGAAGGTGGGAACCATTGTTATGACCATGATGAAGCTATCCATTTCCTATGGACGGCATTAAAGGGGCCTGGCCATTTGGACAGGCCGTGTTTATGTATTTGCTCGAGATTAATGGAGCAGACCCGGATGTGCATCGGAGCTATCTGGAAGAGCGGGGGTCCCTGGAAGGTGGGAACCGCTGTTATGACCATGATGAAGCTGTCCATTTCCTATGGACGGCATTGGAAAGGCCTGGCCATTTGGACTGGCCGTGTTTATATTTGTATTTACAGGGACCACACCCGAACCCATTCTCAAATCCTATAACCTATAACCAAAACCTATAACCTATAACCTATAACCTAAATCAAAACCCCTAACCTAAACTCAATTCCCTAAAGCTAAACCTACACCTAATCCTAATCTCAATTCCCTAACCTATAACCTAAACCTCAACTTGAAAACCCAAACTTAAACCCAATCTCGAACCGAACCCTATTTCCTAAACTTAAACCATAACCCATTCTCAAATCCAAAAATCGATAACGTAAACCTAAACTAAAACCAAAACCTATAACCTTAACCCGAGCCCATTCTCAAATCCCAAAACCTATAACCTAAACCAAAACCAAAACCTATAACCTAAACTCTAATCCCTAAACCAAAACCTATAACCTCTACCCAAACCCATTCTCAAATGCAAAAACCTAAACCAAAACCTATAACCTAAACTCTAATCCCTAAACCAAAACCTATAACCTCTACCCAAACCCATTCTCAAATCCAAAAACCTAAACCTTAACCTAAACCAAAACCTATAACCTAAACTAGAACCCATTCTCAAATCCCCAAACCTATAACCTCTACCCGAACACATTCTCAAATCTAAAAATCTAAACTAAAACCAAAACCTATAACCTAAACCCGAACCCATTCTCAAATCCAATAACCTAAACCTATAACCTAAACTAAAGCCAAAACCTATAAATTAACCTAAACCAAACCCTATAACCTAAACTCAAATCCCTAAACCTTAACCTATAACCTAACCTAAACCTGTACTTATAACCTAAAACTATTCCCAAATACCAAAGCCTATAACCTAAACCTAACCTTTCCCTAAACCTATAACCTAAACTCAATTCCCTAGAGTTAAACCTACACCTAGTCCTAATCTCAACTCTCTAACCTAAATCTAAACATAAACTTGAAAACCAAAACTTAAACCCAATCCCGAACATGAACCCGATTCCTAAACCTAAACCATAACCCATTCTCAAATCTAAAAACCTATAACCTAAACCCCAACCTAAACCTAAAACAAAACCTATAACCTAAACCAAAACCAAAACCTATAACCTAAACCCGAACCCATTCTCAAATCCCAAAACCTATAACCTAAATCTAAACCAAAATCAAAACCTATAACCTAAACCAAAACCAAACCTATAACCTAAAGCCGAATCCATTCTCAAATCCCAAAACATATAACCTAAACCAAAACCAAAACCTATAACCTAATCCCGAACCTATTCTCAAATCCCAAAAACCTATAACCAAAACCTAAACCTAAACCTTAACCAAAACTCATAACTAAACCCGAGCCCATTCTCAAATCCGAAAACCTATAACCTAAACCAAAACCAAAACCTATAGCCTAAACCCGAACCCATTCTCAAATCCTAAAACCTATAACCTATAACCTTAACCAAAACCAAAACCTAAACCAAAACCAAAACCAAAACCAAAACCTTTACCCTAAACCCGAACCCATACTTAAATCTAAAAACCTAAACCTTAACCTAAACCAAAACCTATAACATAAACCAAAACCTATAACCTAAACTCAAATCCCTAAACCAAAACCTATAACCTAAACTCAAATCACTAAACCAAAACCTATAACCTAAACCCGAAAACCTAAACCAAAACCTAAACCCAAACCCATTCTCAAATCCAAAAACCTAAACCTAAACCAAAACCTATAACCTAAACCCGAACCCATTCTCAAATCGAAAAAACTATAACCTAAACTTAAACCTTAACCTAAACCTAAACCAAAACCTATAACCTAAACCAAAACCTATAACCTAAACCCGAACCCATTCTCAAATCCAAAACCTAAACCTAAACCAAAACCTATAACCTAAACCCGAACCCATTCTCAAATCCAAAACCTAAACCTTAACCTAAACCAAAACCTATAACCTAATCCCGAACCCATTCTCAAATCCCAAAAACCTAAACCTAAGCCTAAACCAAAACAAAACCTATAAACCTAAACCAAAACCAAACCTATAACCTAAACCCGAATCCTTTCTCAAATCCCAAAACCTATAACCAAACCAAAACCAAAACCTATAACCTAATCCCGAACCTATTCTCAAATCCCAAAAACTTATAACCTAAACCTAAACCTAAACCTTAACCAAAACTCAGTAACTTAAACCCGAGCCCATTCTCAAATCCCAAAACCTATAACCTAAACCATAACCAAAACCTATAGCTTAAACCCGAACCCATTCTCAAATCCAAAACCTATAACCTATAACCTTAACCAAAACCTATAACCTTAACCAAAACCAAAACCAATACCTATAACCTAAACCCGAACCCATACTTAAATCCAAAACCTAAACCTTAACCTAAACCAAAACCTATAACCTAAACCAAAACCTATAACCTAAACTAAAATCCCTAAACCAAAATCTATAACCTAAACTCAAATCCCTAAACCAAAACCTATAACCTAAACCCGAAAACCTAAACCAAAACCTAAACCCGAACCCATTCTCACATCCAAAACCTAAACCTAAACCAAAACCTATAACCTAAACCCGAACCCATTCTCAAATCGAAAAACCTATAACCTAAACTTAAACCTTAACTAAACCTAAACCAAAACCTATAACCTAAACCAAAACCTATAACCTAAACCCGAACCCATTCTCAAATCCAAAACCTAAACCTTAACCAAAACCTATAACCTAAACCCGAACCCATTCTCAAATCCAAAATCTAAACCTTAACCTAAACCAAAACCTATAACCTAATCCCGAACCCATTCTCAAATCCCAAAACCTAAACCTAAGCCTAAACCAAAACCTAAACCTATAACCTAAACCAAAACCAAACCTATAACCTAAATCCGAATCCATTCTCAAATCCCAAACCTATAACCAAAACCAAAACCAAACCTATAACCTAATCCCGAACCTATTCTCAAATCCCAACAATCCTATAACCTAAAACTAAACCTAAACCTTAACCAAAACCTCGTAACCTAAACCCCAACCATTCTCAAATCCCAAACCTATAACCTAAACAAAAACCAAAAACTATAGCCTAAACCCGAACACATTCTCAAATCCCAAAACCTATAACCTATAACCTTAACCAAAACCTATAACCTTAACCAAAAATAAAACCAAAACCAAAAGCAAAACCTATAACCTAAACCCGAACCCATACTTAAATCCAAAAACCTAAACGTTAACCTAAACCAAAACCTATAACCTAAACCAAAACCGTAACCTAAACTCAAATCCCTAAACCAAAACCTATAACCTAAACTCAAATCCTAAACCAAAACCTATAACCTAAACCCGAAAACCTAAACCAAAACCTAAACCCGAACCCATTCTCAAATCCAAAACCTAAACCTAAACCAAAACCTATAACCTAAACCGGAACCCATTCTCAAATCCAAAACCTATAACCTAAACCTAAACCTTAACCTAAACCTAAACCAAAACCTATAACCTAAACCAAAACCTATAACCTAAACCCGAACCCATTCTCAAATCCAAAACCTAAACCTTAACGAAAACCTATAACCTAAACCCGAACCCATTCTCAAATCAAAACCTAAACCTTAACCTAAACCAAAACCTATAACCTAATCCCGAACCCATTCTCAAATCCTAAAAACCTAAACCTAAGCCTCAAACCAAAACCAAAACCTATAACCTAAACCAAAACCAAACCTATTACCTAAACCCGAATCCATTCTCAAATCCCAAAACCTATAACCAAAACCAAAACCAAAACCTATAACCTAAACCCGAGCCCATTCTCAAATCCCAAAACCTATAACCTAAACCTAAACCAAAACCTATAAGCCTAAACCCAAACCCATTCTCAAATCCCAAAACCTATAACCTATAACCTTAACCAAAACCTATAACCTTAACCAAAACCAAAACCTAAACCAAAACCTATAACCTAAACCCGAACCCATACTAAAAATCCAAAACTAAAACCTATAACCTAAACCAAAACCTATAACCTAAACTCAAATCCCTAAACCAAAACCTATAACCTAAACTCAAATCCCTAAACCAAAACCTATAACCTAAACCCGAAAACCTAAACCAAACCTAAACCCGAACCCATTCTCAAATCCAAAAACCTAAACCATAACCAAAACCTATAACCTAAACCCGAACCCATTCTCAAATCCAAAACCTATAACCTAAACCTAAACCTTAACCTAAACCTAAACCAAAACCTATAACCTAAACCAAAACCTATAACCTAAACCCGAACAAGGTTCTCAAATCCAAAACCTAAACCTTAACCAAAACCTATAACCTAAACCAAAACCAAAACCAAAACCTATAACCTAAACCCGAACCCATTCTCAAATCCAAAAACCTAAACCTTAACCTAAACCAAAACCTATAACCTAAACTCAAATCCCTAAACCATAACCTATAACCTAACCTAAACCTATACTTATAACCTAAAACTATTCCCAAATCCAAAACCTATAACCTAAACCTAACCTTTCCCAAAAACTATAACCTAAACTCGGTTCCCTAGAGCTAAACCTACACCTAATCCTAATCTCAACTCTCTAACCTAAACCCAAACATAAACTTGAAAACCAAAACTTAAACCCAATCCCGAACATGAACCCGATTCCTAAACCTAAACCATAACCCATTCTCAAATCCAAAACCTATAACCTAAACCTTAACCTAAACCTAAACCAAAACCTATAACCTAAGCCAAAACCAAAACCTATAACCTAAACCAGAACCCATTCTCAAATCCCAAAACATATAACCTAAATCTAGACCTTAACCAAAACATATGACCTAAACCAAAACCAAACCTATAACCTAAACCCGAATCCATTCTCAAATCCCAAAACCTATAACCTAAACCAAAACCAAAACCTATAACCTAATCCCGAACCTATTCTCAAATCCCAAAACCTATAACCTAAACCTAAACCTAAACCTTAACCAAAACCTCAGTAACTTAAACCCTAGCCCATTCTCAAATCCCAAAACCTATAACCTAAACCAAAACCAAACCAAAGCCTATAACCTAAACCCGAACCCATACTTAAATCGAAAACCAAAACCTTAACCTAAACCAAAACCTATAACCTAAACTCAAATCCCTAAACCAAAACCTATAACCTAAACCCGAAAACCTAAACCTTAACCTAAACCAAAACCTAAACCCGAACCCATTCTCAAATCCAAAAACCTAAACCTTAACCTAAACCAAAACCTATAACCTAAACCCGAACCCATTCTTAAATCCAAAACCTAAACCTTAACCAAAACCTATAACCTAAACCCAAACCCATTCTCAAATCCAAAACCTAAACCTTAACCTAAACAAAAACCTATAAGCTAATCCCGAACCCATTCTCAAATCCCAAAAAACCTAAACCTAAGCCTAAACTAAAACCATAACCTATAACCTAAACCCGAACCCATTCTCAAATCCCAAAACCTATAACCTAAACCAAAACCAAAACCTATAACGTAAACCCGAACCCATTCTCAAATCCAAAACCTATAACCTAAACCTAAACCTTAACCTAAAACTAAACCAAATCCTATAACCTAAGCCAAAACCTATAACCTAAACCCGAACCCAATCTCAAATCCCATAACCTATAACCTAATCCAAAACCAAACCTATAGCCTAAACCCGAACCCATTCTCAAATCCCAAAACCTATAACCTATAAGCTTAACCAAAACCAAAAACCTTAACCAAAAGCAAAAGCAAAACCAAAACCAAAACCAAAACGTATAACCTAAACCCGAACCCATACTTAAATCCAAAACCTAAACCTTAACCTAAACCAAAACCTATAACCTAAACCAAAACCTATAACCTAAACTCAAATCCCTAAACCAAAACCTATAACATAAACTCAAATCCCTAAACCAAAACCTATAACCTAAATCTCGAAAACCAAAACCAAAACCTAAACCCGAACCCATTCTCAAATCCAAAACCTAAACCTTAACCTAAACCAAAACCTATAACCTAAACCCGAACCCTTTCTCAAATCCAAAACCTAAACCTTAACCAAAACCTATAACCTAAACCCGAACCCATTCTCAAATCTAAAAACCTAAACCTTAACCTAAACCAAAACCTATAACCTAATCCCGAACCCATTCTCAAATCCCAAAAACCTAAACCTAAGCCTAAACCAAAACCAAAACCTATAACCTAAACCAAAACCAAACCTATAACCTAAACCCAAATCCATTCTCAAATCCCAAAACTTATAACCTAAACCAAAACCAAAACCTATAACCTAATCCCGAACTTATTCTCAAATCCCAAAAACCTACAACCTAAACCTTAATCAAACCTCAGAACCTTAACCCGAGCCCATTCTCAAATCCCAAAACCTATAACCTAAACCAAAACCAAAACCAAAACCTATAGCCTAAACCCGAACCCATTCTCAAATCCCAAAACCTATAACCTATAACCTTAACCAAAACTTATAACCTTAAACAAAACTAAAACCAAAACCAAAACCTATAACCTAAACCCGAACCCAAACTTAAATCGAAAAAAACCAAAACCTATAACCTAAACCAAAACCTATAATGTAAACTCAAATCCCTAAACCAAAACCTATAACCTAAAGTCAAATCCCTAAACCAAAACCTATAACCTAAACCCGAAAACCTAAACCAAAACCTAAACCCGAACCCATTCTCAAATCCAAAAACCTAAACCTAAACCAAAACCTATAACCTAAACCCGAACCCATTCTCAAATCCCACAACCTATAACCTAAACCTAAACCTTAACCTAAACCTAAACCAAAACCTATAACCTAAACCAAAACCTATAACCTAAACCCGAACCCATTCTCAAATCCAAAACCTAAACCTTAACCAAAACCTATAACCAAAACCAAAACCGAAACCAAAACCTATAACCTAAATCCGAACCCATTCTCAAATCCAAAACCTAAACCAAAACCTATAACCTAAACTCAAATCCCTAAACCTTAACCTATAACCTAACCTAAACCTATACTTATAACCTAAAACTATTCCCAAATCCCAAAACCTATAACCTAAACCTAACCTTTCCCTAAACCTATAACCTAAACTCAGCGGTTCCCTAGAGCTAAACCTACACCTAATCCTAATCTCAACTCTCTAACCTAAACCCAAACATAAACTTGAAAACCAAAACTTAAACTATAACCCATTCTCAAATCCAAAACCTATAACCTAAACCTAAACCAAAACCTATAACCTAAACTAAAACCAAAACCTATAACCTAAACCCGAACCCATTCTCAAATCCCAAAACATATAACTTAAATCTAGACCTTAACCAAAACCTATAACCTAAACCAAAACCAAACCTATAACCTAAACCGAATCCATTCTCAAATCCCAAAACCTATAACCTAAACCAAAACCAAAACCTATAACCTAATCCCGAACCTATTCTCAAATCCCAAAACCTATAACCTAAACCTAAACCTTAACCTTAACTAAAACCTTAACCTAAACCCGAGCTCATTCTCAAATCCCAAAACCTATAACCTAAACCAAAACCAAAACCTATAGCCTAAACCCGAACCCATTCTCAAATCCCAAAACCTATAACCTATAACCTTAACCAAAACCTATAACCTAAACTAAAACCAAAACCAAAACCTATAACCTAAACCCGAACCCATACTTAAATCGAAAAACCAAAACCTTAACCTAAACCAAAACCTATAACCTAAACTCAAATCCCTAAACCAAAACCTATAACCTAAACCCGAAAACCTAAACCTTAACCTAAACCAAAACCTAAACCCGAACCCATTCTCAAATCCAAAAACCTAAACCTTAACCTAAACCAAAACCTATAACCTAAACCCGAACCCATTCTCAAATCCAAAAACCTAAACCTTAACCCAAACCAAAACCTATAACCTAAACCCGAACCCATTCTTAAATTCAAAAACCTAAACCTTAACCAAAACCTATAACCTAAACCCAAACCCATTCTCAAATCCAAAAGCCTAAACCTTAACCTAAACCAAAACCTATAAGCTAATCCCGAACCCATTCTCAAATCCCAAAAAACCTAAACCTAAGCCTAAACTAAAACCATAAACTATAACCTAAACCCGAACCCATTCTCAAATCCCAAAACCTATAACCTAAACCAAAACCAAAACCTATAACCTAAACCCGAACCCATTCTCAAATCCAAAACTTATAACCTAAACCTAAACCTTAACCTAAACCTAAACCAAAACCTATAACCTAAACCAAAACCTATAACCTAAACCCGAACCCATTCTCAAATCCCATAACCTATAACCTAAACCAAAGACAAAACCTATAACTTAAATGCGAACCCATTCTGAAATCTAAAAACCTAAACCTTAACCAAGACCTATAACCTAAAGCAAAACCAAAACCTATAACCTAAACCCGAACCCATTCTCAAATCCAAAAACCTAAACTTTAACCAAAACCTATAACCAAAACTAAAACCTATAACCTAAACCCAAACCCATTCTCAAATCCAAAACCTAAACCTTAACCAAAACCTATAACCTAAACCAAAACCAAAACCAAAACCTATAACCTAAACCCGAACTCATTCTCAAATGCAAAAACCAAAACCTAAACCAAAACCTATAACCAAAACCAAAACCAAAACCTATAACCTAAACCCGAACCCATTCTCAAATCCAAAAACTTAAACCTTAACCAAAACCTATAACCTAAACCAAAACCAAAACCAAAACCTATAACCAACCCATTCTCAAATCCAAAAACCTAAACCTTAACCTAAACCAAAACCTATAACCTAAACTCAAATCCCTAAACCTTAACCTATAACCTAACCTAAACCTTACTTATAACCGAAAACTATTCCCAAATCCCAAAACCTATAACCTAAACCTAACCTTTCCCTAAACCTATAACTTAAACTCAATTCCTAGAGCTAAACCTACACCTAATCCTAATCTCAACTCTCTAACCTAAACCTAAACCTAAACTCGAAAACCAAAACTTAAACCCAATCCCGAACATGAACCCGATTCTAAACCTAAACCATAACCCATTCTCAAATCCAAAACCTATAACCTAAACCTTAACCTAAACCAAAACCAAAACCTATAACCTAAACTAAAACCAAAACCTATAACCTAAAGCCGAACCCATTCTTAATTCCCAAAACCAAAACCTATAACCTAAACCAAAACCAAAACCTATAACCTAAACCAGAACCTATTCTCAAATCCTAAAACCAATAACCTAATCCAAAACCAAAACATATAACCTAAACCCAAACCCATTCTCAAATCCAAGAACCTAAACATTAACCAAAACCTATAACCTAAACCCGAGCCCATTCTCAAATCCCAAAACCTATAACCAAAACCAAAACCAAAACCAAAACTTATAACCTAAACCTAAACTCATTCTCAAATCCCAAAACCTATAACCTAAACCTAAACCTTAACCTAAACCTAAACCTATAATCATATGGTGAGACCATTTCTTTTGTGTCAATTTCATTCATCTTTAAGTTTTTTTTAAATTCATTAAGAAAAAAATGGTTATACATGATGCACTTCTTTCACTTTGTCTTTCTTTTCTCCAATGGGTATTCTAATTTATGAGTGACATGACTGTTTGTAGGATGATGGAATATACGAAGCTGTTGAAATTTCATGGTGAAGTCAAGCACATTAATTTCTCTAATGAAGCCAAAGACTTGTATTTTCAGTATTATTGTAATTGTAATTGTAATTGATTGAATGAATTGGATTGTAATTGATTGTAATTGTAATTGATTGAATGAAGGATTGTAATTGTAATTGATTGAATGAAGGATTGTAATTGAATGAATAAAGGATTGTAATTGATTGTAATTGAATGAATGAATGATTGTATAGGTGGTAATTGAATGAATAAATGATTATATAAAAATTTTTAATGTCCAAAATAGCCACGGATATTGACCATAGCCACTAATCTGACAGGTGTAGCCTTACATTTGGCATATTAGTAAGAACTTTTAGTATTTTGCTACGGATTATAACTGTAGCTATTGGAATACATAGCTACAGATTAAATCCGTAGCCATAGGTTCCACCGCGCCTATTACTACGGCAGTGCTATGGACTAAAACCGTAGCCATAGATCTATGGGTACAGATTTGGTCCGTAGCCTTCGCCTGTTTCTGGTAGTTATTGCTACGGATCATATCCGTAGCTGTTGGGACATATAACTACGGATTAAATCCGTAGTCATAGGTTCCAAACCTATTGTTTCGGGACCTACGACTACGCTAGTGCTACGGACTGGATCCGTAGCTATATACCTATGGCTACGGATTTTATCCGTAGCCTTTGCCCATTTTTCTGGTAGTGCATGTATTTGCTGACAACATCGACTGCCTGTGAAATATCTAGTCTCGTGTAGACCATGACATATATTAAACTGCCAACAACATTCAAATAAGGCATATGAGACATAACCTTCTTTTCCTCATTTGATTTAAGACATTGTTCTGAGGAAAGCTTAAAATAAGCTCCATGGGGAACGCTCACCAACTTTGTCTAGTTCATCTCATTCTTGATCAACACATTTTTAAGGTATTCTACATATGATAACCAAAGCCTGCTCCTTTTTGTCTCTATGAATATCTATGCCAAGAACCCTATTTGCAACCCCTAGATCTTTCATCTAGAATATCCCTAATAATTGAGTTTTTAGTACATCAATATCATATATGTTATGATTAGAGAATAACATATCATCAATATATAATACCAGGATGATGAATTTGCCATCACTTAATGTCTTGTAATAGACATAGTGATCATATTAACTCTTAGTAAATTTCTGATTAAATATAAAAAAATTAAATTTTTTATACAACTACCTAGGTGACTATTTCAAGTCGTACAATGACCTAATTAACTTGTAAACTTTATTCTCTACCCCTTTAACTTCGTAGCCTTCTGGTTGCTTCATGTAGATCTGCTCTTCCAATTCCTCATGTAGGAATGCAATCTTCACGTCTATCTATTCCAGCTCAAAATTGTATTGGGCAATTAGCGCCAACACGAATCTATAAATACTTACTTTGCAATGGGCGCGAATATATCTATGAAGTCGATTCCTTCTCTCCGAAGGTAACCCTTCGCTACTTGTTTCCTTTTGAATAATCACTTGCATCCGATCACTTTTCGGTCCACTGGAAGTTCCACTAGCTCCAATGTGATGTTTTTATGTGACGAGTCCATCTCATCGTCTATGGACGCCTTTTACTTTTCTTATCAGGCTCATTAAGAGTCTCCTGAATTGTAGACGGGTCTCCCTCATCTGTAATGGGGATATATGCGATATTAGAGTCGTCCTTGTATCTTGTTGGTAAATTGCGATTTCCTAGTCGTCCTCAAACTCTCATTCAGTCATCCTCGAACTCCCAACTCGCTGCCCATAGTTGACTCGTCCCACCTTCAGGAAATACAAACAACTCTAAGAGAGATATCTGTTCCCCATGACAATTCCAGTCCTCCTCGAACTCTCCCACAGCAATCCAACCCCCATCCAGTCGTCCTCGAACTCCCAACCCGTTGCCCACAGTTGCCTCGTCCCACCATCACGAAACCCAACCAACTCCAAGAGAGATATTTGTTCGCCACTTCAATTCAAGCAACCCCAGGACCCCCCTTCCCATATCTCCATCTCAGCCCATTGGCCCCCAAGTCGAAGACCTCAACCACTTACTCTACCACAGCAAGATAGCATCACTTGTCTGAGATCATTTCACCAACAAATGGCTTATCCCCCTCGATCGCTATCAGACCATCCACGCCCAAATCGATCAATGGACATCAACGGTGTCCTTCTCCTCCAACCGGCGTCTGATTCACCGCCTGGCCCCTCCCATCATCATTTGGGAAATTTAGATTTGAAGGAACGGTGTTAAATATTAAAATCGCCTATTTACAGCAACCTCCATTATCAACAGAGTGTCCAACTGGCTCCTTGAGATCAGCTCCTATCTTCCAAACATAGACATGATTTCCTAGTCAAGTCTTATCCAACAGGGATTTACTACAACAGCTCCCTCCCATCTTTCACCACTAAAAAAGGCTTCAATAGTCAAATGGATAAAGCCTACTGAGAGCTGGTTGAAATTGAATGTTGACGGCTCTGCGCGGGGCAACCCAGGAGCTGGTGGTGGTGGAGTATACTGAAACCACATCGGTATTTTTATCTTTGCCTTCCATAATTCCTACTGTCAGATCTTGAACATGCTAGCAAAAGCCCGTGTAGTGCTCGATGGCCTCAATTTATGTAAGAATTTGGGGGTCACTTCAATCATGGTTGGAACTGATTCTCGTGTCCTCTTTAATGCGGTCTCTAATTACTCAGTTGCTGGCGGTTAGAAACTTTGGTACATTCTTGATTCCATTCATCAGCTTGCTCACATTTTTAACCTCAGATTCAACCACACCTTCTGGGAAGGTAATTCTGTGGTGGATGGTCTCGCCAACATCGCTAGCAGCGACGCCCCAGACAAAGTCTTCCTCATTCCATCTGAGCTTCCCAGGCACATTAAGGGTTCTCTGATTCTCAACAAAGCAGGTGTTGGTCAAATTCGGCTCTGCAAAAATAAGAAAGGTGTTGGCTGAGTCTGATGTTCAGGATACCAGCCCTGTATGTCTCGCTAGCCGGCGCATCCTCTGCTCCCCGCAACCTTTTCCTTCCTCGAATTGCTAGTCGAGCAAGCTTCGGTGGAAATCTAATTTGGTCCTAGTTCCTTTTCTCCTCGCTGGTTGGTTTTTTCCTCTCTAGTTCCTGGCTGGAAGCTGCGTGTGGTGGCTGCCAACTGGGTGGGCCGTCACTAGATTTCTGCTTTACATGCGTTGTTGCATTTGTTTGGGTAGCGCAGAATACTCCTCAGCCCAATCTTCCTCCCTCTGCCCAGTGTTGGATTGGGAGGCTCCTGGGTCCATCTTGCCTTCATCTTTTCTTTTAATCCTTTGGTTTGGCTCGGCTTGAGGGTGCCTGTTTATCCTAAGGATCCGCAATTCTCTCTAGGATCTCCTTTCTTTAGCCCCTTCTTAGTTTTTCTTGTACATTGTCTTGGTGCTCCACTCGATAGGCTCAGCCTAGATCCTTATTTTCTGTTTGGACCAACCCGAATGATTGTACATCTCAATTTTAATGAATATAATCCAGTTTATATATATATATATATATATATATATATATATATATATATATATATATATATATATACTGCGATCTCGCCATGGGTTTCTTCTCACAAGCGGCTACTCCACCTGTTCCTATATTTTTTTCTGCGCATCTGTCGCTGCCTGAGTATCATCTGTATCAATCTGGACTTCAACGATCTATGGTTTCACTTGCTCTTCATTAACATTCTTGCGGAATAGGGAGCTTTCATCGAACCTAACATCACGGCTAGTGATGACCTTGCATGTGATCGTCTCGTACAACCTATAACCTTTCACACCAACATCATAAATAACATAGAAGTACTTTTTGGCTCTTTGGTTAAGCATATCTCTCTTAACTGACGGTACACGAGAGTAAACCTTACAACTAAATTGCACAAATCTGAGTAGTCTACCTTATGACCACTCCATACTTCCTCTGGGATCTTACAATTTATTACCATAAAAGAGGACCAGTTTAGTGCCCTTTAGAAGAAATGTCGGGCCACCTTTTTCTGTCTAGCTATCTAGCGTCAGCTATTTGAAAAAATTACGGCGACATCTTTAACACCCCTCTCCATCAAAACCTAGCACTGGAAGAGACGCTACGTCTTTAGTGGCTCTCCCCCTTAGTTAGGGGTATAATTGATACCATGCAGGTGTTGGCCCCTAGCATCCTTTGCTGGGAGATCTGAAGAGCCAGCAATGATGCAAGATTCGAAGATATCAAAATTCAGGTGCCCTTGGTAATTGCAAGGATTAATTGGTGGTTCAGGGTCGTAAGTAAGGACATGATTTATCTTTCTTCTCTGTCTTTGGGTGCTGATCTCACTTTAAAGGCTTTAGGGGTTCAAACCCTTAAAATATTGACAATGAAGTCGGAATTGGTGAAGTGGATGCGTCTGACTGCATGTTGGTCTAAGCTGAATGTTGATAGGTCGGCCAGAGGAAACCCCAGTCCATCGGGAGGAGAAGGCATTTGCAAAGATGAGGAAGGTAATCTAATTTTCAATTTTTCGATTGGATATGGAGCAGATACTAACAACGGGGCAGAACTTAGAGCGGTTTTAGATGGATTGTCCTATTGTCTGAGTATGGATCTCATAAATATTCAGGTTGAATCTAATTCCAAGTTTGTAGTGGACCTAAACAATGGTAGGTCTGAGTTGGCTTGGCGATGGAATTACTGGGCCTCTGGATTGGGAAAGATGTAGAACAAAGGTCAATTTAGCTTCAGCCATATCCAGAGAGAAGGTAACACCCCTGCGGATGGGTTGGCAAGGTTGGGGATCGAAGTTCAAAATTCCTCCCTCTTCAAGCAGGCCTCCCTCCTCCCGGCCCAAGTTAGGGGCCTTTTCCTGCTTAATAAAGTCAAGCTAGGCAATATAGCACTACAAAAAAGAGGGTTTTTAGTGACGAAACACATTTTCGCCGCTAAAAGTCACTTTTAGCAATGAAATAAATTTTTGTCGTTAAAGGTGAACTTTTAGCGACGAAACTTTTAGCGGCGAAAATTTTCGTAGCTAAAAATCGTACATTATACTTTTAGTGACGAAACATTTCACCGCTAAATGCTCCACACATTTTACAATGACTTGGAATACATATCTTTTAGCAGCGAAAAATTTCGTTGCTAAAAATCCTGTATGATACTTTTAGCGACGAAAATTTTTGTAGCTAAAAAATACAAAAATCTTTCTGTTTTTTGCAGCGAAAATTTTCGCGGTTAAAAGTCTTGTACGAGAATTTCAGCCGCGAAAATTTTCGCTACTAAAAATAAACTAACAATCTTTTAGCGACGAAAAGTTTCGTCGCCAAAAGTTTCTTTAAAAAATATATATATATTCCAGCTCAAAATCCGTACAAAATTCCTGATATACACCTCTTAACAATATATTCCATCATATTCATCCTGATATACACATTTTATCCTATGCACGTTCACATCAAACTACATAAACTTTTAGCGGCGAAATTGTTCGTCGCTAAAAAATTAAAAAATCTTTCTGTTTTTAGCAGCGAAAATTTTCACTGCTAAAAGTCTTGTACTATACAAGACTTTCAGCAGCGAAAATTTTCGCTGCTAAAAATAAACTAACATATCTTTTAGTGACGAAAATGTTCGTCGCCAAAAGTTTCTTTTTAAAAAAATAATCTAGCTCAAAATCTGTACAAAATTCCTGATATACACATGTTAACAATATATTCCATCCTATTCATCCTGATATACATTTCATCATATTCACATTCACATTCACATCCATCTAAACCCAAACTACATCCACTTTTAGCGGCGAAACTGTTCGTCGCTAAAAAATTAAAAATCTTTCTATTTTTAGCAGCAAAAATTTTCACTGCTAAAAGTCTTGATAAACTAACATATCTTTTAGCAACGAAAAGTTTCTTAAAAAAATATATATATTAGACTCAAAATCCATACAAAATTCATGATATACACCTCTTAACAATATATTCCATCATATTCATCCTGATATACACATTTCATCATATTCACATTCACATTCATTTAAACCCAAACTATATACACTTTTAGCGGCGAAACTGTTCGTCACAAAAAAATTAAAAAATCTTTCTATTTTTAACAGCGAAAATTTTCACTGCTAAAAGTCTTGTACAATATAAGACTTTTAGCAGCGAAAATTTTCGCTACTAAAAATAAACTACCATATCTTTTAGCTACGAAAATTTTCGTCGCTAAAAGTTTCTTTTTAAAAAAAATATAATTTAGCTCAAAATCTGTACAAAATTCCTGATATACACCTGTTAACAATATATTCCATGATATTCATCCTGATATACACATTTCATCATATTCACATTCACATCCATATAAACCTAAACTACATAAACTACATTCATCCAAACACAAACAATCTTATCTGCATCACATTCATTCACGCATAAATACATATAAATTTAACATAAATAAATAAACAAAAAATCACAAAGATGAAGGCGGAGGTGGTAGGGCATCGGTCGTTAAGCGTGCAGCGAAAGCCTAAAACATCTCCGTCATCCGTCGCTCATGCTCCACCCGCATCTCCTACATCCTCCTCTCATGCTCCTCCCTCTGCCTCACCAACTCCTCCTCCATCCTCCTCTGCCTCGCCAGCTGATCATCTATCCTCCTCTCCTGCTCCTCCCTTTGCCTCTCCTGCTCCTCCAGGTTTAGGTTTAGGTTTAGGTTTAGGTTTAGGTTCAGGTTATAAGTATAAGTTTTGGGATTTGAGAATAGGTTTAGGGTTTAGGGTTTAGGAAATCGGGTTTGGGTTCGGGATTGGGTTTAGGTTTGGGTTTTCAAGTTTAATCTTAGGTTTAAGGTTAGGGAGTTGAGATTAGGATTAGGTGTAGGTTTAGGTTTAGGGATTTGAGAATACATTTAGGTTTTAGGTTTAGGTTTAGGTTTTAGGTTATAGGTTAAGGTTTAGGTTTTAGGTTTAGGTTACTGTTAGGTTATAGGTTATAAGTTTAGGTTATAGGTAATAGGTTTTGGTTTAGGTTAAGGTTATGGGTTTTGGTTAAGGTTTAGGTTTAGTTTTAGGTTAAGGTTTAGGTTTAGGTTATAAGCTATAGGTTTGGGGGAATTGAGAATTGGTTAAGGTTTAGGTTTAGGAATCGGGTCGGGTTAGGGATCCGGTTTAGGCTTAGGTTTTCATGTTTAGGTTTAGGTTTAGGTTAGGGAGTTGACTTTGGGATTAGGTGTAGGTTTAGGTTGTGTGGATTTGAGAATAGGTTAATGTTTAGGTATAGGTTTAGGTTTAGGTTTAAGTTTTAGCTTATAGGTTTAGGTTATAGGTTTAGGTTTTGGTTTTAGGTTTAGGTTAAGGTTATAAGTTTAGGTTTTAGGTTATAGGTTTTTGTTTAGGTTTAGGTTTAGGTTTTAGTTTATAGGTTTGGGTTATAGGTTTAGGTTTTGGTTTTAGGTTTAGGTTAAGGTTATAAGTTTAGGTTAAGGTTTAAGTTACGAGGTTTTGGTTTAGGTTAAGGTTATAGGTTTTGGTTTAGGTTAAGGTTTAGGTTTTGGGTTTATGTTAAGGTTATAGGTTTAGGCTAGGTTTAGGTTTAGGTTTTAAGTTATAGCTTCGGGAATTGAGAATAGGTTAAGGTTTAGGTTTAGGAAATCAAGTTTGGGTTCAGGATCGGGTTTAGGCTTGGGTTTTCATGTTTAGGTTTTGGTTTAGGTTAGGGAATTGAGATTGGGATTTGGTGTAGGTTTAAGTTTAGGGATTTGAGAATAGGTTAAGGTTTAGGTTTAGGAAATCGGGTTCGGGTTTTGAAGTTTAGGTTTAGGTTTAGGTTGGGGAGTTGAGATTGGGATTGGGATTAGGTTTAGGTTTAGGGATTTGAGAATACATTTAGGTTTTAGGTTTTAGCTTATAGGTTTAGGTTTTCATTTTAGGTTTAGGTTATAAGTTTAGGTTATAGGTTATAGGTTAAGGTTTAGGTTATAGGTTTTTATTTAGGTTAAGGTTATAGGTTTTTGTTTAGGTTATAGGTTAAGGTTAAGGTTTAGGTTTAGGTTTTATTTTATAGGTTTTGGTTTTAGGTTTAGGTTAAGGTTATAAGTTGAGGTTAAGGTTTAGGTTACCTGGGTTTTTGATTTAGGTTAAGGTTATAGGTTTTGGTTTAGGTTAAGGTTTAGGTTTTGGGTTTTTGTTAAGGTTATAGGTTTAGGTTAGGTTTAGGTTTAGGTTATAGGTTATAGGTTATAGCTTTAGGAATTGAGAATAGGTTAAGGTTTAGGTTTAAGAAATCGGGTTCGGGTTCGGGTTCTGGATCGCGTTTAGGCTTGGGTTTTCATGTTTAGGATTAGGTTTAGGTTAGGGAGTTGAGATTGGGATTTGGTGTAGGTTTAGGTTTAGGGATTTGAGAATAAGTTAAGGTTTAGGTTTAGGAAATCGGGTTCGGGTTCGGGATTGGGTTTAGAAGTTTAGGTTTAGGTTTAGGTTGGGGAGTTGAGATTGGGATTGGGATTAGGTTTGGATTTAGGGATTTGAGAATACATTTAGGTTTTAGGTTTAGGTTTAGGTTTTAGCTTATAGGTTTAGGTTATAGGTTTAGGATTTGGTTTTAGGTTTAGGTTTAGGTTTAGGTTATAGGTTATAGCTTTGGGAATTGAGAGTAGGTTAAGGTTTAGGTTTAGAAACGGGGTTTGGGATCGGGTTTAGGTTTGGGTTTTCAAGTTTAGGTTTAGGTTTAGCTTAGGAGTTGAGATTAGGATTTGGTGTAGGTTTAGGTTTAGGGATTTGAGAATACATTTAGGTTTAGGTTTTAGCTTATAGGTTTAGGTTATAGGTTTTAGTTTTGGTTTTAGGTTTAGGTTATGGTTATAGGTTTAGATTATAGGTTATAGCTTTGGGAATTGAGAATACGTTAAGGTTTAGGTTTAGGAACCTGGGTTTGGATTCGGGATCGGGTTTAGGTTTGGGTTTCAAGTTGAGTTTAGGTTTAGGTTGGGAGCCGAGATTAGGATTTGGTGTAGGTTTAGGTTTAGGGATTTGAGAATAGGTTAAGGTTTAGGTTTTAGAAATCGGGTTCGGGTTCGGGATCGGGTTTAGGCTTGGGTTTTCATGTTTAGGTTTAGGTTTAGGTTAGGGAGTTGAGATTGGGATTAGGTGTAGGTTTAGGTTTAGGGAATTGAGAATAGGTTAAGGTTTAAGTTTAGGTTTAGGAAATCGGGTTCAAGTTCGGGATCGGGTTTAAGCTTGGGTTTTCAAGGTTAGGTTTAGGTTTAGGTTTAGGTTAGTGAGTTGAGATTGGGATTAGGTGTAGGTTTAGGTTTAGGGATTTGAGAATAGGTTAAGGTTTAGGTTTAGGTTTAGATTTTAGTTTATATGATTAGGTTATAGGTTTCGGTTTTGGTTTTAGGTTTAGGTTAAAGTTATAAGTTTAGGTTAAGGTTTAGGTTACAGGTTTTGGTTTTGGTTATAGGTTTTGGTTTAGGTTAAGGTTATAGGTTTTGGTTTTAGGATTAGGTTAAGGTTATAGGTGTTCACTCCCCAAGTATAGGGTTGTGATGTAGTAATAAACTCAGTAAGACCGAGGTCGAATCCCAAGGGACTGGAACTTGTACGTTATCTGAAACTAAGTAGAAATAGAACTAGAATGAGATGAAATCTAAATTGATTGTAATTTGAAGAATAATGATGAAATATTAATCTAAAACTTAGGAAAAATTAGAGAAGGGAAACTAGGGATTCAGAGGATCCACTTGTAGAGATCAGGGAGATCTTATGCCTGTATTATAAATCAGGAAAATTAACTGAACTGCCATTGATATAGATTTCAAGAGATGAGAGGTATATGAATTAGGATGGATTCCATCACCAAACCATACCCAGGAGACAAAGCAAACAACAGAATTAAACTAATTACCAACCAATCAACATGTTTATGAAGGTTAGGAAAGGGTACCGACATCCAACCATGCCCAGGAGACGATGGTGAACAACAGGGCTTCCTGACGTCATAAACATAAAGAGGAAAAGAACATGCTCAAAGCCATTGCGAGACCCATTGTAATTTCAGTCACATGAGACCATTAAAGACTAAAAACACATTCCCATAATAAAAATCCAAATCATCATCAAATTCAGTCTAAACAAAGGCACAAACAAAAAGGCCTCCCATCACGCTACAAGCTTCACCTCTTAGCCCTAGCTAAGAGGTTTAGCCACACATAGACATGGTGGACTAAATCTCTAAAAAAATAAAATAATTAACAAGATGGAAAAAATAAACTCTTTTTCTGTCTCTCTTTCTGCTTCCACATCCAAACCCAAGCCTCCAGCCAAGCTGCTCTCCACGTCCTTGCTCAAGATTTTTCTGCTCCAGATGATCCCCCGTACCTCTCTTCTCTCTCCTTTTATAGACTGCTGATGGAAGTCGGCTGCGGAAAGATTCTTAGTTTCGTGAGAGAGGCTACGCTGGTTGCTTGGTGGGTCCCATTCCTGGGTTCGGTAGAAGAATCCAAGCCGTCCATTAGATGGAGAATGAAAAACCAGTCGGGGATACAAAGTTTTGGATCATATTTGTAATGGCCCACAGGATTTTAAACCCACCATTCGTTCTTCCATTGAACGGTTAAAAAAAATAAAAACTTGATCTTTTCAATTTCCAGAAGCTAGGCGTGAGTGATATGGGCCGCAGAAGTCTCATGAACGGTCCGGATCAGGTCTTCGCGACACGATAGTGGGTCACAAGCAACGTCCGCAACTCCCTGTTGTGAAACAGAGATCGCACCCGTGTGCGCTGTGAAGTTGGTGAGTCCCCTTTCGATGTTCTTTTGCAAAATCCACGCCGTCCACTGGCTGAAGGATAAAATTTCGGTTGAAGAAGGCCTGTTTTGGATCGGTTCTGAAGTGGTCCACTTGATTTTATGAGCTGCCGTCCACCTTGCGTTTGGACTACCAAAAACAAATCTACGCTGTCCTTTGAAATACTGCCACCTAGGCGAGGGTTATACGCCTCTTCTGGTTGCAATGGACGGTCTAGATCGTCCATTAGATTGACCTGTGGGGCCCACTGATTATCACAGCGTCCGCAAGAAGTTTTCGCAAAGCAGAGCTTCGTTTTCTCCGCTGTGATGGCTGGTGGGCCCATGGTTGATGTCAGTGGGGATATCCACGCCATTCATTGAGACCCACTCGAAAAACCGTTTGGTTTTGGTCATTTTTGGATTTAATTTAGTGTGGCTCACGAGATTGTTTACTCCACCGTCCATCTGACGTTTAACAGGAAGTATTTTGATACATCTCGCATGGTCTCAAACGATCACCTAGGTGAGGTTCGTGGCCACCCCCTGAAGCACTTGGACGGTTCGGATTGTCCATTTGGACGCTAGGTGGGACCCACAACCGACGACCTCCGTCGTCTTCGCAGACGCTGGAGAAGGAGCAACGAGCGCTTGGTCGGGCCGGAGTCTTGTGCCGACCGCCCGGTCGGTGCGGCAGCCGGCGCACGTGCTCAGTGTACACACTCATGGTACACATGGCTCACCGTAATTTTTACAAGAAATCTACTCCGTCCATCCTCTTTATCTCCCTAATTACTGGGTTGGGACCAAAGTTGAGGCATATCCTGTTACCAGGTGGGCCTGGAATCAACGATTCGTGGGCTGATTTATCAGTTGGAGCACTTCCTGAGATCATCAATGGATGAAATTTGACGTGTACAGTTAATTTATGATCCTTAGGCCATATATGAAGTTTCGGACTGAACGGATGGTGGAAACCCTGTGTTCTTGCATTTTGGCTGACTTTCAGGCCACTTGAACTTCAGTTTCGTGATTTTCTCAGGTCTCTGGTGTGTAATTCCGTTGATTTTGATCTCATGGAGTCCGTTCCTTGCCTTGGTGAATCTTGAGCGCTAAAACCATGCTTCTAATACCCATTTTCAATTCAAGCTCCTAAATACATCCTGCATTACAAACACGATTAAATGGGTCCATTAAACAGTATAAGTTCGTAAATCCAGACAATAACCAGGGTCTGATATGCAATATTTGACCCTCAACAATAGGTTATAGGTTATAGGTTTTGGTTATAGGTTTTGGTTTAGGTTAAGGTTATAGGTTTTGGTTTAGGTTATGGGTTTAGGTTTAGGTTTAGGTTTAGGTTTAGGTTTTAGTTTATAGGTTTAGGTTATAGGTTTGGGCTTTGAGAATTAAGAATAGGTTAAGGTTTAGGTTTAGGAAATCGGGTTCGGGTTCGGGATCGAGTTTAGGCTTGGGTTTTCAAGTTTAGGTTTAGGTTTAGGTTAAGGAGTTGAGATTGGGATAAGGTGTAGGTTTAGGTTTAGGGATTTGAGAATAGGTTAAGGTTTAGGTATAGGAAATCGGGTTCGGGTTTAGAAGTTTAGGTTTAGGTTTAGGTTGGGGACTTGAGATTAGGATTGGGATTAGGTTTAGGTTTAGGTTTAGGTATTTAAGAATACATTTAGGTATTAGGTTTAGGTTTAAGTTTTAACTTATAGGTTTAGGTTTTAGTTTTAGGTTTAGGTTATGAGTTTAGGTTTGGTTTAGGTTTAGGTTATAGGTTATAGCTTTGAGAATTGAGAATGAGTTAAGGTTTAGGTTTAGGAAGCGGGTTCAAGTTCGGGATCGGGTTTAGGTTTGGGTTTTCAAGTTCGGGTTTAGGTTTACGTTAGGGAGTTGTGATTAGGATTTGGTGTAGGTTTCGGTTTAGGGATTTGACAATAGGTTAAGGTTTAGGTTTAGGTTTAGGAAATCGGGTTCGGGTTATGCTTGGGTTTTCATGTTTAGGTTTAGCTTTAGGTTAGGGAGTTGAGATTGGGATTAGGTGTAGGTTTAGGTTTAGGGATTTGAGAATAGGTTAAGGTTTAGGTTTATGTTTAGGTTTAGGTTTAGGTTTTAGCTTATAGGTTTTGGTTTTGGTTTTAGGTTTAGGTTATAGGTTATAGGCTAAGGTTTAGGTTATATGTTTTGGTTTAGGTTAAGGTTATAGTTTTTGGTTTATGTTATAGGTTATGATTTAGGTTTAGGTTTAGGTTTTAGTTTATAGGTTTAGGTTATATGTTTAGGTTTTGGTTTAAGGTTTAGGTTAAGGTTATAAGTTTAGGTTATAGGTTATATGTTTGGGGTTATAGGTTTAGGTTAAGGGTGTGGTACCTACAAATACAGATATAAACACGGCCTGTCCAAATGGCCAGGCCCTTCCAATGCTGTCCATAGGAAATGGACAGCTTCATCATAGTCATAACAGCGGTTCCCACCTTCCAAGGACCCCCGCTCATCCGGATAGCTCCGACGCACATCCAGGTCTGATCCATTAATTTCGAGTAAATACATAAACATGGCCTGTCAAAATGGTCAGACCCCTCCAATGCTGTCCATAGGAAATGGACAGCTTCATTATGGTCATATAACAGCGGTTCCCACCTTCCAAGGACCCCCGCTCATCCGGATAGCTCCGACGCACATCCGGGTCTGCTCCATCAATTTCGAGCAAATACATAAACACGGCCTGTCCAAATGGCCATAGACCATGATCAAGCAACCCAAACCATTCAATCACTAGGGCTTCCTTACTCTGTGGATTGTTACATGAAACTTGTGCTGACGTTCCAAACGCAAACTTCTAATACGTTGTGAAAATTAGAGTGGTACAATTTCAAACTATGGAACATCCATGAGGTGACAAATAGAATGAATAATCCAGATGGGCATGTGCAACATGGGAAAATCAGAGAAGGTATATATGTTTTTATCCAATTTGCAAAGTGTAAAGAGCATCTAAATTAATGATGTAATTTATCCTATTTTCAGAGTAAATAAAGTAAAATTCAAAGTTATATTGAAAACCATTGAAAACCCAAAATAAAGGAAAAAAGAACATGCCTGTGGTGTTCCAACAAGAGGGACCATTATCTCTGGAAGAACTTTAAAACTCTGATTGGTCATAGCAATTGTAGCCTCAAAGACAGCACGTGCTTGCATTTCAGTCAGCTCCGGATATGAAATACTGAGCCTAACATCATGGGTATAAATTAGTTTACAAGTAAAGGGGAATAGTCCAATGCAGCATTGTTGCACCTATACAATATAAGTGATCTCCAGCTTAACATGAAGCACATGACACACAGGATAATCCCACATAAATAAATAGAGAGAAGCTCACATCCAACCAGCAGATAATTCCCATCCTATCATGTGTGTACAACATCTAACCCATCCAAAAAAGTTGGCCCCACCATGAGGATCACCTTGAGCAAAAAAAATTAGTTTGATCCCTCATCAAGTGGGCCACACATGCCAATATGGAACATGTGTGAGATCCAAGCTTTTAATTAGACAAGCCACATGCAAGAATCAAGCTTTTCAGCACTGAAGTTAGGCACAATATACAAAGAAATGAATGACTAATACAGCTCTTTCTGAACATCCATTTGTTTCATACACAGTGGTACAAAAAAAAAGTGACCTACTAAATGGTAATTATGTCTTATGTAACACTTATGCTACATTGGTGCATGTGGTGGTATTTGGTTGAGCAATGCTCCACACACATGTGGGCTTTCGAAACCTCACCCACAACTTATGCTTGGTCTAAGAATCAGGTCAGACACAATTTAGGTGAGCCAATCGTATATGAACAAAATTGACAATCAACATTTAACACACATGATGGAATCAAACTCTTTTTTTCTCTTGACAAAAAAAATTGGTTGTATATATTTCAGGTGGGTGCCACAAAATAACTGGGCCTCACCTATCGTATGACTCCTTTTAACGGCTCCAAATAAAAGACATACTAACCACAAGATGGCCTTTATGGTTCAAACTTGAAGTGTTGATGCATGGTGCCCATTTATGTTACCTTACCCAATCTATTCAACTACCATTGTTCCCAAACTGATGTGTTTAAAATCACTCAACAATATCACGTTTCCCTTCTTTCACAAAGTAGGTGAAGTTCATGATCTAGGGATATAAAGGCATGTTCACTTACAAAGGAAATGGCGTTGGATATGATTGATTGGAAAATCAGGATTTGTAAAGTCAACGCCAAATAGTCAAGACAACTAACAAGGTTATAATGACAGTGGACATAAAGATCAGTTACCAAGTAAAGGGCCTTATATATGATTTATTGCAAAACAAGATTTGTAAAGCTGGCCCAAAATAGTTGGGACATATGGTGAAATACATGAACCACGTCAATAAAAGCTTAGAAGATTTTAGAATGATGGAAGAATTATTACACCAAAGTGCTTTTTCTACTATTGAAATGCAATGCCAATACTTGCAGCGAAAAAAAAAAATAGGGATATTAAAGAAAATGAATTTGGCAAAAATATCATGATGACTATTGAGAGAGATTACCCAACAAGCCAATGAAAGATGGATCCATCAAAGCTCCCGCTCACAAAATATTCCTCATGGAACGGGTGCCAAGCCAAGGCTAGCAAAACAATAAGCCACACATGCAATACAGTAAGTATCCAAACTTCATCACAAATGGAAAGCATTACGATAGATAATGTAACTACAGGAACATTGGGACCTACACTGATGTCAGAAAGTGTTTTACAAAAACAATGAAACATTTTGCAGCATTTAGTTCAGGCATTTGGTTATGTAGTGCCTCAAAAGCCACCTTCCGTGTCCGTTCAATCAACGGCTTGCTAGATAACTGGAATTGTTGGCCGGATGGACTTGAACTCGTGGCACCAGCAGAATCACCCGACAAGGCTATTCTCTTCTTTATCTCTTCATGTTTCCATAATTCCCTCTCCTTGAGTCTGGATTCAGCGGCCATGTGACGTGAACCCTTGATATGCATCTGTGAAATTATCTGCTTTGCGTTAGTGCAAGCATATCCATGGCCGTGGTATATCTTGACAGAGCACATTTTTTCCGAAGATTCGCAACTTCAAAGAAATTCAATGTACATAACATATCTTCTCATCCTTTTGGCTAAAATTAAGTGTAGTATCTATTCTACAACGAGCATTTCATGGTCTTTTGGATGGTGTCAAGCTCTACTCCAATCAGGTCATAGGTGTGTGACTTCTAAAGTCCTCAATGCACCTGATGTTTGGGGCCTACCGGTACAATCTAGAAGCTTAATTCTGAGAGTGGAAGCAAAGTGAACTTGATCATCCATTATTGTAGTTGGCCCCATGCATGATTTCGAATGATCCATTGTTGTATATTACACCATCATAGTGAGTGAAGCTGATGCCACATCCATGAGAAGACGAAGCACTGGAGGGTATTTTTTTTTTTGTTTTCAATTCCTTCATGATTGACTGAGAAAACAAGCTAAATGCTATCATATGGCCAAATCTCACTCCGCATTTGTGGATTCTTAACCAGGTCATTGTTAAGTTTTTCACCCATCATTTGATGTTTGTGCTTAGGATCTTCAACGTGCATTACAGGATGAACTAAGAACACATGCCATAGTTGTTCAGGTATAAAGAGAGTTGATTGTTTGCATGGGAAATGAGTTTTAGTGTTTCATTTGGCATGTGGCCCAAGCATTTAGCATTGACCTCCACTTTGTCAATGGGTTTCTTCATTACTTCCAATGGAAATAGCAGCAAAGAAGTCACCCTCCCTCAAATCAGAATATGGTCATGTTATCTACTACAACAGTTTGTGAATCAGCTCAAAATCTAGCTAGTTAACAAATGGTCCAATCATTTTTTTTTTTAAATACAGAGAAGCTGAAAAGTATCAAACAGAAGAATTATCAAAGCCTGGATAAAAGGAAGGTTGATCTCCAGTCTATGAAACATTCACCAATTTACCATTTACAAGCCGATTGCATATTCCTGACAATGAATAACCAGATGTAACATGGGAATCTGTTGTGCCTGAATGATGAGCATGTGCCTATATACAAATTTCTACAGTTCAATCGAGCTGAAATGTGTAATGTGAATGGGATCATGCACTTTAGGGATTTTTTTGTGCCATCCTTTGCATTTGCAAAATAAAGGAATAAATTTTGAGATAATCAGAATTCTATAGTGTACAATATGATTAAAGAAAATGCCATTACTTTAAAAAGACAATTAGCAACCCACTGAGACGCATGCCCAAAAGTCTGTCGATTTCATGGGCCCTACCATGTTGTATGTGTTTTATCCACGTCAGCCATCTATTTTTCTAGCTCAGTTTAAGGCATGAGTAAAAAAATAAAAATTGAGGCAGATTCAAAGCTCAATTAGACCACACCACAGGAAACAGTGGGGGTGTAAAGGAGATTATAAAATATGATGAAGGTCGCAGAGCCCATCACAAAATAGTTGACCTGCTAAGCATTGGGTTCTTAGGATTCCTTTCAACAGATCAACTATAACACAGAAACCGACATCTCATTCAAAACCATAAGGCTGCTTCAAAATGATTGACTCACAAAGTAGCAATTGACTCAAGTCATAGAAACACCACCCTATTTTTCCACAGTTTTTTCTTTTTCTTCTTCAAATGGTATATCCCAAATCTATCTAAACAGCAACTAGAAAATACAACATGGTATATCACAGAATAACATTTTTTTAGAAGTAATATCTCAAAATACTATAGAAAAACAAAAGCTTTAAATTAATTTTGAAAAACGTGCCTGCACTTAAAAACGGTTTAGAACCGTGTTCACTTAGAAATGGTTTAAAATTGTACCTGAACCAAAGCATCGGCCATTCCTGGTAAACGATTTTGGTGCAGTGTGGGAACATTTCATGCATTCTTTGATGATTATGATATCTTGTTTACTTGTAATTGCTTCCTATTCAAGAATGATGAAACTTGAAACCATGTGCAAGAAAAGTAGGCACCAGAAAAGGGAAAAGCAAGTAAAATTAGCTTTGACAATGCTAGAAGTTGTATGCCAAAATGTGCAAGATGTGAGCTAGTCATCAGGTGGTCTTTGTCATGTCATTGCCTAAAAATGGTTGTTCTGCCTATATGTGATCCACCCTTCTACAATAAGAGAAGGGCAGTTGAAAAAGAAATGACAAAAGGTCCATCCTAAAAATACAAATGCAATAATGACCAAACTGGCCCCTTTTTTTTCAACCAGAGCGAACTTGCCCATCCTCAACATACACAGGATGTAACCTGGACCACACACATACACATGCCAGGTATAAATATGGGCATTCGTTTTAGGTCCAACATGAGTACAGATATTGGTTTTAGTACCCTTGCACCTAACTCAAACAGGCCAATTGCAATACTTTGAAATGATTAGGCCTTGGAAACTGGTTAGCCTGTGGTTGGTTCGGGCCTTATAATTGAACTGGTTGGACTTTTTGGGACATTTGGTAATCAAATAATTGCAAAAAGAGGCATACATGATAAGTTCCCATTTTATGGGGGTTTAAAAGCATGAGTCATTATAAAATATCAGTGCAATAACCAGAATAAGTTCGTATAAGATAAATGCATCCAATCCAATCATCCATCCATGCATATATACATGTCTAACCATCCAATCATCCATCCGTGTAAATCAAAAATCCCTAAATTTGGTTGGATCCTCAAATCCCCAAAATCCAAAAATCCCCAAATCCCTAATTTGTAAAATCAGAAAAACCCCAATTTGGGGTCCATATTCAAATCTGTAAGCCCTAAAATCCCCAAATCCCTGAGGGGCCGTTTGGATGCCTGTAACTTGTGCAAAATGTAAGAACGTTAGAGGTGACTTTCTTACAGTTTGTGTTTAGGGGAGAAATGTTACAGGTAACAAAGTCTCAACCTGTAACTTTCTATCGGTAAGATTGCAAGAAATGTAACAGAGGAATTAGGTGTTTTTCATGTCACAGTTACTTTGTTACGGGGCAACGGCTATCCATTTCGAATTTGGGAGAGGGTGGTGGAAACGCAGTGGATTGGAAGTGCACCTACCTACGCCGACCGGCGTCTCCTTCTTTCCCTCTTTCGGCGTCTCCTTCGATCTCTCTCCTCTAAGCGTCTCCTTCTCCCTCGGCGTCTCCCTCTCTCTCTCTCTCTCTCTCTCTCTCTCTCTCTGTCTCGGCGTCTCCTTCCCCCCTCTCTCTCTCTCTCTCTCTCTCTCTCTCTCTCTCTCTCTCGAGCGTCTCCTTCCCTCTCTTCGCTCCGGCGTGGCGGAACGGGGCTGATTGGCGTGGCGGCTTCATTGTTTTTTATTTTTTCCTCTCCTTCATTGTTTTTTTCTTTTGTGGGTGTGCGGAACGGGGCTGTTTTGTGTGGCGGCTTCGGATGCCTAACTGTGGGGCCCACAGTGATGTACTTTCCTTACATCCACACCGTCCATCCGTATTGAAAAATCATTTTAGGAGATGATTAAAAAAATGAAGCTGACCCAAATCTCAAGTGGGCCACACAACAAGAAACAATCTCAACTAAATTCTTACCATTAAAAACATCACGACCCACTTAAATATTTATTTGCCATCCAACTGAAGCGGTTTGCCTAAGGAGTTTTTTCCCAGGTAATTTTAGCAATTGAGCCCAAAAATGAAGCATATATAATTTTCAAATGGACCACACCATAGGAAACAATGGACTTGATCATGTACCATTGAAAATTTAAGATATTGACACGTATGCACATTTTTAGTGAATTCTCACTTAAACTATCCTCTCAAGAATTTCCTTGGCACTTCATTCCTTGTCATTTCACCATTATAAAAGATGAAATTATTCTTTTCTAATCCCATTCTTCCTTTCACTATTAAATTTTCAAAGGGCCTTACAATGACAGTCGAACGATTCCATATTCAGTCAAGTTACTATAAAAAGGTCTCAAATCCATATAAAAACTCCACTGATGAATGGTTTACATCCTTTTGCCTACTTATTTATTAGAAAGTAATACGCTGGAATAATTGCGATTTTTCATAACTACAGTGCTCCTAAGACCGTACACGTGGGTAGATTGTCCCAATTTTTTTTAATAGAGAAAAAAGTTCCATACTCTAGAAAAGCGTGATGGATGATACACAAGCACTTAAAAATTTCTCAGAAACTGCATACATGGTGTTCAAGTAATTCAAATTAAACCATCTAAATTTTTGGGTACTAGTTTAGATGTAACATGAATAAAAAATTATGCTTTGTTGATTATCTGAACATTTGATTGATGGACATTTACTAGACGGTTAGAAATGAAAAATACCATATGGTCTTATTTCGTAAACAAGTGTCAATGAATCAGAGGTCAGGATTGTTCAAAGAATCTGATTTTTGGAATGTAACTTAGCAACAGTGGCTTCCACAATTTAGTCAGTCTAATTTGATTTAATACAGGACATGTGTAATATTTTCAAGTACCTGTGTATCAATCGTCATACACAACTATAGTATCAAATAACTCTCAGTCTTTTAGAGAACAACTTCCATACTCTGGCAGATTGTGATGAATGATGCATATGCATTTACAAATTAATAATTAGATATTACGTATTTGACTTGCAAGTATTTTGATTTAAACCATTTAGTACGTATCATAAAAAAAAAAAAAAAAAATCTCATGTGGCTATCTTACCATCATATTTGTGGACATTTGTTGGACGGTTAAGATAATAAATATCCAATGGTCTTATTTAAAGAAAAAAAGTGTCTAGGATGGTGCAACCAGTCTAACCTTTGGACTGTAACTTGGGGACAGCGGGTTCTACTATTTAGCCTGTTGAACTTGACTTAATACATGACACAAGTGCCATTTCTAATTAAGGACCTGCATATCAAGCATTATGCACAGCCAAAGTATCAAATAACTTCCTTTTTAAAGAAGATATGCAGTCGTGGTCCAAAACTAAGTACCCTTTGATGATGTGGTTGAGTTTTAATAGGTTTTGATTCCAAGTGGAACGGAAATTTCTCTCAAATGATAGCTTTGAATGGGATCTGTCTTTATTCCTCAAATGATAGCTTTTAATAGGTTTTGATTCCAAGTGGAACAGAAATTTCTCTCAAATGATAGCTTTGAATGGGATCTCCTCCATAGAACAATCCTAGCCATCTAATCCTTGATCAGAGTCCAAAGATGTTCAAGATCCTAATTACACACAATAAAGAGCTAATAAATTAAATTAAAACCTTTCATTGAACAGTAAAAACCCATTCAACATAAGCTTACCTTAGACAGACACTATTTAGAAATGGCGTATTGCAGAAAACATGGAAATTACATGTGACACATAGCACCAAAGTATACTTTTACTGTTTGCAAAATCCACAGATTGACTTGTAAGAGTCAACCTGGTCACTTAAAAACCTTAGCAACAAGAATCTTCTACTTAGTATGGCCCTCCTGCTCCAACTCTTTCTTGGTTGTACCAACTACCATCATCATGATTCCATCGAACCACAATTAACTCAATTATATCTGTAATTGTAGTAGTTTCTGCCAACTTTGACTCTAGATATTCCAACTTTCTAGTGTAAGTCACTGAACAAGCTAATTCCTATATTGTTGTTAAATATAAATACACATGAAGAAGCTAATTCCTTTATTTTTCTTAACATAAAGTAACATTTCAAGTTCTTATAGATGCTTATGCAAGCAAGTAGACACTAGAAAAGAGGAACAACAAAAAATGCATAAGCCAAACCACCATTAGAAATATAAGAGGCATCTGCATCCCTAATGGGCATACCTGAGAGAAGTTGACTATGACTGGAAGGATGTGTGCTACATAGTCCTAGGGTTCCAATAGTTTCCCAAGTGTTGCACAACCCTCAACAACCAACAATCGCACATAATCTTGATCTAAAATGCAGCAAATTGGATAGTCATGCTGCTAGCAGCCAGATAGCACATGCAAAGAAAGAAAGTCAACAACAAAAGGTACAAGCAGGATGACATACAAAAACAGAATAAAAATCACCAAGTTGAAAAGGCCATAAATTTTTTTTTTTTTCCCCCTTCCTTTCATTCTTTGTTCTGTTCTTTTCCTTTCTCCAGTCAAAATTAAGTTGCTCGAAGATCAAAAAATATTATCCAGATCAGAATTGAGAGAGATCGAATCATTAGGATTTTCCAACCATGGGTCTACTACAGAAGTTGGGCACAAGAGGGACAACATTCAAACCATGTTGCATCAGAACTACATTTATTCCATGTTGGGATTCTTGGGCCTGTCTCACCCATCTGGGAAAATCCTACTCCTGTGATGTTGTATAGTAACGTCCAGGTTCAACCATCCAAACTGAGGATTCTATGAGCCTCGAAGTGAATGGTCCATCAACCAAAATCTCCCAAACACAGATCTCAAACCTGACTCATAGGCAACTAATAGAGAAACCATTACAATTCAACCAAAATAAGGCCAGATATTCAATGGCCAAGATCTTTTGATCTAGGAGTTTTTGGTATATGGGCCACCAATAGTATGTCTCCCCAAATCATTGGACCACTGAATTATGGACACCACTAGCAAATATTAAAAACCAAAGTCCTAACTGCAAGAACAGTTAGGACATTCAGATCAATACCAAATGATTATCATTGTACTAAGTAATTAAAGTGGTTGATTTTTATTTTTATTTTCGATAAAACAGCTACATGTTATCTTGTACATGGCCCACTGTATAAGCAGACCAGTTTGAAGCTCGAGCCAGGTCACTACGAGATGGGACCCCACATAAATTCACAGACAAGATGATAAATCATGACAAAATTACAAAGTGTGGGCCTGCATGCAGCATTGCAGCTAACCATTCCATCATTTGGCATATTCTCATCTGAATTGTGCATTAGGTGATGGCCCATCAGTGGGCCCCATCCAGTGAACAATCATAACAACCAGCCTAACCATCCACAAAGGAATGCACAAGATTGAAACTCAAAATTGGATAGAGACTATGTACATATAAAATAGACAGTGCACAGAACTAAAAGAAGGCATTTACAGAGCAAAGTATAAAAGAGAATCCAGAAACACTACGGAATGCTCTTTTTCACAAGCCATCTATCTGAATAGAGAGAGAGAGAGAGAAAAAAAAAGCATATAGATGGGAAAATAAATAATTTAAATAAATAATTAACTTTAAAGAAATTCATCTTTACAGTGCGGCCATTTGATGTCAACTGTATAGTTTCCAGATTTGATGGTCAGATTCAGCTCTTGTCGACTACCTCCCCCAGCAGGATTGAGATGGAAATGGCATCCCCAAGAGGCTTTTGTCAGATTGCAATGCAGGTCTAGGGGCCATTTAATAAAAACTTATTGAAGAGATGAAGAATTGATTGGAAATGGAAAGGTACCAGATACAAGAAATCAAGATAGGAGAGTTAGCAATGCAGTGACAGGGTAATTACTCAACTAATTGCTAAATCTCCAAATCCACGGATTGCTAAATCTCCAAATCCCTAAATCGGTATTGAGATTGAGAGAGAGAGAGAGAGATACCTCACAGAGCTTCAGAGACAGAGAGAGGGCGTGCGTGGGTAGGGCGTGCGGCAACGGTAGGGTGGAGAGACTAGAGAGAGAGGGAGAGAGACGGGAGAGAGAGAGAGAGAGGAGGAGAGGGTGTGAGAGAGAGAGAGAGGAGGGATTCTGTTTAGGTCGGGTGTCGGGCGGGCGGGCGTGCGGCGGGTGGAGAAAGAGAAGAAAGGGGAAGGGGGCTAGGGTCGAGTGGGGTCAGGTATATAGGGAGAGGGTTCTGTCGGTCGAACTCATGGGAACTTCCCAAGAGGTCGAGCTGTGTGGGCCCCACTATGATGCGTGTCTACCATCAACACCGTGCATTTGATGGGCCCCCTTTAAATTATGGGACATCTCAAAAATCAGTCGTATACGGAACTTAGGTAGGCCATACCATCTAAAATCATGTGAAGAAATTCCTAAAACATAAAATCACTTGGTGGGGCGCACCTGAAATTTTGATGCATATGAAACTTGGTTTGACTCCTCATCCAAATGGAACACACATAATGGATGGGCTGGATTTGTGAACCACATCTTGGTGGTCCCAACAAATGATTATGAATATTTTAATGGAGGGTAACCCCTCTCAACTTTTGTATGTGGTGTGGCCCAAAAGAGTCAAAGATTGACTTGATTTTTAAGCCCCAGGCCCCACCATGGAATGGTGCATCTGACCGATTGGGTAGATGTTCAACACCCATCACGGTGGGGACCACAAGGCTCGACCATATGAGAAGTTCCCATGAGCTCCACCGTATCGAACCTTTTCCCATATATATATATATATATATATATATATATATATATATATATATATATATATATATATATATATATATATCCATCATTAAAATCCTCCTAAGGCCCATTGTACTGTTTATTTGACATCCAATATGTTGATTAGGTCATACAGGGCAAGATGATGGGGAAAAACAAAAATCAGTTTGATCCAAAACTTTTATGGCCCCAAAATATTTTTTAATGGCTGACACTCATTCAACACTGTTTCTTGTAAAATGGTCCATTTCATATTGGGATATACTTCATTTTTTATCTCATGTCGTAAGATGATCTTTAAAAATAAATGAACGGCATGGATTAAACACATACATCATGATGAGGCCCCCAGAGCACCAACCACCTGACCATTGGCTGGTGTCAGGATTAAACACATACATCATGCTTCCTTTTTGTTCTTTAGACATCAAATTATCTGTTAACATGGATGAACGGAGTGGATAAAATAAATAAATAATGGTGGACCCCACAGAGTTTACTCCGATAAGGGTAACGAGTAACTCACCTAAAGGGGACACATCAAATCCACGGTGTTGATGTTCGACAATTGAATGTCCAAATCTTAAGTGGACCACATTCCAGAAACAGTGTTGAATGAGCGTCAACCATTAAAAAACATTTTGAGGCCATAAAAGTTCTGGATCAAGCTGATTTTTATTTTTCCCCTTCATCTGGCCCTATATGACCTAATCAACATATTGGATGTCAAATAAACAGTATCGTGGGCCTTGGAGGATTTTAATGATGGATATATAATAATTTTATAATTTATTATATATATGTATATATATATATATATACACACACACACACACTTCTTACATTGAAACATAATTTAATAATTTGTAGTTTTCTTAATCTTTTTATTTTTATTTTTATTTTATCATTAGTGTAATTTTTTAAAGAATCAAGGGGAAGTACATATCCAAAAAATGAGGATATGCAAAACTGTGAAAGAGCACATATTATGTTATAGGGTGGAGAACTTTAAAGGTAATCCATCTGCTGGCTTTCAGTAAGTTACAAACCTTACTTTCTCCATATAGATCTCCACCTGTAAGTGCCACAAAAGAAAAGTTTTACCGACGACATTGACAATTCAAAGGGCATGAAAATCATGGAACATTAGTACTTATAATACCATTAACAATTTGACTATGTACTTGGATCTGTCATGGGCAAACGTTATGTGGTCAAAAAGCCCATTTACAACTCGTGGAAATATTCCTTTTTTCTATCCATCACACTCCGACATACTTGGGCCCTGCTTCAACATGAAGATGTTATTAGATATCATCTGAATTGAAAGCAAACCACTTCAAAATACACCACTATTTTTTTTATAATGACTCATTAAACAACCCATTCATGAATACAATTTAATCACTTCACCTCCAGATCTATATTTTTACACTGTAGTTTTCAAAATAACAGTAGAATTTCACAAACAGAGATGCTACAGATGGAATCGGGTGAAAACCACAACCTGATTCGAAAATTTAACTGTAAATTACCTCCAGCTAGTCCAGATCGTTAATGTAGAAAACGTAATACTCTAATTTCATGAAATTCCTAATAATTTTCAAACAGAGCAGCAACAGCAGAATGAAATCGAAATGAAATGAGGCGTTTAGATGTAAAGAAGCTATAACTGGTGAGGATCAGGGATTTAGAAATCTCTTATGCAATTCAATGAGAAATCTCACCTTGCTCTCTCTACCTACACCCATCCAACTAACTCATCCGCTGCCTATATTGCCCACCACGCATGACTCCCATTTCTTTTGTTCTCTCTCATTCTCTCCTTTACTACAAAATAAAATCAATCAAATGAGCTAAACTCGATCTGGCCTAAAAAATAGAAGTCAAATCATGTTTTGGAAGTATGAATGCAAATTTTGTATGTAGAATATCCCCTAAGATTGTATTACCACACTCTTTCGAGTCGGATCTTAGCTAGTGCGAGCTACCGAGTCCGTGACAGAGTTGTCATTCTGTGAACACTGAAAATTAGCGCACCACACTTTTTTATCTTTGTTTTGTGGTGCATGGGCTGATTTGAACTGATGATGTAATAGACTTGGAGTTACCACTAGCCAATTAACTCAAAAACCTGTAAAATTGGCATGAACAAAATGGATAAAGCAAATACATCATGGTGGGCCCCATGGAGCCCTTAAGAGGACCGTCCAATGTCCCTACACCCAAAATTGGGCGCGCACTCAAAACGGAGCCGCACCCAAATCCCCCCATTTCTCTCACTTTCTCTCACCCCTTCTATAGAAACCCTACTCTTCCAAACCCTTCTCCCAACACTCGACGCTCTCAAACCCTCATCTCCTAAAACCCTTCTCTCCTCCCTACAAAAATCGACCAACCCTCTCTCTCTCTCTCTCTTTGTTTATTGAGGTTTGGTGGTGTTTTCGTAGGGTATATAGCAATGAAGATGGGAAAATAACAAGAGAGGAAGTCCAAGAGGTGATGATTTTTCTTCTCTTCTTCCATATGCAACCATGGCGAGTGCAAGAGGTGAGGATTTTTTGTCACCAAGTTCTATGGGCCCCACTATGATGTATATGTTGTATTCACACCGTCTATCCATTTTTAAATATCATATTAGGGCATCCGCCAAAGAATGAGGCAGATAAAAAACTGCAGTAGACCCTACCACATAAAACAATGGGAAGAGTGATTCCCACCGTTGAAACTATCCTAAGGCTCACCATAATGTTTATTTGAAATCTAACCTATTCAAAAGTTAAAAAATACATGAAATAAGGGAAAACACAAATATCAGCTTGATCTAAAAATTTTGTGGCCTTTAGAGGTTTTTAATGGTGGGCGTCACAGTCCCCATTGTTTTCTGTGATGGGGTCAACTGGAGCTTTGGATTTAACTCATTCTTTGGATATTGACCTAAAATGATATCTCCAAATGGATGAAAGGTGTGGATACAAAACATACATCATAGTGGGGCCCACACTTCAGTTGAGAGTCTCGCAACTCAACCTGTCAGTAGCTAATCCGTGCCCGTGGTAGTGTCGCAAGCCAAACCAGTCTCTCCCAAAAGACCAAACTGCGTGCCTCCCCCCATTCCCCAAAAACAAATCGCGCCCTTCCCCCCAAAATCAGAGAAACCCGCCTAAAAAATTAGAAAAACCCTCGTTTGCACCCAATCTCTCTACTCCTAAAATTCCTCTCTCTCGCTCTCTCTCTCTCTCTCTCTCTCTCTCCAACATCTCTCACGATTTCTTCTAAAAAACCCTAGATCTGATTTCCATACATTGAATCGATCATCAACTGCTTGGATCGCTCCTTTTCTCTTCTTTCATCATGTAATGGTTCGATCGGATTCTGTATTATTCTTAGATTCATTGCCGGCCGCAAGCCCTAGATGTCCTCCATCCAAGGTTTGTTTATTGTATTCTTCAATGTAGGGATTTTTTAACCTTTTTGTCATTTATGTTTCTGGAGTGCACTTGAGCAGAGAAACATAGTTTTCATCGTCGTTATCATCCAACAGCTGCCTTTCCAGCTCCTGCAACTGATTTCGCATCTTTTTTGAGTTGGGTTCCGCTCCAGAGGCCGCGATTTGGATGGGAACGGACGAGAAAGAGATGAAAGCCAGACATGGAAGCTCTGCTTTAGCCGCTGTAAAGTGAAAAAAAAAAATACAATGCTCCTATTTCCATTTGTCATGAAATGCAACTTGCCACTAATATGACCATTTGTCAATCATATACTTGTTTTGCATTAATTAGGGAAAAAAGAATGAAGAAGAACAAAAATGGATGGTGATGGGGCACTTTATTGCATCATTAGTGGAAGTTTGTCTTTGACAAAGGAGCGCTTTAAAACTTAAATCCTACAAATTCATTTGTCTTTTCCATTTTTCACCTAATTTATTGAACAACGAATATTTGATTGAATTCCTTGCCTCACCCTGAAATAATGTTATTGTACATTTCAAACCTCATCAGAACCTGTGTTGGGATTCCCACCCACTGTCCATGGAATCAGGGACTGTTGAGACTGAATCTTGGCTTATCTCGTGTACCACAAGGTCCTTTGTGTTTTTCTTTCTTCTCATTTCGCTAGTAGTGACTGGCATATCAACACAGCCAGAATATTTACACGTATTTGTACACGTTGAATTTTCATGTTGTATTGTCATGTGGAAGCTTTTGAGACTAATTGCTATTTTAATTAGAATTAGCTTGAGTCCATTTTGGTTGCAACCCGAGTTCTGAGTACATACTCTGCCATTTTTGTTTCATTTTCTAAATATCTTGTTCTATGATTAACATCTCAGTTTTCTTTCTCATGTAGTTTTTCATTGACTCGTCTGAGACGAATTGGAAATCCTGAGCTGAGTCCTAGGTTCTAAACATTGAATAATACAAAATCTGAATACTTACAAAAGCATTTTTTGAGATTTCTGAAACCATTATAAAATACAAGAGACCATTTTGAAAAAGATATATATTTATATGATCTTTAAACTTATGGAACATTTTTCTAGAGGTTACATTGGCATGAACCTTCATTCTAAAATTCAAATTTGAATAATCTCCTAATGCTTATGATTTTTTTGAAATTTAAAGGTTTGGGTCTGTTAAGTACATCACAAACTGTAATACCATTTCATGACACCATGTGAAACTTCTGGGATCAAGGCAACTATTGCAAAAGAATTTTTATCAAAGTTTCTTTAAGCATGTTTTGTTTCTTAAGTTTCTCAAATTAGATTTGTTTTTTTGTGCTTATAAAATTGCAAACCAGAAAACTCTTGCCTAACTCACATAGGTACCTAATGTGGGTAACTTTCTCTAACATGGTTGAATGATTTAACATGCATAAAATCCATCCCATCACTCAGGTAGACCATTCCTTGTTTGTCCTTGATCCAAAAATCAACTTATTCAACAATCACCCTGTTTAAAATTATACAGAAAGTCAGAAACCACTAAATTCTTATGGCATGGTCAATACTGGGATTTTTGGGTAATACTTGGGCGTTGTGTAGAAGCTCACCAACCAGGTCCATCTCTAGCCCGACATATAGGTTTTTAAAGGGCATTTTTTGCAATATCCCACATATATACTACATGCAGGGTGGGGTGCATCTAATCATATCAGGCTGGGCACAAAAATAAGCGAGTGGGCTGGACTAGGCCAAGCATAATCTCCTCAAGCTAGGCCAGACTTATGCCAAAGCTCAGGACATTTTCGATTGCCACTGAAAAATGAGTTTATCTTATTTCAAATCATAATATCATGTTATATATGTATTTGTATAGATTGTTAGTTGTATTTTTAATCCCTTGTCCCTGTTTAGCATATCCTTAAAAGTGACTTCATTTTATTGTAATTAACAATAATTATTTATTAGAGATTTTGATATCTAATACATAATATCCATTAATATCAACGTATTATGTAATAGATTTCAAGATCTCTAATACATAATTATTGCTAGTTAAAATTAGGGGGCATGTCATATGTGGTAGCTAAGGTAAGAGATAATCGAGGGTGCCATGATGTAGTTAGAATCAGCTCCCTAGGCTAACGAGCCTCTAAAATACTTCTAACCATGAGAATATGGCTCACTTCAGCTGGTTTTGTACATGTGACCATCTATCATAAATAGAACTGCAATAGTTAAATGATGGTGTGCAATATTGGTCAATCATAAGCCCCCAATTACTAGATCAACTCCATGAAAATTAAGAAATTTAGTATATTTTTTGGGCAAAGAAGAATCAGTATGGGAGTGATGGGGGAGTACCTGAAATCAGACCTCTAGAAAATATATACAGGTAATGAATGATTGGAGAATTTAAAGATATATACTTGAAATGGATGGTTGCATTGTCTTTTATATAATTGTGTGCATACCTTATTATAATGGTATGTTACAACTATTACTACTAATATTATTATTATTGTTTCCTTTGTTGTAGTTATTATATTGGTATCTGATAAGTATCTTTTGTACGCCTTTTAGCCTTGAAACCACAAGGCACATGTCAATGATCAAGATAACTTTGTCCAAGGAGCTGGATGCATTCTCTGTTGGGTGAGTGTGAAATAGTTTGTTTTTTTATTTACTTGTGTTCTTCATACTTGTGCCTGAATGTGTTGGGTGTTTGCTGGCATAGATGATGTAATGCTTTTGCATGTTCGCAAGAAACTTGAGGTGGTTCAAATGGGTTCAAAGTTCATTCTTTTGTGTTGATTGAATTGTAAATTTATTTGATTTGTTCTCTTATCATCTTGTAAATGTAGGCTTTGATTCCAATCACCACTCGCAGAAGTGATTTTACATGAAAAATTGATGATGCGCCTCTAACCATTCTATGCTAGGACTTCTCCTGTACATTTCGTTTACTAAAAAAAATCAATATGTATTGAAATATAGCAAATTATTATCGAATAGCTAGATAAGCCCATGATGATGATGACGATCAAATCATCAAGAAAAAAACGAAGCAAGAGAAGGGATACCAACCTGTGGCTCTTGATCTTTTGTACTCTATATGCATGGCCCCACCATTATGTATGTATTTCATCTATGACTATCTTCATTTGCATTAAAAGGGTGCACCATGTATGTTTCTCTTATTCAGGTGAATAAGCTTGGAACTGGTGGTGATGTACGTTATAGGATGGTGTGCACCCAGGAGGAGAAGGCCTTATATGTTCCTTCCCCAAAAGTTGCAGGTTATTTGTTTATTTCCTATGATACAAGGAAATCTTTTTAGGAAAATACTGTTGGACATATATGTATGGAAGTTGGGTCTACTCAACAGTTTGGCACCATTTGTATTGATATTTAATCAACCAAATGAAGGAATATGGATTCTTTTTTCAAAAACCCAAAAGTTGGGGTTGGGGCTTGGGTGCCTTTTCTAGCCTTATACCAAAGGCATGGTTTGGTTGCCAGATAAAAAACTTTCGAACTTTTGCTATTTTGCATAGGTATTCCAATTTATTTATTTATTTATTTAATTTTTTAATTTATTTTTGTTTTGTATTCCAATTTGATATTTATTTTTATCTCTGCTGTCTTGATCGCTACTCTAAAAATAGGGGAAATAAATGTATCGTAATTGTTCTGGAATTGCTGGGTTGATTGGTTTATGTTTTATTGGAATGGAGTCCAAATCCGGTTTTAAATTTGAAGGACAACAAAGCACGTCCATTGAACTTCGAGGCGTTGAGAATTATTTACCTTGGGCGCACTTGATTTGGATTTTCCTTGCATCTAAGTGGAGGCTGAAGCACTTGACAGGCATAGGGCCCACAGAAGATGCAGATACCAAACCATGGGTTTGTAGTATATTAGATTTTAACTGCTTTATTGATAGCCGTGGCTGAATTGGTCTCGGATTTTCAACCGAGAGGTATGCATGGATTTTCAGCTAAGAGGTATGCATGGTATGTCAGTGTGGTTTGCTGCTAAAGCAGATTGGCAAATTCCTTGGATTTTGTCATGATGATGTGTTGAGAATCATTGTTGTCTTGATTCTTGAAGGTGGTGGTTTGTTCTCCCTGGATCTGCTGATCTTGGGAAAGTTGGAGGAGGTGATCCTTTCCAATTTTTCGAAAGTTGCAAGTATCTTCACAAGTTTTCTTTTGCCATTGCCGCCTCATGCTTGTGGAACTTTGCAAGATACATTTATCATTCTTATGATATATTTATCATTCTTATGCTGAAATTCTCAGTTTTCTTTGAATTTCATTGTTTGTTCATGGTATATAATAGCATTTGTTGATAATTGTTATTTGCTTCTAAATTCTGCTTGGATCTATATAAAGGTACACATGCTATGCTGGTTTAGGTTGCATTTTAGTTGATATCCAAGTGTTCAAATGCATTGGATTTGGACATGGAGATGTGTCGAGAATCTTTGTTAAGTTGAAAATTGTGTTTCATCTGTGCTTAATAGATCTGCAAGTCTTAGAAAAGTTGAAGAGAGGAAACTTAGACGAACTCATGAAAAAAAATTTCGCCCTTTTTTGGGCATGTTCAGGTATGAATAAGATGGTCATTAATCATTTGGACGAACTCTTTGTTACAAATGATGCTGCAACTATTGCGAATGAACTTGAGGTACAACATCCTGCTGCCAAGATTCGGTGTTAGCAGCAAAGCTCAACAGAAGAAATTGGCGATGGAGCTAATCTAACGATATCTTTTCTTGGGAACTTCTCCAAAATGCAGAGGAGCTTATTAGGATGGGATTGCATCCAAGTGAAATCATTAGTGGCTACACAAAAGCAAACAATAAGGTCTTTTTCTTTCTTTGAATGACCACAAACCGTATTCTCGAACCTTTTGCTCATTAGGCATTGTGCATATCTTTGATTTCTCGCTCTGTTGATGCCCAGACGGTTGAAATTTTAGATGGGTTGGTTGAAAAGGACACGGAAACAATGGATGTGTGGAACAAGGATGAAGTTGTTTCGAATGAAAGCTGTTGTGGCAAGCAGTTTGGACAAGAAGATATTTTGTGCCCGCTTATTGCGGATGTGTATACATGGATGTTGGTGTTTATTTATTAATATTATTTTTGGTCCCCTGGTTTTGAGAAAAATTTAAAAGCTGGACTTCTTTTATGTTACAGGCATGCATCCAGGTCTGCCCCAAGAACCCAGTGAACTTTAATGTAGATAATGTTCGTGTCGTAAAGCTTCTTGGAGGAGGTCTGCATAACTGTTCAATTGTTGGTGGCATGGTCCTGAAAACTGATGCTGTTGGAAGTACAAAACAAGTGGAAAATGCAAAGGTGTGCCTTTGGAAAACTAAGTATTGAATCTTATACCAATATAATATTCTTATACTATATTTAGTTCCTCACTTATTTTCTGGTTGTAAATATCATAGAGTAGACATACATTTTGGAGCCCATCAAATTAAAATGAGGGTATTTGGTCTACATACTTGCATTCTGAAATTGATGAAAACTAGTTAGGTAATCTGTCAAAACTAAACAACAGTAATCTTGGAATTCGTGTTTTAATAATTTGAATCTGACAAAAAAAGATAGTGAGATGTTTGGTCTTTGGCTCGATTGCTTTGACAAGAGATGTCTGGTTTTTGCCCAGCATCAACTGAACTTCTATGGACAAAGAGAAAAGAAAGATCCAATTAATAAAATCATAATTCTTGCAGTCCAACCTTATTTCATATCAGTTACCATGTAAGATGTGCAATGTGAGGTTAATGTGTCCAACTTGACCTCACCTGCAAAGAACAACAAATATTTTAAAAAAAAAAAAAAAAGAAAAAAGAAAAAGAAAAGAACCATTTCACCTCCAATCCAAAAGGAAAATCGAAACATGTTTAGGCTGCATTTGGAAGATACTATTATTTGCGAAATACGGCCTGGAATTTTGCCAAAAGAACACTCTTGCAAGTAGGCTTAAATAGGTTTCTCCTTTTTCTTGGTGGAAGATACTATTATTTGCGAAATAGGGCCCAAAAAAATAGGTTTCTCCTTTTCCTTCTAAATCTCTTCTAACTCCTTTGGAATAATTAGATAATTAGATAATTTATCTGATTGGTAACCTTCAAACAGATAGTGAAAAGGAATATTTCACACCTATTTCAATGGGAGAATATTACCAGAACCTACCATTTTCTGTAGTGAATTTCCAACAAATATACATTCTAGGATCTTTTTTCTGTCATGTTTTATATTACATTCTTGAGAAGAGAATCTTTTGATATTACATTCTTCAACTCCAATTGTGTGCCATGCAATTTTGATTAGATTAAAACATGGAATCCAGTTGATCAGCCAAGCATAAGGAAAAGAATCATAAAATGGGTTTTTGGAAAAATTGAAATCGAGATTCACCTAAAAATAAGTAAAATTAACTGAATTCCTAGAGTTTAAAAAGGTATATAGAAAATTAAACAATATTTTTGTGAATTCAAATTCCTCATGTTTGAAGTAACCTTAGATTCAAGCATGGCTTAAACTGAAATTCCTTCAATGCAAAAGAAAAGAAGAAGAAGAAGAAGAAGAAGAAGAAGAAGAAGAAGAAGAAGAAGAAGAAGAAGAAGAAGAAGAAGAAGAAACTTTCTCTACATTCCTTCCTGATTCATTGATGGTAAGCTTCAAGAAACATAGTTGCTAGCTAACTGAGCTCTTGTGAACTTTTTTAGGGTCAATGTGTTGAACCACAAAAATCAAGAGTGGGTCACATTTCTTTTTTTCTTTTTTCTTTTTTTAGGTGTCATATGGGTGGATCAGTTAGCAATAAAAACTGTGCATCAATTGAATTAATAAAGATATCAAAGATGAGATTAAAGAAGACCATGTTACTTGTTCCACATGATTCTTAGAACTCACAATGATGATGGAATGGAAGAAAAAACAAACCTGGGATATTGCATGTTCTTGGTGGTGCCTCCCTCTGTAAAATAATTCTTAGCCTTGCCCTGTGTCTGCTGTTTTTTAAAATGGGGATTTATGCATTACGAAAGTATATCCAGTATTTGTAAAAAAAAGTTATGTCCAGCGGCACATTTTCTATGCCAGATAAGTCTAATATGGTAGAACATAGTGCATGTTTATTTGTGCATATTTCTGATGGATATTTATTCTAGGAATGGGATTTTAGACACATGCACAAAAAAAATAAAAAAAATTCCCTCATACTGGTTGCTGCAGAATTTCTGTAAAATGTCATCTCTACTATGGTTTATGTTCCCATTGTCTCATAGCGGAAATTGGACAGATATTTTAAAGCTGATTTTAGTTGTTTTCCATTCTCCTGGACCAAACTTAATAATACAATAATAAAATAAGATGAATCTTCATGCTTTGGAAGTCCAGACATACCATAGTTGACATATCATCAATTAGAAACCTTAGCTGATAGGACCTGAATATGCCAACTATGGAGAGTAAGATATTCTTGGCAGTGTCCTGAATTTTATTTTAATTTTCTTTTTCCAATGTTTGTTCGACACACGCCGTAGATTCAGTACTGAAGCTTTCGTCGCCCTATCTACAAAAGTATTTGAAAACATTGTGCTTGCATTATCTACTCTAAAAATCATGGTATAGTGAAGAGAGGGGAGAGGGAAAGAAGTAACAGAGGAAGAAAATCAAGCACCATCATATGCATATATGGATAACTGGTAGTATCAACAGGTTTTGCGCCATAATGTTCTTGAACCCCATAAAATATTTCCTTTGGAAGAAATTGATACTTTCCTCTGACATTGCCCCACTTTTATACCCAAGAAATACCTGATATGTACCAAGTACTTCTTTAGTTCTTCAATTCCCCTTGTTATCACTTTCTATAACCATAATATCATCCACATTAATGACTAAGACAATCAGACTAGTGGCAAAGTCCTAATAAAAATGGAATGACCAGCTTGGCTACATTGCGGCCCAGAAGCCATTACCACTTTGCTAAACTTACCAACCTGACATTGGGGACTACTTATAGCTTTGGATTGACTTTTTCTTTTTTAACCTACATACCTTTATCAGATTTCCCTTGGGCAACAAATCTAGGAGGTTGATCCATCTATACCTCTTTACTGAGGTTCAATGTAAAAAGTCATTCTTAACATCAAGCCGAAAGAGGGGCCAAATTTGTTAACCACCACTGAAAACAATTACTTTAATAGCATTAAGTTTAGCAGCTAGGAATAACGTCTTACAATTAATTGGCCACAGAATTTTTTGTGTACCTTTTTGTGACCAAGTAAGCTTGTAGTAGCTCAATTATGCCATCTGGTTGAAACCTGGTAAATGTAGACCCATCTGCACCCGACAACACATTTCCCTGCTAGTAAATAGTCAACTCCCAGGTCTCATTTTGTTAGAGAGTAGTTATCTCCCGATCCATTACCTTCTTTCACCTACCATGTAACAAGGCTTCCTTATACAATTTACAAACATACCAAGGTTTAAAGCATTGTCCAAAATTGGTATGTGTTGCTCGATATGAACCTATACTTAACAGGTTTTATCCACAAGTGGCGCAGCTGTATTGGCTTGATAAGGGGAAACATGTGTCGATATAACCTGGTTTCAGTAGCAACTAATGTGGTACACCGAAATTTATTTTCAATCCTTCGAGCAAATAAAGAAGAAACAGACAGAAACCGCAACATTGCGAATTTGCGATAACAGGGAGATAGAAAATGAAATGAAACAACTTGAGAAATGGGTGAGTAGTGCTATGGTGTCTACCTTTCCTGAGAGCAACATGAAGGTCTAACTCTTTGAAGGCACCCCATGGCACAGGATGGCTAACTGGATCCATAGTTTTGGATGAAGAATGATGTGTGGCACTGTATTGTGGTCCCTATTATTTGTCGTCTTCCACTTTGTGTAAGTTTGGGCTTGGCTAGAGTATTGTGAAGGCAGGGGAGGACTAGGCTCGACAAAATTTGCCCGGGCACAAGTGAAGTAAGAAGAGTCATCATGGTGACTTTGTTCCACGCTGTGAATAGAAAATGTAGGGTAGAGGTTTCGAATACCTACCAAAGGGTAGTGCTAATGTGTATTATGGTTGGATTATAGTATGTCCCATGTTTGAGGGGAATCGGAATTGTGCAGTGGCATAAGAATCTTGTGTTGCAGTTGTTTCTATCACCCACCTTTCAAAGAGCTGGAAAAAAATATTTCTTTCGGTCCACGCTTATTCTCTATGTTGTAACTCTAATGTGTTTTTCTCCTATTTTTGAAAGTCAAAAGCCTGAAACTGAGTAGGTAAAATCTCAAAGAGACCAAGGTAGAGTGCATGCATACATTTCATGGATGGTCCGATCTATCAGTTAAGACTGTCCGTCATGACCAGACATGTTTCATTGGCTACCATTGAAGATTCAACAGTAATGGGATGATGCACTCCATCTGGTTCGTTTTTGGTAGGTTTGATAAAACTGATTCTTTAGAACTACAAGTGATCCATTTATACTCCCCTACAAATTGATGAATCAAATTGTTGATGGGATATGTTTTCAATAAATGATACCAACCATCCATTTTGTGGGCAATTGATCTAATAGTTAGAATCATCTGATTGGTGCGAATTTCGTGTTCTTACAACACTTCTTGCATTAACCTGTAACAATTTTGGTAGATTTTGTGGAGTAATTGTTCAAATTCAAAGACACTTGAATTTCTTGTGGAACCAATATGAGGAAAAAGTGGAATATTTCCAATGCAAAGACTTGGTTTTCCACCAAGAAAAGCCGATATTAGAACTCCAAAAAAGAAAATCTTGATATAACTTTCGACATGTCATTGCCATTTATGTTATGTACTGTTGTGGGCTGATTAATGAACATGAAGCTAGGATCTTTTGAAATCTATGCCTACGACATATCTCTAGTTGATAATTATTCAATCGTATGTAGAATCACTATTAAAACCAAGAGAGCAAAAGTATCTTTCAATTTAAGTTCTATGAGGGTACTTGCAACTCTGTTTTAGTGGATAGCCCCCTATTTGGTCTACTGTTGGATACAATTTATTCATGCATACATGAATGATGCATGGCTAGCTAGCTTACATGGGTAATAAGTAATAACATACATGTAGAGTGGTACAAAAGAGAGATGCTATAGTGCTCGCACAAGTTATAGTGCTACTAGTGATCCAGACCAATTCTTATATTAAGTTAGTGACACTGAATATTTTCCCTATCTCATTTCTTTCCTAGACCTGTAGTTGTAAAACAATCTGCTTGTGCTGTGTAGTTTGTTAAATATGGGAATGAGGGAAGCATTGTACTGCTCCAAGCCTGCTTGGATCAAGTGAAATTTCAGAGTGAAGACTTTCAGTCAAAGCTAGATCTTCTATCACCTATCTTTAGATACTTTTTGGGTAGGCCAAATTTCGGCACAGTTTTCTATGAGGCACTGAGAAGTAAAGTGATGAGTGAAGGATTTCTAGAAGGTATCTCCGAGCAATTGCATTTGTCTACACCCGAGAAAATTGTTGTTGGTCTTGCTCTGTCAGATTCAGGAAATATGGATTTCAGAATCTGAGGTAAGTTGAATTGCTTGGAGGAATGTATCACACGCTCCATGAATGACATGGTGTATTTGTATGACGTGAGTTTTGTTTTTAGCATTCTTTGAGTTACTTGATTTGGATATAAGTTTTAAAACATCTGTTCTAAGATACCTTTGTACAAAGATTCCTATTGCATTTGTTTTTTCTCCCATGGTGTTTTGCATTTTATTCTTGGTCATTTTTCCAGGGAAAATTTCCTGCATGGCACATATTGAGAAATTATGTACAAAGCCTGCTTCTGTATGCAATGGTTTTTCTTTTCTTTTTTTGAGTTTGGAACTGTGTTCTTCACTTGTGTAGGAAGAAGAGGCTCTCATTTCAGTTCATAGAAAAGAAATTGAAGAGACGATGGAGACTGTGCGTGGAGTAAGTGTATCCTACATCGGCTCTCTGCTACCCTTTTAATTCAAGATCACCGAAGGTTTCTCTCTTTTGCTCTCATATGTTTTTGCTTGGATATCCATATGCTCGTACATTTGTCAAACAAGTCTATTTTAGACTTCATATGATAACTATGTTGTTTTTACATTTAAATACTGAGAAAGAAACTTCTAGAGCTGTTAAAAGTATAATTAGGAGCTAGGGACATGCTAGTGGAGCAATCTGAACTGTCGATATGGACTCCACTATAAATTATTGCTAATGGTGAGTTCTTCTTCTTTGCAGATGCTTTCAGACTACCGAACAAGCTGTAGTTGTTCATCAGCCAAGCAAAAGTCATACCCAAATCTTGCGTTGTGACTTTATATTATTTGTGGAACCTAATGTTGTGTAATAGTTTGATTGAGTTTGTTTTGAAAACTTTAAATAGTAAACAAGTGAGATTGATTGTTTGATTGAGTTGTTAACTATTTTGTTGGTATTATGGCTTTCATGATTGATTATTTCATGAGTGGATTGAATGAATGGATTAGTAGTTTAAATAAATATTTTAAAAAATTAAACATTTTTAGCCTCAATTTGTAACCGAGGCTTGGATGGATTTACTAGTTTAGGTTTAGTTGGATGTGAATGTGAATATGATGGAATATATTATATAACAGGTGTATATCAGGATGAATATGATGAAATATATTGTTAACAGGTGTATATCAGGAATTTTGTGCGGAATTTTGAGCTGTATATTAAAAAAAAAGAAGAGACTTTTAGCGACGAAAATTTTCGTTGCTAAAAGTGGAGCGAATTTTTCCTACCAGAAATTTTCGCTGCTAAAAAATCTTGGAAATTTTTTTGGCAGCGAAAATTTTCGCTGCTAAAAGTCTTGAAAATTTTTTTGGCAGCGAAAATTTTCAATGCTAAAATCTTGGAAATTTCTTTTTGCAGCGAAACTTTTCGTTGCTAAAGTCTTGGATATTTTTTGTGGCGAAAATTTTCGCCGCTAAAAAGTTTTTAGGCGGCGAAACTTTTCGCAGCGAAAATTTTAACAGCTAAAAGTCTTGGAAATTTTTTTTGCGGTGAAAATTTTCGCTGCTAAAAGTCTTGGTAATTTTTGGAACTATTGGAAAATATTTTTGGCAGCGAAAATTTTCGCTGCTAAAAGTCTTGTAAATTTTTTTTTGCAGCGAAGCTTTTCGCTGCTAAAAAGTCTTGGATATTTTTTTTTGTGGCTAAAACTTTTGCTGCTAAAAGTCTTGGAAGTTTTTTTCACGGCGAAAAGTTTCGCTGCTAAAAGTCTTGGATATTTTTTTGGCCGCGAAAATTTTCGCTACTAAAGGTCTTGGAAGTTGTTTTGGCGGCGAAAAGTTTCGCTGCTAAAAGTCTTGAAAATTTTTTTGGCAGTGAAAATTTTCACTGCTAAAGGTCTTGGAAAATTTTTTTAGCGACGAAATTTTTCATCGCTAAAAAGCTTGCATTTAGCGACGATTTGAGTTTTTCACTGATAAAAGCCTTGTAGATTGGTCTTTTAGCGACGAAAATTTTCATCGCTAAAAGGTTTTAGCTGCGAAAATTTGACTTTTAGCGACGAAAATTTTCGTCACTAAAAGTAGTGTTTCTTGTAGCGTAGGGCTTATTCCGTTATAAGAGAGTCGCCGCAATCACCGCTAGTCCAGCTTTTTGTCTTATCATTTCATATCTTCCTTTTACGATAGGCCTCCGCCAAGTATTTTATCCTGGCGGAAGCCCGAAATCTGTCCATGGCTGTAATTTTTGTGAATAAATGACACAAAGGATCTGTTTATTTGCAACAAAAAAAGAAGAGAACAAACGCAACATGTTTCTTGATGATGTGTACGAACACTTTATCTTCCTTTATTTATATTATTTTTTATTATTAAAAAAAAATGATGTAGGCGATTTTCCAAAGACCTATTAAAATCAAATCAATTTATCAAATTAACTTATTAAAAATATTAAAATCCTGAAGTTGAACAACTGCAGCTTCAAGTGTAGGCGATTTTCCAAAGACTTCTTTACATATATGTCTTCTAATTTCGCCCACAACTCTGCTCCGGTTTTCTCCCTCATGACGTTGTAGAGAATCTCATCCGTTAGACAAATTCGGATTGAGGATTTAGCTTTCTTATCCATAGTCTTCCAATCATTATCATTCATTTACTCACATTACTCCTGAAGAGCCTCATGTAACCCTTGTTAAGTTAATAGACTAATCATCTTAATCTTCCATAACTCAAAATTATTTTTGCCTAAGTACTTCTCAATACCATACTTGGTATTTCCCATTGATACTAATCCTTCAATTTCAAGCCTGCACCCCATCAACATGGCTTTAATGCCATTAAAAGATAAGTTTCAATGACATCAAAGTGTGTTCGATGCCATTAAACTGATCAGCACAGATTTATGCAGAACTACGATTTTAGGAGATTTTTTTCCGATTTCATTTGGGATTCCTTCTTGTCTTATAAATATGGATTTTAAAGGGATTGGGAGAGTATTCTAGGGTTTCTAATTCATTCATAGGGTTTCAAGGGTGTAGCAAGGGTTGATTCGAGGCTGTTCGCATCGGGTAAGCTCTTTCCTTCATAATTTCTTCTTTCATAGTGATATATGTCGCTTTGTGCCATGGCTTTTTCCCGGAAGGATTTTTCCACATTAAAATCAATATGTTCTTTTCATTATTGCTTAGTGCTATTGGATTGTTATCCTAGATTCATCTCTATGTGCTTCCATGGTCTCCCAATAATGAAAGGTTTAAATAAGAATAAGACTTGGAAATTGATTAGTTACCTGAAGAGAGAAAGTTGATTGGTTACAAATAAGCTTACAAGCTGAATAAAGATACAAATGGGAATAATGAAAGATATAAAGTTTAATAAATGGTAAAAGGGTATACTCATAAATTAGGAATTGACTTTAATGAAAAATTCTCTCTATTTGTCCGTTTAATTACTATTCATATTATATTTAGTAAAATAGTAGTGCTTAAGTTAGAGTTAGAGTAATTGGATGTAAAAATTACTTTTCTTCACAGAAATCTTGATAAATAAATTTATATAACTCAACTAAAAGGCTTTATGGAAAAGGCCTATGACAGGGTGGAGTAGGCTTTCCTTAAGAAAGTTCTGGTTCGATTTGGGTTCAGCTCCATGTGGATTCAGATGGTTGAAGGTTGCTCGGTAAATGTTTGGTTTTCAATTCTACTTAATGGCATGCCGGTGGGCTTCTTTAAGTCCTCAAGGGGTCTTAGACAAGGAGACTCACTTTCTCCTAGTTTGTTTATTATTATCGCGGAAGTCCTTAGTAGGGGCTTTAAGAGATTGGTGGAGTAGGGCCTTTGCCAGCCTTATAAACTGACCCGTGGGTGTCAACAGGTCTCGCATCTCCTGTATGCAGACGACACCCTTCTGTTTTTACATGGAGGTTGAAAAGGCCGAGCTAAATGTCCTAGAGGGGGGGGGGTGAATAGGATTATGCCAAATAAAAAATAATAAGCAAAATAAAGATAACAGATAGCCAAATAAAATGCAAATAACTAAAGGAAATAACAACCTCAAAAATCAGGTGTTGAGATGTTGATACAAACTTGGTTCTAAGGACAACCTAACACCAAAAACCAATGGTTTCTGGTTTATAGCAGGACAACCTTAATAGAACGTGAGTGAGTATCAAAAACTCAAACTCAAGAGGATATGAAAGAAATTGAAATTAATCTATTATAACATTCACCACACAATGTTGAAATGTAAAGCTTACAACATTCACATCCACAAATATATCCCACAATCTTAAACCATAAAAGATAAAGAAATAAACCACACATCTACCAAACACAAAGAATTATAGTGGTTCGCTTGTGTGTACACCAACTGTTAAACAACAGCCACACAACTACTCCACTCCTAATATCCACTCCCTCGGGATATTAACGTTCACTAATCAAAATAGGTTTTTTAAGGTTCACTTAAAACCTTCACAATTGTGTCTTTTAAGTGGGCTTACACAATTCAAAAACCCTACAGTCAAAGTTTTCTAGATCACATCAGACAAACCAAAAATGAAGATTTTCTGGAACAATCTCATAAACCAAAAAGGAATTGAATTACAGAAAAAGAAAAATACTTATCTATATGAAAATTCTAAACCAGCCCGATAAAACTAACTTGATGATGACGTAGATGTTCAACGTTCAGTCTCACAAGTATATACGGTTATAAGTCAAGATGATTTTTTAATTTAATCAGCAAGGGCTTTATATTGATTTTGATCTTAAGAAAGGGTAAATCGAATATCCCTTTTCAATATAAGAATGGAATAGAGATTTAAAATCAAATTACAAGAGCTACTTTAAAGAATCTAAAATATACACAAAATAGCTTAAAATGTACTTAAAATAATCTCAGAGTGATTGCTTAAGAATGATAATAATTGACTGGAAAACACTGAAATTTGAGCACTATTTATAGGTGAAAAATTGGTTCGCACGACTGGCATTTGGTTAGCTACAACTGGCTTTATCCAAATAGATTTTAAAAAATTCTGACGCGATAAGATTTTTCAGTTGCACGACTGGACTTGTTGGCCTTGGCCCCACGACTGGTTAAGTGGCCTTCTCGACTAGTCGTAGACACCACATGACTGGTCGTGCGAGTCCAGATTACATGCTGGAAAATGAGTCGAGCACTGTACGACTGGCCAATCACTATTCATACGTCTAGTCGAGCAGTTTCCAGGACTGGTCGTAAACTAATAGAAAATTTTAAAAAATTCATAACAAATCCTGGACTGGTCGAGGAAATACTATGACTAGTCGAGCTAGTGCTAGGGCTAATCGAACGAATAGAATTTTACACTTATAAAATGACCAAAATGACCGACTGAAAGTATAAAATGATCTAATCATGATCTAAGGTCAATCTAGGTCAATCATACCTTACTTATGAGATAGAACATATGAACACTTAATTTATCGATCACTTCAGTAGCCTTAATTCTTGCGATCTTCAAAGCTTAAACTCGACATACCAAACATAATATTCAACTAGGTCTTGAGTTCTTGGACTTTTCTGGTTCCAAATCATGAACCGCAATATTCTTGAAAACTAAGTCTTCACTCAATATATGAAAGTCTTCACTTTTTTTCCAGTTTGAAGATCTCGGTAAGTTCATCGTAGATATCGGCAAGATAGATTCAGCAAATGAACGTCGAAGATTCAATATGAACAGATGCATAAGCTTGATACATATCAAGATACAAACTTGAATAGGTTTAGCACACCAAAATTTGACAATACTTAGGGTTTATCAAGATAGCACTTTCAATCTCCCCCTTTATCAAATTTATGACAAAACCAAAATTACAATATGCAATAGATATTCAAACAACACATTGCACAAACATAATATGATATCATGCACAATAAACAACTCTCCCCCTTAATCCACTACTCTCTGCAATATATATATATATATATATATATATATATATATATATATATATATATTAGCCACATTCATCATATATATCATTATCCTCATATCATTCAACAATGTTCTCCCCTTTTTGTCACAACATGACAAAGGAAGCGAATACTGATAAAGGAAAATAATAAGAGAGCAATAAAATTAATAACTACTCATGCAAATTAAATAAAACAAAGTATTTGAACTGAATAGATAAGAGTTTAAACAACATTATCCAACCAGTCATAAGGAAAAGAGTTAGAATAAAGTTATTACATATACCATCCACATCAAAACGAAACTAATCAGATCCTGAAGAGGGAACAAGAATAGATGGATCAATTTGAAGTAAACCCATATTAATGCGCCTCATATATTTGCGCATATAAGCAAATTGAGAATCTTAGGTTACATGAATTTGAGCCACTTGTTCCTCAAGAGTATGCAACCTCTTAGTGAAACTAGAAGGCTGATAATCAGGGTCAGCCTCAAAATCTGATTCAAGTTCATTAAATAAATCATCCATATTAACATCTTTTTGAGGTAAAGCATCGGCTTCTTCAGCTTCTTCATCTCCTCCAGCATTCCCATCAACTTGACTAGTTGCCAAGTCCAAGTTCATCTTGTTGATATTAGAGTTGTTAAATGGACGGAGATTAATAGAACCTTCCCCAACAGGCATAACTATTAAAGCATGATTAGCTAAGGCAGTCATAAGATAAGCGAAAGGAATATCGCTATGACCAGGATGGAGACGAAACTGAATAATATGATGACAGATAAGAGAATGAAGACAGATATAGATGCCACTTACAACAGAATGCATAATGCGGGCCATAAAAGAGGTCAGCTCAGTCTTGTTACCTGAGCAAGGATAGACATTTGAAATAAAAATTTGATGCAAGACCCCTATATCTGGGCAACATATATTTAGAACTGAGTGCAGTACCGCCATTCCATTCTACATTTATGTTATAGAGAACTCTCGTAATCAATTGTTTAGCATTTTCAAAAGGTCTAGCTTACAAAGTGGATATGGGTACACCATCATCAACATGTATATCGATGATTGCTGAAATCAAATGACGGTCTACCTTAATTGGACCTTCTCTAGTTGACATAGTAAATGTCAAATCATCTTAAGAGAAGTCAGTAATGTAAGTGTACATGCCCTACGCAATGGATCGATATGTAGGACCACCCCAAGATAGTATATTTTCCCATCCTACAGCTTGAAGGAGAGGTACAATGTTGAAGCGCTCACTATGATCAACAATGACAATACACTCAACAATAACATTTCTACGATAGAAATCCCACATACTCTCAAGATCCTCTTCGGGAGGCCGAAGGTGACGCACGGTAATGGGTGCGGAATGGGAAGAAGAGGGATAACGAGTGGTTCTCTTCCTATTTCTTCCTTCCATTGCAATAAGAAAATAAGGAAACAAAGGTTTGCAAAAAAGAATGAAAGGATTCTAAGCAAATTAAATTTTTAGGAAGAAACATTTTCAAACCATTATAAATCTTGAAACAAGAAGAAAAATCAAGATTAAGGATGATCAAAGAACTTAAATACATAAGGAAATAAAAAAGAATGAAGCACTAACCGAATAGTAATCGGAGATGGGTTCGACCGGTCGTGGTTGGGCTTAATGGAGAAGAAGAAAGAAATGAAAAAAAATGACTATTCTCCAAATAAAAACCCAATTCACGCGTTTCATGACTGGTCGTGCACATACTTCACCGGTCGTGCCACAACTGGTCGAGTGTGTACTCGACTGGTCGTATAACATAGAAAATGTGCAATTTTGCATATATTTAAAAAAATACAAATTAATATATACATTCATTATGATACAAATGAGCATAAATCATCAATTCATATTTCACATACCAAGATCAAATTTCAATTTTACAAATCGATTTTTGTCAAACGGTTTTGTGAATACATCAGCTATTTGATTCTCAGTCTGAATATATTCTAATGAAATTATCTTTTCTTCCACCAATTCATGAATATAATAATACCTAATGTCAATGTGATTGGTTCGTGAATGCTGAATAAGATTTTTTGAAATATTTATTGCACTTGTGTTGTCACAATATAACATCATAGATTCTTGCACAATTTCGTAAATGCTTAGCATTCTCTTCATCCATACTAACTGAGTGCATGCATTACCTGCAACAATATATTCAGCCTCAGCAGTAGAGAGCGATACGGAACTTTGTTTCTTACTTAGCCAGGAAACTAGATAGTTATTGACATAAAAACAACCACCACTGGTCGATTTATGATCATCAATGTTACCAGCCTAATCAGCATCCGCGTAACCAGCTAATTGCACACTAGTATCATGTGGATACCAGAGACCAAGATTAACTGAATTAGCGACATATCACAAAATTTGCTTAACAGCAATCAAGTGGGACTCTGTAGGGTCCGATTGATATCTAGCACAAATTCCAACGCTAAAAGCAATATCAAGTCGACTCGCAGTTAAATAAAGTAAACTTCCTATCATACTGCGATACAACTTAGGATTCAAACTCTTACCTGTTGAATCCTTAGAGAGTTTTAGAGTAGTACTCATTGGAGTATCAAAATTCTTCTCACTCTCAAATCCAAACCTTTTAACTAAATTCAGAGCATATTTGGTTTGAGAGATGAAGAATCCATCATGAAGCTATTTGACTTGCAACCTTAAGAAATAATTTAGTTCTCCAACCATGCTCATTTCGAATTTGGACTTCATAAGATCTGCAAACTCAACAATCATGTTAGCACAGATAGATCTATAGATAATGTCATCAACATAGATTTGCACAATTAAAATATGATCTTTATGTTTCTTAATAAATAATGTTTTATCTACACTCCCCATTACAAACTCATGACTTAAAAAGAATTTAGTTAATTTCTCGCACCATGCCCTGGGAGCCTATTTCAAACCATTGAGTGCTTTTTTTAGGTGATAGACATGATTAGCATGCTTAGGGTCTTCAAAACCCTTTGATTGTTCAACGTATACTTCTTCATGCAAATCACTGTTTAAAAATACACTCTTAACATCCATTTAATATATTTTAAAAATTTTAAAGCATGTAATGGATATAAACAATCTGATTGATTCAAGACGAGCTACTAAGGCAAAGGTTTCATCATAATCAATACATTCAATTTGAGTGAACCCTTTTACAACCAGTCTAGCCTTGTTTCTAATTATGTTACTAAGTTCATCAGACTTATTCTTAAAAATTCATTTTATTCCGATAATATGTTTATCAGTTGGTATTGGAACTAAATACCAAACATCATTTCTTACAAACTGATTAAGCTCTTCTTGCATAGCTACAATCCAGTTTTCATCAGTAAGGGTTTTTTTTACATTAGTCGGTTCCATCTGAGATGTAAAGCACACGTAGTCACACATATCTTCTAATTGTTTACGAGTGTATACACTAGTGAGGAGATTTCTAAGGATTTGATCAGTAGGATGATCTTTATTTGATCGTAGTTCAGTGTTATTTTGATTAGATGAAGAGTCTGGTTTATCAATTATAAGAACTTCATCATCTTCTAAACTTGAGATAGGTGTATTCAAATGATCATCAATGACCACATTAATAGATTCTTTTATTACACCGGTCCTCTTGTCAAGTACAAGATATGCTCAACTATTCACAGCATATCCTAAAAATATCCCTTCATCACTTTTGGTGTCAAATTTACCCAGATGTTCTCGGTCACGCAAGATATAGCATTTAATGCCGAAAATTCAAAATTATTTGATAGAAGGCTTCTTATCAAATCACATCTTATAAGTTGTTTTATTATTTGATTTTCTAATGTAAACACGGTTAATTATATAACAAGCAGTATTTACAGCTTCAGACCAGAGATTTTTAGGAAGCTTTATACTATTTAACATTACATTTGTCATTTCTAAAAGCACCCTATTTTTCCTTTCCACTATCCCATTTTGTTGTGGTGTTTTGGGCACAGAATATTCATGTGATATTCCTTGGTCACTACAAAAATTCTCAAAACTGTTATTTTCAAATTCAAAACCATGATCACTACAGATCTTAGTGACTTGTAACTCTTTTTCATTTTGGATACGTTTAAGTACTCTTTTTATCTCATCGAGAGTTTCAGATTTCTCTCTAAGAAGACTACCCAAGTATACCTGGTAAAGTCATCTACAATGACCAAAATATACTTCTTGCTACCTCGACTCTCCGTTCTAGTTGGTCCAATGAGATCCATGTGGAGAAGTTTGAGTGGTTTAGTTGTGGCATTAGAGTTTATCTTTTTGTGAACACTCTTGGTTTGTTTACCAATCTGGCACTCGCCACATATCTTATCCACTTTCTTTATTTTGGGTAGACCTCTTACCAATTCACTTTTCCTCAATCTATACAAGTTGCGGTAGTATACATGTCCTAGGTGCTTATGCCATAGTTCGGTCTCATCGGTATGGACCATGTAACACGATACCTTAGATGAGCTTGAGTCACTAACTATATAGCAGTTCTCAGAAGTTCTGTGACCAATTAATACTACAGAACCATTCTTATTTAAGATTTCACACTTTTGGTTTGAAAATTTTATACTGTGATTATTATCACAAATTTGAAAATTGCTTAATAAATTATGTTTTAAACCTTCTACATATAAAACATTCCCAAATAGAGGGAGGTTAGGGAGTTAAATCATACCTTAGCCAGCAATTTTGCAGTTGCTACCATCACCAAATGTGACTGAACCATCAGTCATGTCTTTAAGATTGGTGAACAGACTTTTGTCACCTGTCATATGTCTGGAGCAACCACTATCCAGGTACCACTTTGAATGGCCCGTTGCTTTGAATGCGGTGTAGGCAACCGAACAAGCAACCTTAGGGACCCATTTCATTACAGTTTTGGGTTTAGGAGCATAGTTGGTCTTCTTCTAATTATAATTGTTATACGTCCTACCAACTGAGTTAGATTTTAAGAGCTCCTTAACAAGTCTACAATTTTCTCAGCTTAAGGATTAGGGTTCTGATTTTTATAGTTGATATGGTTCTTTTTATGATTTAAAGACTAAAAAGTTTTAGTCATTTTAGAAATATTTTGATTTAGACTTTTCCCTTTTGAGTTAGAAGACTCTCCTTTGACAAATTTAGGAGGAGTATTCTTATATTTGAGAGAAGTATTTTTATCGTAGCCCAATCCAGATCGATCACCACATTTTTTGGATCCAGATAGAAAATTTTCTAATTTAGGGTCACCTTGGGCATACCTCCATGTGTCCTTCAAACTCCAAAGTGAAGATACTTCTAGTTTTAGATTTTCATTTTCAGATTTTAAGTTTTCAACTTGGGACATTTTGAAATCTAAGTTACACTTAGTTTTTTCAAAGCAATATTCTGAAAGGTGTGATTTTTCTAAAACCATATTATAAAAATTCTCTTTCAATTTTATAACTTTTCTTTCCATAGTTTTAATTTAATAGCTATTTAACAGCTTTCCCTGTATAGGGCATCATAGGCATCCTGAAGATCTTCTTCATTCTCATGATCACTTCCCAGATTTTCTTCACTGGTTGTATCATTATCTGAGAAAGTGAACTTGGCTAGAGTCATTAGGGCTTTAACATCATTAACCGACTCGGTTTCAGAATCTTCTTACTCAAAAGAGGCTTCAGAGCAGGAAGATTCATCCCATGTAGCCAACATACCTTTCTTTTTTAAGTTCGTCTTTTTTAGGACACTTGTTCGCTTGATGCCCATATTTATGGCAGTTGTAGCATTGGCTGTCTTTTAAAGATTTCTAATTTTTAGATCTTGATCTTTTCTTTTCAACAGGTTTTTAAACATTAACCCTCTTTTTACTTTTAAAAATCTTGTAAAACTTTTTAGCTAGAAAGGCCATATCATCTTCAGAAGCTTTTAAATCAGAATTGTTATTTTCATGAGAAATACTTTTAGAAGATTTAAGGGCGATAGGTTTACCTTTCGGAGCTTTAAAGTTTAACTCGTAGGTTTGTAAAGAACCAACCAGTTCTTCAACCTGCATATGGTCTATATCACGAAGTTCCTGAATGGCCGTGACTTTCGAATTGAACTTTTCAAGTAGTGAACGTAGTATCTTTGCATAGACTTTGCTTTCTGGTATGTTATCTCCAAGACCCCACATAGAGTTGACTATGTCATTCAACTTAGTATAGAAGTCCATGAATATTTCACTTTCTTCCATACATATTTCCTCAAACCTCGTGGTGAGGATTTGTAGTTTAGATTTCTTGACAGTAGTCGTACCCTCGTGTGTCATTTCTAAGATATCCCAGGCTTGTTTCGCAATATAACAAGATATACTTCGTTTGAATTCATCTGGCGATAGTGCGCAAGTGATTACATTTAAAGCTTTGGCATTGGCACTACTCTCAATTCTCTGAAGAGTAGTCCAAGTGCTATAAGGAGCAACTTTTAGAGTTTTAGTTCCATCAAGGCCTAGAACTTCAACAGTAGTTGGAGTCCATTTAGTTACTATGGCTTGCCACACATTCTCATCAATAAACCTCAAGAATATTCTCATTCTGGCTTTCCAATAAGCATAATTAGAGTCATCAAAAGGTGGAGGCCCAGAGATAGAAAGGTTATCAAAATTTGACATCTTAAAAGCTCAGATCGGTTAACTCAGAAATTAAATCCAAATACACAAGCTATTAGGCTCGATACCAGTTGAAAAGGTTGAGTTAAATGTCCTAGGAGAGGGGGGGGGGGGGGGGAGGGGGGGGTGAATAGGACTATGCCAAATAAAAAATAATAAGCAGAATAAAGACAATAGATAGCCAAATAAAATGCAAATAACCAAAGGAAATAACAACCTCCAAATTAAGTATTGAGAGGTTGATACAAACTTGGTTCTAAGGACAACCTAACACCAAAAACCAATGGTTTATGGCAGGACAACCTTACTAGAACGTGGGTGAGTATCAAAAACTCAAACTCAAGAGGATATGAAATAACTAGAAACTAATCTATTATAATATTCACCACACAATACTGAAATGTAAAGATTACAACATTCACATCCACAAATATATCCCACAATCTTAAACCATAAAAGATAAAGAAATAAACCATACATCCACCAAACACAAAGAATTATAGTGGTTCGCTTGTGTGTACATCAATTGTTAAACAATAGCCACACAACTACTTCACTCCTAATATCCACTCCCTTGGGATAATAGTATTCACTAATCAAATTAGGTTTTTCAATGTTCACCTAAAACCTTCACAGTTGTGTCTTTCAAGTGGGCTTACACAATTCAAAAACCCCACACTCTGAGTTTTCTGGATCACCTCAGACAAACCAAAAATAAAGATTTTCTGGAACAATCTCACAAACCAAAAAGGAATTGAATTACAGAAAAAGTAAAATACTTATCTGTATGAAGATTCTGAAGCAGCCCGGTAGAACCAAATTGATGATGACGTATATGTTTAACGTTCAGTATCACAAGTGTATAGGGTTCTAAGTCTAGATGATTTTTAATTAAATCACCAAAGACTTTGTATTGATTTTGATATCAGGAAAGGGAAAATCGAATATCCCTTTTCAATATAAGAATGGAATAGAGATTCAAAATCAAATTACAAGAGGTACTTTAAAGAATCTAAAATATGCACAGAATAGCTTAGAATGTACTCAAAATAATCTCAGAGTGATTGCTTAAGAATGATAAGAATTGAATAGAAAACACTGAAATTCGAGCACTATTTTTAGGTGAAAATTCAGTTCACATGACTGGCCTTTGGTTAGCTACGACTGGCCTTATCCAAACAGATTTTCAAAAATTCTGGCGTAATAAGATTTTTCAGTTGTACGACTGGCCTTATGGGTCCCACGACTGGTCGAGTGGCCTGCTCGACTGGTCGTGGACAACACACGACTGGTCGTGTGAGTCCAGATTACACGCTGGAAAATGATTCGAGCACTGCACGACTAGTTGAACACTATTAACATGACTGGTCAAGCAGTTTCCAGGACTGGTCGTAAACCAACAAAAAAATTCTAAAAATTCGTGACAAATCTTGGATTGGTCAAGGAAATACTGGGACTGGTCGAGCCAGTGCTAGGGCTAGTCGAAAGAACATAATTTTACACTTATAAAATGACTAAAATGACCGACCGAAAGTATGAAGTGATCTAATCATGATCTAAGGTCAATCTGGGTCAATCATACCTTACTTGTGAGATAAAGCATATGAACACCTAATCTATTGATCACTTTAGTAGCTTTAATTCTTGCAATCTTTAAAGCTTGAACTCGACATACCAAACATAATCTTCAACTAGATCTTGAGTTCTTGGACTTTTCTGTTTCCTGATCTTGAACCGTAATGTTCTCGAATACTAAGTCTTCACTTTCTTCCAGTTTGAAGATCTCTGTAAGTTCGTCGTAGATATCAGCAAAATAGATTCAGCACGAAGAGAACGAACGTCGAAGATTCAATGTGAACATATGCATAAGCTTAATACATATCAAGATACAAACTTCAATACTTTTGGCACACCAAAATTTGAAAATACGTAGGGTTTATCAACATAGCACATTCAGAGGTAAGGCTTCCTTCAAAAGGTGAAAGATTTCCTTGATTACTACCAAGCATCCTTGGGCCAGGACATAAACCTTCGAAAGAGTTCCTTTTTCACCTCTATCAACCTTCCGGTGTCACGCCTCAAACTCTGAAACCAGGCTCACAAAATTCTCGATCGCCGAATCCGGCGCCGACAGCCTCCGTAGTACTCTATTCTTAGCTCGCAGCGCACATTCGCCAGGTTCCAATCCTGGAATGCTACGAGGAGGATTTTCAACATCAGTTTGATTCGTAATAAGCATAACCAAAGGCATAACCCACAAACAACAACCAAAAACTTCATCACATTTTCACTATGATCAAAAGCTTTACAAGTACAATGAGCATAAAAGGGAAATATAATGATAATAGACAAAAAGGTCCAAGATGATCTGCTATGCGCTCCTGCCTCAGCGCTGCTGCAGTCCAACGTCATCTACATGTAACGGTCGTGCATAAGCTTATAGAAAGCTTAGAGGGTGGTGAAAGTGTGTGCGTAAGGTAGTAATACAGTTATGCAGTATCAGAGTAATGTGGAACATGCTGATGAATCCATGAATACCATTAGCTGTACCAAGGCTATGCGATGCAAGGCATAAATGATGTCGGCCATACCAAGGCCATGCAATGGGAAATGCAACTTAAGCATGCGAATTCTCATCTAAGTCCACATATCAATACAGCTCCACTCTAGAATATCACCAGGGTCTAGTACACTCTAAACCAAATTGCCGCCCCATCACGCGTAATAAGGTAAGTGGAAGAGACCTCACCATCCACCTGCCAATATCAGGCTCGGCTCGTCGATAGCGGACCCATTCATCGAGCTGGTCAAACTCAGCCTAACTTTACCCCCTCCACTCGGGCGGGTAAGGCTGCACCCCCTTCCAACTGACTACGACACAGTGAAAAGTGCGACCTTCTGATAATCAGCACTCGACGCTCATACACCCACTTGGTCTAGACGTTGGACCAACCTCCTAGTACCATAAGGGTTTAGAGACTTTCACCCAGGGATATCTATAGCACTCCATGTAGAACAAGATTTCCGGTATCCAATCCTGCCAACCACGAAATGCCTGTGGAGGCTATGACTATGATGTCGCTAGGGCGTATAGTATACATGTCACATAATGCGAGATGCATGAATCATGCAATCCAGTCATACAACAATCATCACGTACTGCGCGCTCACGTGAGCATCTCTCTTTACCAGGGAGTCTCATAACAATCTGCCCAATGGCATGTGCTATAATCAATCACTCATCTCATCACAAGAATGCAGATGATGCGCATGGGCATGTATTATGATGTTATGTTATCACATACTCGTAATCGGCACCAGTAATCAGTGTCGATAATCGATGTTGGCCTCGATAATCAGCACCGGTAATCAGGGTCAATAATTGGCGTCGGCCTCGATAATCAGTACTGATAATCAGCATCGATAAATAAGGCGGGGTCCATAGATGAACAGCCGATCATCAGTAGTATAACGATCGACACTCGATCGTGGTTATATCAAATCTGATAGCACGGAGTCATCCGTCTACGGCAAATGGGGCCCACTTATTTGGGTTAACCCATGAAGAGAATGGGCCTAACAAGGACTTAGGGAATGTTACAATGAGGACATCTAACCATTATTGCCCCTCAATGTGGACATCTAACCAACATTGCTCCCAAGGAGTGGCCTAGATAAGGAACTCATAAACAATGTAACGGCCACACCCATACATTACATTGGGCCTTGCTCATGGGCCTCACGTATATTGCATCGGGCCGATCGAATGGGTCGATCAAATGGGCCAATTCAAATGGACTGAATCGAATAGACCGAATCAAATGGGTCAATCAAATGGGCCGATTCAAATGGGCCGAATTGAATGGGCCAATCAAATGGGCCGATCGAATGAGTGGAATCAAATGAGCCGATCAAATGGGCTAAATGTATATCAAATTGGGCCCACCCTTATGTAATTTGCGATCCAACCTATTCATAGGTTAATATAGAGATAGATGAAGTGAAAGCCGAATATCAGCTCGAGAACCACTGTGGCTCCTAAGAAGTTTTAGACGGTGGATGTCACTGTACCCCATTATTATTGTAATTGATGGGGTCTACTGTGAACTTTGGATCTCACTCATTTACCTCATGCCATAAAATGATCTCGCAAACGGTTGGATGGTTCGGATACGACACATGCATAATGGTGAGTCACATAGGTAGACGGCGTGGATGGAATAGGTGGAACCCATGGAACTTGTGGCTGTGCACAGCAGCTGGCGGTGGGGTCCACTTATTGTCGTGCATAGCGGCGCCATAGCTGTCGGGTACATGCAGCTGCTGCTGCTTAAAAGAGGCTAAGGTGGGTACACGTAGAGCCCACACTCATATACATATATAAAGTATATAATTTTAATATATTATAAATATCTGCTGTTAGTGCAGCTTTTGGGTATTAAAGAGAGGGCAGGGGTGGGTTCCACGCAGGGCCCACCCTCATCACATATATAAAAATACTATATTATAATATAATATAATATATCATATATATATATATATATATATATATATATATATATATATATATATATATACATAAAATATAATATATTAATATTATATGTAATGCGTCCAGGCCTGGACTTACACGTACATCATGGTAGCCCACACGTGGGGTGGGCCCCACCGTCCAAAGATGGTGGACGGCTGGATAAAACACGTACACTGCCCACCGGAGAATGGATGGATGACGTGGGTGGGTCCCCTAGACCCCACCGTCAGCACACGCCCGTGTTACTACACATACTCCATGTTAGCCACCCGTACAAGGGAATAACTGCCAAGACCTCTGCGTTTAAAAGAGGTATCATTCACTCAGCCTACCATCTGAGCTATGGACCTGGGTCCCACCATCTGGACGGTCCTGATCTCACGTGGGACCCACAGATCTTTCTGGCGTGAATGGACAGTGGGTCCCACCAGCTGAACGTTTTAGATGCATATGCATTACGTGGGCCATGGGATTACTGACGCCAAGAGGCAGCACCCTGCCGCTGGCCGTCCACACATGGGCGGCCCAGATATAAAAACAAATGGACGGACGACATCTCCTGCTGATGGTCGGGCGTGGCTGCTGATCAGCGAACGCCCACCTTTAAAATCTCAAAAAGGGTGAGTCCCACATGAGGGCCCCACACGTACGGTCAATCCCAGTTAAGGGTATATATATACAACGTATATATTATATAATATAATATAATATTATATAACTTAAATATGATATTATATTATCATATATTACATACCCTGACCATATATAAATATATCCTATACCCCTCATCTGGCCGCGTCCAGCCACCGTCCAGCAAGCTGGACCGTGCTGGATGATGCACTACATCATGGTGGTCCCGCGTAGTGGGACACGGGATTTTGATAAACTGATGTATGTCTTTCCCTCCCATCTAGGCCCCAACCGAGGTCAAGGTGGCCCATTTGTTGGACATCATAGGTAGGCCACTAATCATAGAGAAAGAAAAAGGGGGAGAGAGAGGAAAGGAGAGAGATCGGTGATGACGGAGGGGCTCCGCCACTATGGGCCCCTCTTGGATACAAGCATACATCAAGGTGGGTCCCACTATATGTGGCCCTTAAATCACAAAACAAATAAATGAAAAAAAGAAAGAAATGTGGGTCGAAGATCACCCACCGTCCACTTCTTCTTGCTTCTTTGGCTTCCTTTGCTCCTTAGCTTTGATTCTAACGGAAGAGATGAAATTTAGATGGTTGAGATGGAAGATGAGAGGGTAGGAAGTGGGCCACACTTGTTGTTTTGTGAGGGCTTGGAGAGGCTCGAACGTATGGAATTTTTTTGTGTTTGGATTGCTTGGAAAAGAAGGGAGAAATGAGAGAGAGAGAGAGAGAGAGAGAGAGAGAGATGGATGTGGTGAGTGATTGGTGTGTAAGAAACTTTTGACTTTGGGGTTGCTGGGTGTAAGAAAAGTACGGGCTTGTGTAAGAACTTTTTGACTTTAGGATTGCTTGGGAATGTGTGAAATGTGATGTGTACTTGACATGATGAGATTGATTGATTGATTGATTGATGTGATAAGTCGTAGAGATTCTCTTCGGTTTTGCAACGAGTGACGTTTTCCTCTCACCGAACGCTGTCCCGCATCCACTGATTAGAGTATCAGATCGGCGCGCGAATTGCGACATCGGAACCGCGGCGACGACACGGTCACTAAGGTACAAGTCTCGGGTTGAGTCAACTCGAGTTAATGCCGTGTGACTCAGGGTCGCGCCCAAATACCGGTTAAGGGTCGAAGGTTGCCAGAATTCGACCGGTAAAGCCTATGGAACGGTACGGTCTAGGATACGGGGCTTACATCCGGTGTCCAAAGTTAGAGCGATTGGGTCCTTTAGTGGGTATTTCCAGGTCGGTAGCCCAACTTGATGGCTGTAGGTATAGTGAAAACTAGCAGTTTTCAACCCCTTATAGAGAAGATTGAAGGCCGAATTTGCGGGTGGCTAGCTAAATGCCTCTCGCAGGCGGGTAGACTGGTTTTAGTGAAACATGTTCTTAGAAGTGACCCGATTCACACCCTTACAACCACCCACCTCTCAGTTCAAGTGTTATCTTCGCTGGAAAAGCATTTTGCTGATTTCTTTTGGGGATTGACTAACGGTAAGAAGAAAATGCATTGGCGTAGCTAGAAGGTAGTGGCCTGTACCAAGCTAGAAGGCGGGCTGGGCATTCAGAATCTATCGAAAACTTTGAAGGCCTTCCGAATCAAGATGGCATGGGCCAGCCGTTTCAGTGATGGAGTGAGCCTGTGGGGATCCTTCATGGCTTCCAAATATGCCGTTGATTTTTCTACGCCGTCTCGGTTGTGGAAGAAAGTCTGTGCAATGTTCCGGTTCTTAGAGGTCGTGGTGCAGTGGAAACTGGGTTCAGGTAGTTGTAACCTGTGGAGTGTTAACTAGATGGGCTTGGCCCCCTTCTGAGTCTGATTTCGGCCCCTATTCTCACTTCTCTTCGGTCTTTACAGGTGAAGCATTTCCTGGCCATGAGTGGCCCTCTCCCGCCATCAGCGGTGTTCCACTTTCTACCACAAGAAGTGATCAATTATATTTTCCAATAGGGCATTTGCCTTACAGATGGCCCGGACGTGCCTTTCTGGCCTTTCACCCCGTCGGGGTCTGTCTCGGCTAGTAGAGATTCCGACAAGCGAAAAGGCTGGGCAAATTGGGTGTGGCATGTGAAAATGCCTTCAAGGATCTCGACTTTCCTCTGAAAGGTCCTCCATAGAGCTATTTCGGTTGATGCTGCAGTTCAGAACCGAGGTATTGAGCTTACTTCTAGATATGAATGCTGCAGGTCTAGCGTAACAGGGGGTCTTGCGGTTGAGATCGTCCAGCATTTGATACTAGACAGCAACATGGCAAAGCTAGTGGGCAATGACTGGGTGATCAGTTCGGTATCAGCGTATTCTCTGCCACCTCAATAGAAGCAAGACTTCTTCAGTGGTGGGGAGCCCATTCAGGTAGCAGCAATTCAAATTTGGTTCGCAAGCTTGCCCTGGGTTTTTTATTGTAGGACCTTTGGAAATCAAGGATTGCAGCCCGTTTTGAAGGGAAGGCCACCACACTATAAGAAATATGGTTTTTACCTACGAAAAAAATTTTCGTAGGTAAAGGGTGTTTTGACTTGAAATTTTATTTTTACCTACGAAATTGAATTTCGTAGCTGAAACCCATCTTTACCTACGAAAGTATTCGTAGCTATAGGGTCTTTTGTATTTTCTTACAAAACAAAAATTGAAAACTTTACTTTTACCTACGAAATTAAATTTCGTAGGTAAAACCCATATTTACCTACGAAAATATTCGTAGCTAAAGGGTGTTTTAAATTTTGTGAAAATTTTCAAAAAAATAGAAAATCCAAAACCTTCTTTTACCTACGAAATAAAATTTTGTAGGTAAAACCTATCTTTCCCTACGAAACTATTCGTAGCTAAAGGGTCTGCTAAAATTTTAAAATTTTTCAAATCCAAAACCTTGCTTTTACCTACGAATTAAAACCCATCTTTACCTACAAAATTATTCGTAGTTGAAGGGTCTGTCAAAGTTTTCAAAAAATATAGAATATCCAAAACCTTTCTTTTACCTACGAAATTTAATTTCGTAGGGAAAACCCATATTTACCTACGAAAATATTCATAGCTAAAGGGTCTTTTGAACATTTTAAAAAATAAAAAATCGAAAACGTTACTTTTACCTACGAAATCAAATTTTGTAGGTAAAACCCATCTTTCCCTACGAATCTATTCGTAGTTGAAGGGTCGAAACCTATTTTTCCCTACGAAAATATTCGTAGCTAAAGGGTCTGCTAAAATTTTAAAATTTTTCAGGAGAACAGAAAATCCAGAACCTTGCTCCTTTTACCTACGAAATAAAATTTCGTAGGTATAACCTATCTTTACCTACGAAAATATTCGTAGTTAAAGGGTCTGCTAATTTTTTAAAATTTTTTAATGAAAACAAAAAATCCAAAACCTTGCTTTTACCTACGAATTTCAAGTTTGTAGGTAAAAACCCATCTTTACCTACGAAATTATTCATAGCTGAAGGGTCTTTTGAATTTTTAAAATCGAAAACCTTACTTTTACCTACGAATTCTAATTTTATAGGTAAAACCCATCTTTAGCTACGAAAATATTCGTAGGTAAATGAAGGGTGTTTTAAATTTCTTTTACCTACGAATTCTAATTTAGTAGGTAAAACTCATCTTTACCTACAAAATTATTCGTAGCTAAATAGTCTTTTCAATTTCAAGAAAACCTTACTTTTACCTACGAATTCTAATTTCGTAGGTAAAACCCATCTTTACCTATGAAAATATTCGTAGCTAAAGGGTCCAAAAGCTTACTTTTTCCTACGAATTATAATTTCGTAGGTAAAACCCATATTTACCTATGAAATTATTCATATCTGAAGGGTCTTTTGAATTTTTGCAAATGTTCGCACCGTTATGATGTCTGTCGAACATCAACACCGTGGAATTGATGTGTCCCCTTTAGGTTATGACATATCTCAAAAATCATCAGTAAACGAAACTCAAGTGGGCCATACCATTTAAAACAATGTAAAGACATCCTAAAAAATATAAAAGCACTTGGTGGGGGCCCACATGAGTTTTGGATGCGGTTGAAACTTGGTTTAACCCCTCATCCAAGTGGGACACACACATAATGAGTAGGTTGGATGTGTGAAACACATTTAGGCAGGCCCAATATATGATTATAAATGTTGTAAGGAAACCTTTCTCCACTACATTTGAGTTACTCGTTACCTTTACCTGATTAAACTCTGTGGGGTCCACCGTTATTTATTTATTTTATCCACTCCATTCATCTATGTTAACAAATAATTTGAGGTCTAAAGAACAAAAAGGAAGCATATCCAAAGCTCAAGTGGACCACACCACAGGAAATAGTGTGATTGAACCTATACCATTTAGAATTTCTTGGAGGCCATAGAAGTTTTGGATCAAGCTGATGTTTGTGTTTTCTATTCATTCATATATTTTTGATATTATGAACAACATTTAACCATTTTTGGACAATCTGATCAGTCCAGATTGAAGAGTAAATAACTTCAAATGTTTAAATCAAATTTCACTGAAATTGTTGATCAATCTTGGTATACCCAATATCTTTTCTCATATGTAGCCTGATTAAGGCGTGTAACTAGTCAAATTGAGGGTATTGATCAGTAAAATAGAGTGAATGGACCAAACATATAAAATGGGCCAAATATTCTAGTCAAAATTATAACCCAACTTATTGACCTCGTGAGAACCTAAGAATTGATGTTAGTAAGTTTTGTGGGCCCCATCATGATGTGTGTCGAACATCAACACCGTGGATTTGATGTGTCCCCTTTAAGTTATAAGATATCTCAAAAATAATCATGATCTGAAACTGAAGTGGGCCATACCATCTAAAACTATGTGAAGACATCCTAAAAAATTTAAAAGCACTTGGTGGGACCCACATGAGTTTTGGATGCGGTAGAAAATTGGTCTAACCCCTCATCCAAGTGGGACACACATAATGAGTGGGTTGGATATGTGAATCACATTTAGGCAGATCCAATATATCATTATGAATGTTGTAAGGAAACCCCTCTCCATTATATTATGTGGTGTGGCCCACCCAAGTCATGGATTGACTTTATTTTTAAGCTCTTGGCCCACCTAACTCATTTATTGACTTTCTCCATACCATTCAACACTTTTCTCGGATCATTTTAAGATATTAACTACAAAATGGGATAGTTCAAAAGCCTAAGTGGACTACAAAGTAGGGACTGAACGTCCACCATTAAAAATAACATTCACAGAAGTTTTGGATCAAGCTGATGTTTATGTTTTCTCTTCATTTATATCTTTTTGTTTTGGGATTTGATGATTTTTTGTCCATTTGGATTTAGGTGTTTGGGTATCACATTTCGTTTTTTTTTTTTTTCCCAGCTTTGATGTTGAAATCTCTTTTATAATTCGGATTTCTCCCTTTGTTTGTGAAATTTTAAGGAATCATGTTCCTATAAAAAAATAATAAATAAATAAAAATAGAAAGATTTATTCATTCTTCATGGTTATGAAGTATTTTCCCTTGTTGTAGCGGTAGTTGAACTTGTTGAACATTGTCTCTCTCGAAGAATTATAATCTCCATGTAAAAAATAAAAAAAAATAAAATAGTATAGTTGGCCTTACGATGATTTTAATGATGGATAACCAATCACTATTGTTTTCATGTGGTGTAGTCCACCTAATATTTGATTATGATTCATTTTTGGGCTCATATCCTTCGATGAGTTGGCAAAACAAATGGATCATATGAATATACAATATATAAATCAAAGTGGGCCCACATCTACCCCATCACTCAGGTGCACCATTCCATGGTAGGCCTTGGGCTTAAAAATCAAGTCAATCTGTGACTTTTTTGGGCCACACCACAAACAAAAGTTGAGAGGGGTTACCCTCCATTAAAATATTCATAATCATTTGTTAGGCCCACTGAGATGTGGTTCACAAATCTAGCCCGTCCATTATATGTGTCCCACTTGGATGAGGAGTCAGATCAAGTTTCAACTGCATAAAATTTTAAGTGGGCCCCACCAAGTGCTTTTATATGTTTTAGGCATTTCTTCGCATGATTTTATATGGTATGGCCCACATAAGTTAAAATATCTGGTGATTTTGGGATATCCCATAATTTAAAGGGGGGCCATCAAATGCACGGTGTTGATGTTGGACACATGTCATGGTGGGGCCTACACAGCTTGACCTTTGTGTTTAATCCATGTCGTCCCCATGAGGTCAAGCTGTGTGGGCCCCACCATGACATGTGTCAAACATCAACAACGTGCATTTGATGGGTCCCCTTTAAATTATGGGATATCCCAAAAATTAGCCGTATACGGAACTCCTGTGGGCCATACCATCTAAAATCATGTGAAGACATGCCTAAAACATATAAAAGCACTTGGTGGGCCCCACTTGAAATTTGGATGCATCTGAAACTTGGTATGACCCCTCATCCAAGTGGCACACACATAATGGATGGTCTGGATTTGTGGACCATATCTCGGTGGGCCCAAGAAATAATTATGAATGTTTTAATGGAGGGTGACCCCTCTTAAGTTTTGCATGTGGTGTGGCTCACAAAAGTCATAGATTGATTTGATTTTTAATCCCTGGGCCCACAATGGGATGGTGCATCTGACTGATGGGGTGGATTTTTGACACGCATCATGGTGGGGCCCACATAACCATATCAGACCCTGGCCTAAATTTGGGCTCGTGCTCGAAAACATAGTCGCGCCCAAAAAACCCGCCCAAAATCCCAAATCTCTCTCTCTCTCTCTCTCTCTCTCTCTCTCTCTCTCTCTCTATTCTCTGACCTCAAATCCCAAACGATGAAGGCACTCATTCTCGTCATCACCGTAACTAACTTCCCATCATCGCTCATCCATCCTGCATCCAACAACTTCGATTGCAACTTCTATTACAAGCCCCTGCCTGCAGCCAACAACCTCGATCAAAAGCCCCTGTTTTTCCTATCCCACCATTGAGTTGTAGTCCCTTTCGACACCAGCGTGTTCTTCGGCATCAGCATCTTCCAGCACCATCAGCCATCATCTGACGAAACCCAATGGTATCTGAAAAAATCCAACAGATTTTTATCGGGTATATATTTTGGAAACGGATTGGCTACTCCCCCTGCCACTAGCCATTGGCTGGTGGTTGGTGCTCTGTGGGCCCCACCATGATGTATGTGTTTCATCCACGGGGATGGTGTCAGGGGGAGTAACCAATCCATCTCCATATATTTTGGGGTTTATGATTGGGTTTTGATTTGGGGTTTTATAATTTAATATTTTGGTTTGGGGATTTGGGTTTTAGTGACATTGGCTGCAGATTGGCTGGTGGACAAGAACGTGATGCTACACTCATATTGAGTTGGTAGGAATATCTGATACATATACTGTCTGTGCAATATCACATTAGTTCTGTACTTAACTTTCTTGTTCGCTTGTTCCCATTGTAGCTTATTGTATGCTTGGATGGGTTTGAAGAAAGAGGTAATGTGATCATTATTGCTGCCGCAAATATATCAGATATTCTTGATCCAGGACTTGTGAGACCCAGACAGTTATGATCGAAAAATCTATATTCCTAAACCTGGCCTCATGGGTCGAATTGAGATTTTGAAGGTAGGTCTTGTACGTAATTATCATTTGCACTAATTTCTTATGGGTTCTTATGATTCTTGAGGTTAACATGACTACATATTATTTGCATTTGATCTTAGAAAGCTCTTAAGGTAGCTTCTCATCTTTTTGATCCATTTTGTGGCTTTTAAGTACCTTCAGATATAGTTCAATGTTTGATGTACACTTCTTGCTCGAGGAGAGCAGAAAAGCATGAACTTGATGAATTTTGTAACTGAAAGAACAATATTATAATGCTATGACCATGCATGATGTGCTTGAAAGGTATATAATAAATGATAATTCTTCCCATTTAAACCCTTTCCATATCCTTTAATCATACATGGTTTTAGCCATTTTGAAGTTGGCCCTACAATTTTTGAAAGTATATTATTTAATACATATAGCTTTTAAGAAGTAGCTTGCATTACAAAGCACAAACCCACTCTGATATCAATTGGCTTAAACTACAAGCTGCATGTATAAGATGTGCAAACAACGAAGCCTCTAGGGACAATTTGTGTGGTGGGTAAATCCATACTTGAGTTATGTCTGATTGGTCCTGTATATACCACCTCTAGGGAAATTTTCAAATGTCAGGATATCTAATATGTTAACATTGCAACATTTTTAATTTAGTTGAAACTATTGTGATAATTTCCAATTATTTTCTTTAAAATGTGTAGTGACAATATCACACTATCTTCAAGATATCATTGAGATTTGTCATATTGGTGGGACTAATCTTTACGTCAGTAATTCCAAACATTTGTATGATTGAAGTTTCACACATCTGATTTTGCTTTCTCAGGTTGAGCTAATATCATGACCATGCTGTCATGTAGTACCTTTTCTGGCTATTTCTCACTCCCAAGGAATCTATGAGGCCTGGTATTTGAGTACATGTTGAATGGAGATCTAAGAGATTGTTTAGATTGGATCCAAGGGAAAGAGCCCATAGACTAGGGAACTCATGTTGGCATTGTAATCGAGTTGCAAGGAGCTTGAAATATCTCCATGAAGCAGCTACTTGTAGGATTCTATTCGCCTAGGGATGTCGGATGACTCGAGATCCCACCCACATTCTTTTAGACAAGAAGTGGACAATCAAGGCATTGAGTTACTGATTTTGAAAACTCATGACTTGACTTGTTCAACCCCAACACGTTTGGTACTTGTGTATCTGAAAGTTCAATCTCCGCAATTTCTCCCTTGGCATATTTGGGTTGCTTGGGGCTGATTTGGATGGTGGAGTCTGGGTGAAAATGCAAGTTGAGGGTTCATCTCTGCTAACAATTTCAGCTCTAAAGGTTAAATTGAGTTCCTCATTGCAGGTTATAACAGAAGATACTTTCACTATTTTTAACATAGGAATGATGCAGCAGAGGTATTTCAGATATTGTAATTTGAAGGCAACATTCTATGAATGGGTGAACAATTTGTTACTTGAGAATAAAAGAAAAAAAAAATCACATTTTTTTGCTCTTCATTACAACCCAAACATTAGTCAATTTGCTCCTTGCGGTGGCTAGTAAGCATTTCTTCGATGTCACCATCATCAAGCGGCCGCTTGTGGAGGGACAACCGGATTGCAACTCAATGTCAAGCTTTTCCATGAGTAAGGCAGTTGTTACTAGTGATGTGTGTTTTAAGTTCGGGGACCCTATGTAGCACAAAGTAGCTACCAAAGCACAATTATCTGGTTATGGTTTTTATTTATTTGTCTCTTTGTTTATTCGTTTTGGTAAGTGATACCTTTGACCCTTCACATTTTTGTCATTGTCATTGTTTACAGCCATTGTGCATAACACAGAAACTTGCATGATTGATGTTTATTGATAAAATAGATGTCCTTTAGGTGTTGAAGCTTTTGTTTATGAGTTTAATGATGCTTTACAGCTATGCAATCTGCTTTTTATATCAATCAGCCTAGTATGAATTAAACTCCGTTAATTGCAGCTTTATCTAGAATATTGGCATGGTAATGGTGGATTCCTAATCTGTGTATTCCTGTGGAAATGATTTACCATGGTAATTTATTAGTTGATCCCTATTTGCTGAAACTGGCAAGTAATCCAAACTTTCTCAAAATTTGATTTTTGTATCTTATTTATTTGATTTGAGTTTTGTGGGGAAGAGGTCTTGATTAGAATGGTTTTTGTGTGGAGATGATTTCCTTTGAATAGTGTTTTTTTTTTTTTTTTTAAAATTCCATAGTGAAAAGGACTTGTTTGGTTGAACCCTTTTTGAATGTTTGTCTCAAAAGCAGAACATCCCAGAGCATCTCTAAAGGATAGGGTTGTGTTGATTTGTTTTTAGCGTGTTGGTGGAGCCCTAATTTGATATTTTAGACTTTGGAAAGCACTCGTTTACATTTCTTGTGTCCATATTGACTATTATTCTTTTCAATATATGACAGTATCCTTTTCGGTACTTTTGACATGCGCTTAAGCTTTTAGCTTTTAATTATATAGCTATGTATCAAAGTTTTTAATCAATCAGAAAAAGGAAACTTCCAAGGAATCAACTAATCTGGGACATTTGGTAAAAAACAGCAGAAAGAAAATGTCAAGTTGAAACATTAGCATCGAATCAATCTCTAGTCAAATGCTTCACTTAACTACATTAGGCGAAAGAAGCCCAAGTTCTCGGCTATTTTTGTATTCGTCATTTACATGGTTTGAACTCTATTTCATTTTCCATCTCTTTTGAAGTGGTTTTGGTATTCGATAACATCATAAAAGTAATTCAAGGAGAACGTGTCGGCACTCTCTTTCATCAAAGATGCAATTTTAAGGTGTCCACGTAAACAAGTTGGTGCCTGGGAGATGGCAAATTGCGGTATAAAGAAGGGAATGTTCAAGGTGACTTCAGGTAACGTCACATTATTTCCCTTGATGACAAGGGTTGCATTCTTGTGTTTGAAAATTTCCCCTTTCTTTTTTCGCATTTTTGGCGTAAATTACATGTGTAACTCTTTAAAGTTTAAGCATGTCCCTTCTTTTAACTCCTAAATGTATAAAGCATCTTTGTCTTTTTTTGTTCTTGGAGCAAGTGATTCTCATTGTCTGAGTGTGAAATATGCAATTTTTTTTTCATTGCAGGGCTTATCTTCGCAAGACCGAAGAAAATTTTTACTGGACATTGCTGATGCCCAGAATGGTTATAATCTAGATTAGCTCATATCCTTCTTCTTTTTTGCACTGGCCACCGTTCTCTTTAAAATTCTCAAGTATAGCTTTGTATCCGGATTGCAGATGGGCTCAGTATTAGATAAGACATCATGTCCCTTGGGCGTTCTCCGATTGTTTTTGAGTCTCGACGATGCACTTGTTCGGAGTATGAAGATATGACTTGTTTTCAGTAGTTGAGCACTATAAGAATCCCACTCTCCCAAAAATTCTTCCATATGCTCCCAGTTGAGCTTTTTATTGTTTGTCTTTCCCTCTAAAAACATTTATTATTTATCTTTTGGCATGCTCTGTGCTTATTATAACTTGTAGGTTGAATAAGAGTTCAGACATGCACAGTGAATAATTGTGAACCAGGACATTGCTGATGCCCAGAATGGTAATTGAAGGCTTGAAATAGTAAATCCCCAATAAAACTGTTTACTATTAGCAAAAAATCAAATTAGGTGTGGTTTAGTGAACAGTTTATGATTAGTGAAAACTCAACATCTATATGGATTTCTCAATTAGATGAAACACATCTATGCTTAAAGGAAAAGGACCCAACTAGCTAAACCCCCAAAAGAAAAACTGTTTATTATTAGCCAAAAAATCTAATTAGAAGAGGTTTATCAAATGATTTAGCATTAGCCAATTTCAAAATCTATATGGATTTGTCAATTAAATGAAAGATATTTGAAAAAAAAAAAAAAAAAAAAAAACCTTGTATAAGATGAGATAAAACAGCTAAAGTCCAATAGAACTTTTTTACCATTAGAACAAACCTAATTAGAGGCAGTTTGTTGAACGATTTAGGATAAAAGAAAATTCAACATCTATCTGGATTTCTCAATTAAATGAAACATATACATAAAGGAAAAAGACCCACCTTGTATAAGATGAGATATGAATTGTAATGTGAAGATTTTCAAGCACGGAATCTAGAAAACCAAAGGTTCTATGAAAGAAGTAAAATACCCTGTTTTCTTTGATTGAAAACAAGGCCAAAGCATCTATCGGTTCAAAAGAGAAAAGCCAAAAAAAATTAAAATCAAAGCAAGACAAAGATCCAAGACTTTCATAGCAAACACGAGAATAAAAGGGGAAAAGGAAAACTCCTTTTACCAGTCTTTCATCTCTTGGAAAATGGAGCTCAAAAACAATCTTTTAAAAGAAGACAAACCACTTTGTAGTAATAAGAATCCAATCTAGAAAACATCACTACAAAACTAGAAAAATCCACCTCTAAACTGCAAAAGCACAAATTACCATCATTACTATTTATAGAAGATTCTAAACATGTTTATATATTTTTCTCAAACAAAAGAATCCATGGTTTCTAGCGTCAGGATTAAATGCACCAATCAACTATTTATATAATCAAATCAGTATAATTTTTGGTATATGCTTCACCTAAATTATGGCTAAAAATTTGAATGGTTTAATTTTAGTTCTATGGTACATGTTCAATGTCATATTGGTTGTGTATTAACTATTGTGCTATCGAAGTTCTGTGTGTGTGTGTGTAGCTGTGTTTAACAGAGAGGATGTGGCCCAATTTCCCATGCTCAAATGGACCAACCAATATGCCACAGTTTGGGCTTGGTGGTTTTGAGAGTGGCAGGTCTTGCTAATGGTTGGGTGGCAAGTAATATGTTTGCTGTTATCTTCAAAAAAAAAAAAAAAAAAAAAAAAAAAAAAAAACTGCAATTCAGGTAACTATGGGCATATGGGTAATGCAAGGTTCTATAGCTATTATGTTTCCTTATGGGGCAGCTGTTTGAAGGTTGGGGAAAGCAGATTTGTTATATTGTGTCTTTTTGCTATTCTTTCCGGCATTCATAAAGAGAGGAGCCCATCCCCATTTCCAAGACAGTCAAAGTCTTCCCATCAATCGAGTGTTTGGTCCATAATATCCCTTGTAAGTTGGGCTATTGTAGGGAATTAGAGGCATTGAAAATAAGGAGCTTGAACTGCTGGAATATAGTGCCATCTCAGGTGGAGATGGTCTGATCAAGGAACTGTAATGCAGCAAGCATAATGAGCCTGTAGTCATTGGCTCATTATTAGTTCTATGACTCATATAAGTGCCATTTTTTCTTATTGTAATGAAATTTCATGCATGCTACTAGTATATTCCTTTCTTTTACTTTGTTTAAGAATAGAAGATGTATTTGTAGTAGATGTTGTACTTGTTTATACATTTATTAGCATATATGTGATTGCAAAAGGTATTATCATCACATCTTCACTTCTACTAATTCTTGTTGTTTTTACTTGGTTATTTTCATCTGTAGTCAGCATTTTCATATGTAGTTCTCAAACACTTGTGATGAGGCAGGGCTTTGCTCCAAGGAGGATTCATCTACAAATTTCTCATAGAATGCTATGAGCCATAAATGGCTTGTACTACCAGAAAGGATAGTGAGTTGAACAGGGACAGAATGTCGTGAGGCTGAAATGGTAATATCTAAGGTGAGATATTGTCCTGATTGACTCATTAAAAAGATAATTAAGGTAGTGTTTGAATGTACCTTTAAATCATGGTTGAAGGGGGCCAGTTACATCCTGTGTATGTTGAGGATGGACAAGTTTGCACTGGTTGAAAAAAAAGGGGGTCAGTTTGGTCATTATTGCATTTGTATTTTGAGGATGGACCTTTTGTCATTTCTTTTTCAATTGCCCTTCTCTTGTTGTAGAAGGGTGGGTCACATATAGGCAGAACAACCATTTTTAGGCAATGATTCGGATGGGCCAAGAGCTTAAAAATAAACATAGACAAAAAATGCTTGCAATGAATGTTTATGAGTACTTGGTAATTTTAGAGTCCTTGGTTAGGGTTTAATGAAAGTACGAGTCTTTGGAGTCTTGCTTTCAAGTCCGAACTAATTCTTTTGAAAAATAGAAAAATGAGAATATTAGTAAATATGGATTTTCTTGTTAAGAAGAAAATGGAAGATGGATTGAAAAAACATAAAAGAGATTTTTTTTTGTCTTCTTCTTCTTGGCTTCAAGAGAGGGAGACAGAGAGGTGAGAGTGGGGGAATGAAGTGGCCGCATGAGATTCGAATATATCTCATTTCCTCTTATTTAATTATATAAGGTTTTTACATTTTATTTAATTAGTATCCACATTGTAGATAGCATTTCCTTTATTCTCTCTGGTAATAACTGGTTTTTCTAATATTGTTTGTATGTTGGGTTATTTGTGCATTGGCTGAGGTGTCTTATTATTATTATTATTATTGGTCTGCTGTCAGGAATGGAATGTATGTTCGAGTTCATGGTCAGTTGAAAGGGTTTCAAGTAAAACAACATGTTGTTCCCTTCTCGGTTAGGTATGCATTTACCTTTTTGTCAATTTCATGTGCTTCCAAATAGTCACCTATACAGCAAAGCACTGTTCTATGTGCATTTTCAAGTCATATTTCAAGTTAGTGGTTGATCCGAGTGAAGTTTCTTTTTGACTATCAACGAAGTGACACTTGCGCCTTTTGTTAGTAGCCAAGTATGTCTTTAGTCTTGTTAGTAGCCATAGCCTTATTTCATATCAATTACCATGTAAGATGTGCAATGTGAGGTTAATGTGTCCAACTGATAGCTTTGTTTATGTATAAATGGATGTGAATGTGAATATGATGAAATATATTACATAACAGGTGTATATCAAGAAATATATTGTAACAGGTGTATATCAGGTGCATATGAAGAATTTTGTGTGGGGAAAAAAAAATAAAAAAAAACTTTTTCCTACGAAAATTTTCGTAGGTAAAAGTCTCATCGAGTTTTTACCTACGAATATTTCCGTAGGTAAAAGTCTCATCCAAGCTTTTACCTACGAAAATGTTCATAGTTAAAAGTTCCATCCATATTTTTACCTACGAAAATATTCGTAGCTAAATGTTTTGTAGGTATTTTTACCTATGGTATCATTCGTAGGAAAAGGTTTGGTAAATATTTTTACCTACAAAAATTGTGGTAGGTAAAAGTTTTCTAAGTATTGTTACCTACGAATATATTTGTGGGTAAAAGTCTTGTAAATATCTTTTAGCTACGAAACTATTGGTAGGTAAAAAGTGTTTTCAATATTTTTAGTTATGCAAAAATTTGTAGGTAAAAAGTCTTGTAAATATTTTTAGCTACGAATTGTTGGTAGGTAAAAAGTGTTGAAATATTTTTAGCTACGAAATTGTTGGCAGGTAAAAAGCCTTCTAAATATATTTAGCTACGAAATTGTTGGTAGGTAAAAAGTGTTTTGAATATTTTTAGCTAGGAAAATATTCGTAGGTAAAAAAATCTTTAAATATTTTTAGCTACGAAATTGTTGGTAGCTAAAAAGTCTAGTAAATATTTTTACCAACAAAATTATTCGTAGGTAAAAAGTTTTGTCAATATTTTTTCCAACGAAAATTAGCGTTGGTAAAATGTTTTGCCTACAAAATATTTCGTCGGCAAAAGTCTTACCTTTGCCAACGAAATTTTGTTTTTGTGGGTAAAAGGTTTTCCCGTCAGACTTTTGGCAAGGAATTTGGCAACAAAAATTTTCGCGGGTAAAAGTTTTTGCCTACGAAAATCAGACTTTTGCCTACGAAAATATTCGTTGGTAAAAGTGGCTTTTCTTGTAGTGTCACTATGGCTGCAATCTTAAAGCGAGTTCAATGGTGGATTTCAATCATCTGCGATACCCCTGGCAATGATCAGAATCATGTGACACACTATAAGAAATATGGTTTTTACATACGAAAATATTTTTCGTAAGTAAAGATGACTTTTACCGACGAAAATTACTTTCGTAGGTAAAAGCATACTTTTTACCAACGAAATTTTATTTCATAGGTAAAAGACATCTTTACCTATGAAAATTTTCGTAAGTAAAGGGTGTTTTGACTTTTTCTACATCAAAACTTTATTTTTACCTAGGTGAAACCCATCTTTACATATGAAAATATTCGTAGCTATAGGGTCTTTTTGAATTTTTCAAATTTCGTAGGTAAAACCCATATTTACCTACGAAAATATTCGTAGCTAAAGGGTTAAAACTTTCTCGTTACCTACGAAATTTAATTTCGTAGGGAAAACCTATATTTACCTACGAAAATATGTGTAGTTAAAGGGTCTTTTGAACTTTAAAAAAATTAAAAAATCGAAAACTTTACTTCTAATTTTGTAGGGAAAACCCATATTTACCTACGAAAATATTCGTAGCTAAAGGGCCTGTTTAATTTGCACCAAAAATTGAAAACCTTACTTTTTCCTACGAATTATAATTTCGTAGGGAAAACCCATATTTTCCTAAGAAAATATTCATAGTTGAAGGGTCTGTCAAACTTAAAACCTTTCTTCAGGTCATTAGAACATTTAAAAAACCAAAAATTCGAAAACGTTACTTTTACCTATGAAATCAAATTTCGTAGGGAAAACCCATCTTTGCCTACGAAACTATTCGTAGCTGAAGGGTCTGTGAAAATTTTCTTAACAGTAGAAAATCCAAAAATCGAAAACCTTACTTTTTCCTACGAATTCTAATTTTATAGGGAAAACCCATCTTTGCCTACAAAACTATTCGTAGCTGAAGGGTCTGTGAAATTCATAGAAAATCCAAAACCTAAATCAAATTTCGTAGGTAAAACCCATATTTACCTATGAAAATATTCGTAGCTAAAGGGTCTTTTGAACTTTCCAAACAAGTGAAAAGTTTATTTTTTACCTACGAAATCTAATTTAGTAGGTAAAAGTCATATTTACCTACGAATATTTTCGTAGGTAAAAGGTGTTTTGAATTTGTAGAAGTCATCTTTTACCATGACAATTTTCGTAGGTAAAGGGTGTTTTCAATGAAAAGTTTTTTTTTTTACCTACGTAATAGTCATATTTACCTATGAAATTTGTATTTGTAAAAGTCATCTTTCCCTACAACAATTTTCGTAGGTAAAGGGTGTTTTCAATTTTCAAAATACAAACAAACAAAAAGTTTACGTTTACCTACGAAATCAAATTTGGTAGGTAAAAGCCATATTTACCTACGAAAATTGTCGTAGGTAAATGTGTTTTGAATTTTTGAAAAAATCAAAAATCGAAAAGTTTACTTTTACCTTCCAACGGTTTCGTAGGTAAAAAAAACGTCTATGAGACTTTTACCTACGACTATTTTCGTAGGTAAAAACAAATATGAGACATTTGCCTGTAAGATATTTCGTAGGTAGAAATATAATATTTGACTTAAATTTCAAACGTACATGAGACTTATACCTACGAAATATTTTGTAGCTAAAAAATGTGTATGGTACTTTTACCTACGCAATGGTTCGTATGTAAAGAATATAATATCTAACTTAAATTTCAAACGTAGTTGAGACCTTTACCTACGAAATGTTTCGTAGGTAAAAAATGTGTATCAGACTTTTACCTACGAAGTGGTTCGTAGGTAAAAATATAATATTTAACTTAAATTGGAAACATTGAGATTTTTGCCTACAAAAATTGTCATAGGTAAAAACGTTTCTGAGAATTTTACCTACAAAATATTTCATAGGTAAAAGTCTTTTTAAAAAAGTAACATTTACAACTCAAAATTCTTGATATACACCTGTTACAATATAGTTCATCATATTCTTCCTGATATACACCTGTTATATAATATATTTCAACATATTTACATTCACATCCATCTAAACCCAAACTACGTAAATCCATCCAAACATAAACTACATTCCTCCAAACATAGACTACATCCATCCAAACACAAACAATCTTATCCACATGACATTCATCCACTCATAAATACATATAAGTTTAACATCATAAGTAAAATATAAAAAAATATTCATAGCGTTAGGGAATTGAGAATAAGTTAAGGTTTAGGTTTAGGAATTCGGGTTCGGGTTCGGGATCGGGTTTAGGTTTGGGTTTTCAAGTTTAGGTTTAGGGATTTGAGAATACATTTAGGTTTTAGGTTTAGGTTTAGGTTTTAAGTTATAGGTTAAGGTTTAGGTTTTAGGGTTAGGTTATAGGATATAAGTTTAGGTTATAGGCTAGGTTAAGGTTTAGCTCATAGGTTTTGGTTTAGGTTAAGGTTATAGGTTTAGGTTATAAAGTTAGGTTATAGGTTATAAGTTATAGCTTTGGAGAATTGAGAATAGGTTAAGGTTTAGGTTTAAGAAATCGGGTTCGGGATCGGGTTTAGGTTTGGGTTTTCAAGTTTAGGTTTAGATTTAGGTTAGGAGTTGAGATTAGTATTAGGTGTAGGTTTAGGTTTAGGGATTTGAGAATACATTTAGGTTATAGGTTTAGGTTAAGGTTTAGGTTTTAGGTTTAGGTTAAGGTTAAAGTTAGGTGATGGTGGATGGTGGTGGATTCATTCTTTGGAGACGCAATGAGGGCCATGAAACAGAGTTAACTTCATCTCTGTGACCTTCCAGTGGCATCGGCTATTCTTGTAAAGGGTTTGGAGTGGGAGGAGGGGGAGGGGAGGAGGAGGGGGAGATGGGGGTGAAGGGATGAGAGGGGTTATTGTGGTTGCCTTAGGGTTTGGAAGGGGGATCGACTTGGTAGTAGGGGGCTGGCGCAGGGTAACGGGGATTGGGGATTGATTCTTGCCAGCGAAGGTATTCTGAGAAAGGGTTTTGATTTTCTACTTAGGGCGAATGGTTATCTCAGAGAAGGTGGAGTTACGCTGGGTCTTTGCTTGGGCTATGGTTACGATTCTTCCATCGATGCATCTACCGTTGAGACAGTTGACAGCATTGAAAGCGTCCTACTCGTACTGAAATCTGATGAATGTGTAGCCCCTAGATCTGAGAAGCCCTCTTTCCCGAGGGACGAACATGTCGCAGAGCTTCCCATATCTGCTAAGGTTAGGTTATAGGTTATAAGTTTAGGTTATAACCTATAGGTTATAGGTTAAGGTTTAGGTTATAATTTTTAGTTTAGGGTTAGGTTATAGGTTATAGGTTATAGCTTTAAGGAATTGAGAATAAGTTTAGGTTTTAGGTTTTAGGGTGTGGTCCCTGCAAATACAGATGGCCAGGCCCCTTCAATATTGTCCATAGGAAATGGACAGCTTCATCATGGTCATAAGAGCGGTTCCCACCTTCCAGGGACTCCCGCTCATCCAGATAACTCCGACACACATCCGGGTCTGCTCCATTAATTTCGAGCAAATACATAAACACGGCCTGTCCAAATGGTCAGGCCCCTCCAATGCTGTCCATAGGAAATGGACAGCTTTATCATGGTCATAACAGCGATTCCCACCTTTCAGGGACCCCCGCTTAACATCCGCATAGCTCCGACGCACATCCGGGTTTGCTCCATTAATTTCGAGCAAATATATAAACTTGGTCTGTCCAAATGGTCAGGCCCCTCCAATGTTGTCCATAAGAAATGGACAGCTTCATCATGGTCATAACAGCGGTTCTCACCTTCCAGGGACCCCCGCTCAACATCCGGATAGCTCCGACGCACATCCGGGTCTACTCCATCAATTTTGAGCAAATACATAAACACGGCCTGTCCAAATGGCCAGGCCACTCCAATGTTGTCCATAGGAAGGACAAGCTCTTTATACCAGATGACCTACAACTGATGAAAATTTCCAAGCACGGTGGATGACATTCACACAAGGTAGACCCCCACGTTTACTAGTTGCATATGAGAAAAGGGTAAAATGGTTAACTGCTCAGACATAACAGTGTTAATGAGTCATTTACTAATATGGAATTGAAATTCAAGACATTCAATCCAAATCATGTTTTGGCATTTGTAAAATCACGTATTTCAAATCAAACTTCTATTGAAAATTCTCGTCAGAGGCCCTTTTAAAATCCAAAAGAAAATAGTGAGTACAAAATCTTAAAATTTTAATCCTCTACAACAATCATAACACTTATCTCATCCTTTTTGTTAAGGTCTCTTTAAGTCAAAAATCAAGTTGCTCAACAAGATTAAAAATTTAAGCTACCAAACACAAATAATGAAAGAATACAAAATATAAGTTTGTATATGCAGGATTTGGGTTTTTAAGTTAGAATCTAAATCCATGCTGCTAAAGAATTCTCAATAGGTGGTTTTCGTTGGGTGGGGAATCTGCAGTGAATTTTTAAAAAAGAAGGGATGTATCTGTAATAATCCAAAACAAAGGGGAGGCATACATGATTATCATATAAATGAAGGGACTAGGTGCAATTAACCTTTTGTGGGCCACCATAGAGAGCTTGTATTTTCCAGATTCAGTGCATGTTCCACTGATAGAGCCATGGCCAGGGTCACTGAAAGTGGCTCATGTATGCTACAAGCCCTCCCTTTTTGTAAAATCCATTGTTTCTGAGCATTGTGTGTACAATTTCTTCTTAATCATTTGTCAGTATCAAAGGGATTATTAGGCTTTCGTTATTACACTTGGACAGACTAATGAATTGATCCAGACGGTCCGTTGGGTCAACTTACATTCCATGAGTTTTTTTTTTTATTTTTTTTTTTGTTTTTCTTTTCTTATGGAAGTTCACCTGTTGACAATCCAAACACTCAAAGCCTCCATTTTTGAAGCTATTGGTGGGATAAGTTTGCCTGGTAAAAGCAATTCTTTGACTATAAGCAATCATGATAGCTTGAAAACAGGGAAGCTGATTGCGTGGCGTGCCACACATTGCTTACCTCTTTAGTGTGTTGACGTTACCAATTTCCGCGAGGCTCACTATTATCTATTTGTTAAGTAGGAAGTTCTTGCGCACCCACCATTGCGTTTGAGAGAGATCCACCCTATCCATCAAAATTAAAATAGTCAGCCCACTTTAAATGGACCATAAACCAAACACGTGAGAAATATGTAATTCAAAGTACATCATCCAAACAATGGGCCTTTAACATCATCCAAATAGTGGGCCTTTAGATGGATCATAAACCAACATAAAATAGCGAAATCATATTTTCCTTGTCAGTTTCATGGATGCTCGATACACGGCACTTTGTATATTTAAATTTCAATTCTAGAATAGCAAATTATTTTTAAAGAGAATTCAAAATTATTCCATATTAACATGTGTTTACTCAATCAGTTACGACAAGGACTGTTATGACCATTACAGCCATTATGGTCCTGCAACAATAAAGGGAAAAAAAATCAGAAGAAGAAAATGATCTCAGCCCCGTATTGGTCATTGTGGCTGTTACAGATCTGTTGTGGGCCTTTTTTCTCTTTACAGATTTACATAACCATTTTTAAATACCATGCTGATGAAGGATCCAAATGTTAGACAAGTTGAGATAGGAAAACAATTTTTTATTTCTAAGTGAGAGAGACAAAAAGGATAAAGACAATCCTCAGCTTAGTTGAGGATCTGTGAGCTGATAAGTAAAGCCAAATTTCAGGCCCAGCTATAAAGCTCTGCAATGAAGCCCTCACTATCCAAACATGAATCTCCCGTTGGAATTGCAATTGTAGAAGATAAATAAGACGAACAATAACATGCATCTACCTCCAAATAAAGCAACACACATATGGCATGCAGCCAGACTGGATGCAATATGAACAGTTGGGAGGAGCATATTCTAACCAGCAAAGCAGATAAAGAATGCAATTATTGCTATTTATAGTAGACTCATTGCAATTTTTGATGACATGGATGACCAAACAGATTGAATTATTTGTAATTATGTTCAACTGAACATCCATATAACCAATACTTTCCACACAAGAAATGAATGTGAATACTCAGCTCAATCAAGAGATGAAAATTTTATAATAACATAATATTATTGAAATCATCTATGCATCCAAACAAATCATCTATTTCAAAATTAAAAGCAGCTTGCTTTTCAAGTATAAACCAAAGTAGCTTAATAAAAAGAGCAAAGCAACCATCATAGAGTAGGGGAAGGGAAGCAACAAATAGCAAAAATCAGGTTGTACACGAATGAACTTCCCCAGGCAACATATACCATCGCACCTATTCAACACAGGTGCCTAACCCAATTCATGGGCCATGGCATACATACATGCATGCATACATTAGGATTAAAACATTATTTGGGCCTCAAATGCCCTACTGGAGGGTGTGTCCAAACAAACGACCAGAAAAACTAATCCATTCTATGTTCCAGAAAATCCATAGATGGGTGGATCCCCAAATCCCTAATTGCTAAATCCCCAAATCCACAGATTGCTAAATCCTCAAATCCATAAATCGGTATTGAGATTGAGAGAGACAGAGAGAGAGATACCTCACCGAGCTTCAGATACAGAAAGAGGGCGTGCGTGGGTAGGGCGTGCGACAACGATGAGGTGGAGAGATCAGAGAGAGAGGAGAGAGAGAGAGAGAGAGAGAGAGAGAGAGAGAGAGAGGATGGATTTCGGGTGGTCGGGCGTCGGGCGGGCATGGGGCGGGCAGAGAAAAAGAGTAAGGGGAAATGGGGCTAGGGTTGGGTGGGGTCATGTATACAGGGAAATGGGAACTTCCCACGATGTCGAACGCTGTGTGGGCCCCACTGTGATGCGTGTCGACCATCAACACCATGCATTTGATGGGCCTCTTTAAATTATGGGATATCCTCAAAATCAGCCATATACGAAACTTAGGTGGGCCATAGCAATAAAATCATGTGAATAAATATCTAAAACATATAAAATCACTTGGTGGGCCCCACCTGAAATTTTAATGACTAACAAACTTGGTCTGACTCTTCATCCATGTGGGACACACATAATGGATGGGCTGGATTATAAATTTTGATGAATAACAAACTTGGTCTGACTTGATCCATTCATAGTCTTCTGGGGTGATCTAGAAAGGTAATGAAGGTTAGGGAAGCAAAAGTGCTTCTTGTAATGGAGAGATGCAACACATATGAAGGGCAAGTTCACTGATTAAAATATTTTACTACTTTTTGTTTTTTTTTTTTGAAATACAACTAGGAGCAACTTCTGGGCTCTAAGCAGAATCCTCTCCCTAAAGTTAGAGCCAAACTTAATGGAAGAGGAAGAAGAGGATGAAGTGAGAGCCACCCTAAGACACCATGTGAACTTTGTCCCAACCCTATATGACGTTCATCGTGCAGGACACAATATGGATTGGGAATGAACTGAAGGGCTACTCCATTGAACTGAATGCCACAACGTTTTTATTCAAACACTCGGGCTTCTCTTCACTGGCTTGCCTGTACAAAATGCATTGCTTGAAAAACAAAAATTGTTGTGATGTTGTTAGATAGCTATAGTGGTTAACTGTTAGAACAGAACCTCTCACTGAGTTTTTGACTTTATGGTCTTATCCTTTGTCCCGTGACCATTGCAGCCACTGAAGGGTGCTTGGAGCAACAAGGCATCACTTCAGAAGAAAGACCTGGACCAGGAACCACTGTCTGTCAAAAAATAAGAAAGCTAGTCAGTAATGTTTTACTACCTCATGTTTTAATTCCATTCACATTGGTTTTCAATGCCCATGAAGAGAATTTTAATCTGGAATGATGTTTCATCTTATCATAGTCTTTTAATGAGATAGTCATAGACAACTTTCAGGGAAGCGTATAAATTATCCTTTTGTCACATCTGTAATTAATTTAATGTCACATATTATCTTTTATAGCTTAAGATTCTTGTACTATGCGCTTGTCAGAAAAATAAAAAGATTCATGTACTAGGCCAGCATGTATGCTGATGCTGAATAGCTAATTATGATATTGACTTCAACTTTGTAGATCTCTTATCTTTAACCTTATAGTATTTCATTTACATTTTTATTTATCATATTATTCAACTTTGGTTTTAACAAGATTAAATATCAGAATTTCTGTTCTTTCTTATTTTTGAAGATCTGATGTTGGAATCAAGAGGTTTTGATGGAGCAAAGCAGAATGTATAGTGCTTGAATGTTTACACTGAGAGTTGGATCTACTTTCCAACGGTTAATACAGGTGCTTGAGAGAGAATGGCATTAAGTGACCCTGGATTAGTAAAAACAGGAAGCAACTTGTGCTGAAGAAGTAACAACACATGCTATAAGAGGAGGAAACAAATGCTACTAAAACCTCAAATGAAAAAAAAGGGAAATAAATTATGTCATTAATGATAAAAAATAGTTCAAGCAGGAAATTTTTTTGAAAGGTAACACTACCAAGGATTGAACCCTGATCACTTATACACTACACCGTCTCTACCTGCTCATCCAACGAGCGTGGGGCATTCAAGCAAGAATTGCTGGCCCTTCTAAATAAATCAAACATAGCCTTACGGTCTAGATTTACCTTGTAAATTAATCCTATTACATGTACATAAATATTATGTAGAAAATAAACTATCTAGAATAGAAGTAGATATTAGAAACCTATTTTCATGCTATATCTGTGAAGAGTATTCCATAACACTGTTTCTACAACCATATGGGTCTATAGGCCATATGTTCTATATGAAACCTTCCAAAACTATCAAGCGTACTGTTGTAGGAAGACTCTTGTTGTATAAACTTTTTGAAGATTGCTTCAGCAGCTTCTAGAAATAGAATCTGGAAGGATTTTCTTACCATTAATTAAGCTGAGTCTTTGTGAACACCAAAAGTAGATTCTGGTTCCTTTAACTTGCTATAAATAGAAAGCGGATGTAGATTACCCGCTCATGTGTAAAATTGAAAGTCTGCTTGTCCAAAGTAGAGCACATGTTGTAGGAAAGGCATATGATTGACCCTGTGTACCCCATAAGTCAATTGGCCTATTGGAGGAACCATCCAAATGGATTTTGTACATGTGTGGCCCATGGTTTGGTGATCCATGCCATTGAACAAGTGTCTCTCATCATCAATGGACTATGCCCAAAAAATCTTCTTGGTCAGACAACACTAATCATTTGTTTATTTACATACAAATACATGGGTAAGTGTGCTAAAATACCACATTTAAGGGCAAAGGCCCAAAGATTACTGGAAGGCTAGCATCCTCCAATTTGGAAGATTTTGGGGGCATGGTCCATCTTTGATGGGGTCATGGTATTAATGGCTTGGATAAGCCAGCTTGGCAAACGTCATGCCTGACAGTGAAGTTCCATGTTAGTCACTAACAGAGAAGGAACTTGGACTCTGAAATGCAATTTCCATTTTTTCATGGAAGGGAAGGAATATTACAGAATGACTACAATACAAAAAAAAAAAAAAAAAAAAAAAGAAGAAGAAGAAGAAGAAGAAGAAGAAGAATAAAAGAATGCAGGTTTCAATGAAATATGACTTTGTGCAGTCTTTGAATGTTGAAACTTACAGGGTTTCACTTGGGATCAATTGGATTGTATTGCTTTGCATTTTTGTTTCTCCCAATTGCATGACGATCAATTCTTCTCCACCTCATAGATGTCCCTTTTGAGCATGTAATAAGGTACCACATTTGGTTGGGACATATCACGATGGGGATCTTCACATTGCCAAAATGGTTAGGAGATTTTCAGTAGGTGGGCTACATTGTTTAAAACTTATGGCCTAAAAAATCAGGTTGTTTTACTTCTAGGTATGCCACAATATGGTAATCATAAGACTCAAGAAAATGGTTGGTAATAAAAATCCTAAGAAGAAAATGAAAATCAAAGAAATGATGATCTTGTCATGGAAATACAAGAACTTACAATCACATATTATGTTTTTCCTCTCTCAAAATGGCTTTGAGGCAAATGCAGACTGTTTCTCTTGTAATGTTTTCCTTTTGCCTGCCAACAGATGTTATCATGTATTTATTTCCAAGTGGATAAAATAAAGAATTTGATGTCCTGGTTTGTGTCCTTTATATGTGGACATACTAGTGCATCTTTCCCACATAGTAGTGAAGCAACCATTTATGGAAAAATTGAAATCCTTCATAATTCAAAAAAAAAAAAATGTTGGCCAAAAAAGATTGAAAATTAAATAACTTTGACATTATTGTGTCATTTGTACTATTTAAGTACCAATTCTCTTGGAGGCTTATATTGGGGTTTTTGCCCAAATGTACCTTTGGTTCACATTTTACTTTAAGTCATCCAATTTTTATTTTATTTTTCTGAATAAGAATTTTAGACTGAAGGTCAGTTTGATAGATATCTACATTAGTATTTTAATTGCTTGAGATCTAATTAGGAGATTTGCCTTCCATCTAGGTGTGCCACAACTCTACAAGTCACATTGGAGAATCTCCTTCTGATCAACTGGAGGAAGATAGTTAATTCCATCCAATACAATGAACTTCCCATCATTTGTATTGGATGATAGGTTGCAGATGCTAGTTATGATAGACAAGGTGTTGCTGATCATGCAAATAATCTAGCTTAAAAAATTCGTAGTAACTTGACCAATTCAATGGTCTGCCATGGAGTGTATCATTGGCAAAATGAAGGTGGGAAATCTAAAAATCTGCATGCTCCACCATCAAATTTCGACTGTTGTTTCAGCTTTTTCATTTTTGTCTGTTTACAAACCATCAGTTAAGAAAACAGTTAAGAAAAATGGACCTTTGCTGTAATTTCTCCATTTCTCTGTGTGCTGTCTTCACTGTAACTTAGCTTCACTGGTCCTTTGCAATACTATTGTTTGGTTTTTGGCTTTTTGCTAATCCTTTACTTTTGAGATGACTCAACATTGGGGAGATAAATGGACCCTCCTTGAAACCATAATGATAATTTTGTTTAAAAATCTTAACCATTTATTTTTATAAGCTGGCTTATTGTCATTTGGTCATGTTTCTATTCTTAATAACTTCTCTGAACTATAATCAGGAACACGAATCCTTGACTTCAGGTCCTTCTCATGCTATTGACATAACAAGGGAGGTCCAAATTTTCCTTGAAAGTATGATACATGAACCTGGTTCATTTTTGTCAAATTCCAAGTATGATAGTGATGTTAATTTTTTGTTTTTGTGTTACCATTTTACATTTGAACCATGACCATATGCAATCTGAGGTGTGGGGAGGCTCATGAGGTTCCTTGGAGATCTTTCTCAGTTGTCTCTAGCATCCCTGGATTAAGCTGAGAAAATGACCTTTGTATGCAAGGTTGGTCATCTTGTGCACAATGTGTATCAATCATTTACTTTGTGCTTCCACAAAAATTGGACACATGCCATGATGGTTTGTGATATGAATTTTTGGTGAGGAAACTTGTTTGACAATCATGTTGAAGATGATACTTTTGTCCTTCTGTATCATATGTATGTAACTGATGCTTGATGTGGAAATTTGGCCCTTTTGAACCTTCCCTAATGGCATAAGTGGTTGAACCAGCTCTGTATGTTACACATAATTTGTCACCACTAGTTTCTGTAAATGAAGATAAGAGGATTGATCTTAACAGTATGGTCGTCATGCACATGGACAGAAAATGCTTGCAATGAATTTTTATGAGTACTAGGTAGCCTATTAATGAAAACAATGTCTCTGTCCATAATGCGTCTGTTTATGATTTGACCAACTTTCAAATATTTGTCCTTTTGAACCTTCCCTAATTGCACAAGTGGCTGAACCATCTCTGTATGTTACACATAATTTTAGAGTCCTTGGTTAGGGTTTGGGCTGAAAGTACGAGTGTTGGAGCCGACGCTTTCGGAGTCTGAACACATTCTTTTGAAAAATAGAAAAATGAGAATATTAGTAAATATGGATTTTCTTGTTAAGAAGAAAATTGAAGATGGATTGAAAAAACACAAAAGAGATTTTTTTTTTTTTTTTTTGCTTTAACAGAGAGAGTAAGCTAACAATGAGCTTCTTTCAAAGGATCAATTGGTTTTGTTTCACAATAAACTAAACTTTACAACTAAGCTAACAATGAGCTTCTTTCAAATGATCAAAATTGATAGCACTCTTACCTAAAAAGTATTGAAGGTTTTTAAAGTCCTTTATCTTAAAATTTTGAGAGAGAATTTTCAAAATTTTCACATATCCTACAACACCACTTGTGATGATCAAATTATTTATGTCAACAACACAAAGTTTCATTTATATATTTCTTCACAAAAGTGCATGTATTAGTAAAATGGAAAATAAAATCACTTGAAGAAAGTATTCTCTAACCTTTGTAACCAAGCTTTAGATACTTGTTTTAGATTATGGAGTGCCTTTTTTGGTTTGCATGCATGCCTTAACTTCATATGATCATAAAATTCTATAGGTTGATCAATATATATAATGAAACCCTACTCCCTCACAGCAATGTGAGAATAACAGCACTCCAGATATGCATATCCTTTATCTTTCTTGTAAGTACATGTCGAATTTCTTCGTTCTTTGATTCATTACACTCAATTCAAGTATGGTTTGCACCAATTCAAGAGACTGTACATTAGACATTTAATATATAAGATTGGAGTGAGACTGTTTAGGCATTTACATGTGTTGCAGGATGTTGTTTGAATTGCTTGTCCTAACAGGTGCACAAGTTGGAATGGATTGGACTTCTATCTTGAGAAAATGCCATAATTTCAGGTAGATATTATTGTAATGGAAAGTTAAAAAATTAAAAGAGAGAGATAATGAATTCATGGAAAGAAATGTTCTTTATCATTAGGGCTGCTTTCGCCGGGTTTAATGCAGAAATCGTCGCCAACTTCATAGAAAGACAAATAGCATCAGTGGCCATAGATTGCAACCTGGATTTAAATAAGGTTCGAGGTACCGTCAATAATGCTAACATAATCCTCCAGGTTAGATGATTGATTGGACCTGATTTTATTTAAATGAGCATACCCGGATGTGCGTCGGAGCTATCCGGATGTTAAGCGGGGGTCCCTAGAAGGTGGGAACCACTGTTATGATCATGATGAAGCTGTCCATTTCGTATGGACAGCATTGGAGTGGCCTGACCATTTGGACAGGCCGTGTTTATGTATTTGCTCGAAATTAATAGAGTAGAACCGGATGTGCGTTGGAACTATCCAGATGAGCGGGGGTCCCTGGAAGGTAGGAACAGCTGTTATGACCATGATGAAGCAGTTCATTTCCTATGGACAACATTGGAGAGACATGACCATTTGGACAGGCCGTGTTTAAGTATTTGCAAAAAATTAATGGAGCAGACCCGGATGTGCGTCGGAGCTATCCGGATGAGCAGGGGTCCCTAGAAGGTGGGAACCGCTGTTATGACTATGATGAAGCTGTCCATCCTATGGACAACATTGGAGGGGCCTGACCATTTGGACAGGCAGTGTTTATATCTGTATTTGCAGGGACTACACCTTTAACCTAAACCATACCCTAAACCTATAACCTATAACCTAAACCTATTCTCAAATCCCAAAACCTATAACCTAAACCTAAACTTAAACATATAACCCATAACCTAAGCCTATACCTAAACCTAAACCTATAACCTATAACTTAAGCCTATAACCTAAACTTAAACCTAAACCTAAACCTAAACCTAAACCTATATAACCTAAACCTAAACCTAAACCCTATAACTTAAACCTAAACCTATAACCTATAACTTATATAACCTAAACTTAAACCTAAACCTAAACCTAAACCACACCCTAAACCTATAACCTATAACCTAAACCTATACTTATAACCTAAACCTATTCTCAAATCCCTAAACCTAAACCTAAACCTTAACCTATAACCTTAACTTATAACCTAAACCTATAACCTAAAATTAATTCCCTAAACCTTAACCTATAACCTAACCTAAACCTAAACCTAACCTAACCTAAACCCTAAACCTATTCTCAATTCCCTAAACCTTAACCTATAACCTAACCTAAACCTAAACCTATAACCAACACTTATAACCTAAACTCTGTAAACTTAACCTAAATGTAAAACCTAAACCTAAACCTAAAACGTAAATGTATTCTCAAATCCCTAAACCTAAACCTAAAACCTAAACCTATAACCTTAACCTAAACCTAAACCTATAACTTAAACCTACACCTAATCCTAATCTCAACACCTTAACCTAAACCTAAAACTTGAAAACCCAAATCTAAACCCGATCCCGAACCCAAACCCGAACCCGATTTCCTAAAACTAAATCTTAACCTATTCTCAATTCCCTAAACCTAAACCTATAACCTAAACTCAAATCCTAAACCTTAACCTATAACCTAACCTAAACTCGAACCTATAAGCTACACTTATAACCTAAACCTAAACCTAATCTAAAAACTAAAACCTAAACCTAAACATAAACCTAAATGTATTCTCAAATCTCTAAACCTAAACCTACACCTAATCCTAATCTCAACTCCCAAACCTAAACTTAAACATGAACTTGAAACCCAAACCTAAACCCGATCCCAAACCCGAATCCGATTTCCTAAACCTAAACCTTAACCTATTCTCAATTCCTAAACCTAAAACTTAACTTATAACCTAAACCTAAACCTAAACCTTAACTTATAACCTAAATCTTAACATATTCTCAAATCCCTAAACCTAAACCTACACCTAATCCTAATCTCCCAACTCCCTAACCTAAACCTAAACCTAAACTTGAAAACCCAAATCTAAACCCGATCCCGAACCCGAACCCGATTTCCTAAACCTAAACTTATAACCTTAACCTAAACCTATTCTCAAATCCCTAAACCTAAACCTAAACCTATAACCTAAACCTATAACCCAAACTCAATTTTCTAAACCTTAACCTATAACCTAACCTAAACCTAAACCTATAGCTTGAACACGATTTCCTAAACCTAAACCTTGACGTATTCTCAAATCCCTAAACCTAAACCTACACCTAATCCTAATCTCAACTCCTAACCTAAACCTAAACCTAAACTTGAAAACCCAAACCTAAACCCGATCCTAAACCCGAACAAGATTTCCCAAACTTAAACTTATAACCTTAACCTAAACCTATTCTCAAATCCCAAAATCTATAACCTAAACCTAAACCTATAACCTAAACCTTAACCTATAACCTTAACTTATAACCTAAACCTATAACCTAAACTCATATTCCTAAACCTTAACCTATAACTTCTAACCGAAACCTAAACCTATAACCCGAACCCGATTTCCTAAACCTAAACCTTAACGTATTCTCAAATCCCTAAACCAAAACCTACACCTAATCCTAATCTCAACTCCCTAACCTAAACCTAAACCTAAACTTGAAAACCCAAACCCAAACCCGATCTTGAACCCGAACCCAATTTCTAAACCTAAACCCAAACCCGATCTCGAACCCGAACCCGATTTCTAAACTTATAACCTTAACCTAAACCTATTCTCAAATCCCAAAACCTATAACCTAAACCTAAACCTATAACCTTAACCTAAACCTAAAACTTAACTTATAACCTAAACCTTAACCTATAACCTTAACTTATAACCTAAACCTATAACCTAAACTCAATTTCTAAACCTTAACCTATAACCTAACCTAAACCTATAACCCGAACTCGATTTCATAAACCTAAACCTTAATGTATTCTCAAATGCCTAAACCTACACATACACCTAATCCTAATCTCAACACCCTAATCTCAACCTAAACCTAAACTTGAAAACCCAAACCTAAACCCAATCCCGAACCCGAACCCGAACCCGATTTCCTAAACCTAAACTTATAACCTTAATCTAAACCTATTGTTAAATCTCAAAACCTATAAACTAAACCTACCTTAACATAAACCTAAAAATTAACCTATAACCTAATCCTTAACCTAAATCTAAACCTTAACGTATTCTCAAATCCCTAAACCTAAACCTACACCTAATCCTAATCTTAACTCCCTAACCTAAACCTAAATCTAAACTTGAAAACCCAAACCTAAACCCGATCTCGAACCCAAACCCGATTTCTAAACCTAAACTTATAACCTTAACCTAAACCTATTCTCAAATCCCAAAACCTATAACCTAAACCTAAACCTTAACCTAAACCTAAACCTATAACCTAAACTCAATTTCCTAAACCTTAACCTATAACCTAACCTAAAACTAAACCTATAACCTAACCCGATTTCTTAAACCTAAACCTTAATGTATTCTCAAATCCCTAAACCTAAATCTACACCTAAACCTAATCTTAACTCCATAACCTAAACCTAAACACGAAAACCCAAACCCAAACCCGATTAGAACCCGAACCCGATTTCCTAAACCTAAACTTATAACCTTAACCTAAACCTATTATCAAATCCCAAAACCTATAACCTAAACCTAAACCTATAACCTTAACCTAAACCTATAACCTAAACCTTAACCTATAACCTTAACTTATAACCTAAAGTTATAACCTAAACTCAATTTCCTAAACCTTAACCTATAACCTAACCTAAACCTAAGCCTATAACCCGAACCCGATTTCCTAAACCTAAACCTTAACGTATTCTCAAATCCCTAAACCTAAACATACACCTAATCCTAATCTCAACTCCCTAACCTAAACCTAAACCTAAACTTGAAAACCCAAACCTAAACCGGATTTCCTAAACATAAACTTATAACCTTAACCTAAACCTATTCTTAAATCTCAAAACTTATAAACTAAACCTAAACCTATAACCTTAACCTAAACCTAAAACTTAACCTATAACCTAAACCTTAACCTATAACCTTAACCTAAACCTAAACCTTAACATATTCTCAAATCCCTAAACCTACACCTAATCCTAATCTCAACTCCCTAACCTAAACCTAAACCTTAACTTGAAAAAACCTAAACCCGTTCCCGAACCCGAACTCGATTTCCTAAACCTAAGCTTATAACCTTAACCTAAACCTATCCTCAAATCTCAAAACTTGTAACCTAAACATAAACCTATATAACCTTGACCTAAACTTAAAACTTAACCTATAACCTAAACCTTAACCTATAACCTTAACTTATAACCTAAACTCAATTTCCTAAACCTTAACCTATAACCTAACCTAAACCTAAACCTATAACCCGAGCCCGATTTCTTAAACTTAAACATTAACATATTCTGAAATCCCTAAACCTACACCTAATCTTAATCTCAACTCCCTAACCACACTTAAACCCAATCCCGAATCCGAACCCCATTTCCTAAACCTAAACTTATAGGTTATATAGGTTAAGGTTAAGGTTTAGGTTATAGGTTTTAGGTTTTACGTTTAGGTTATAGGTTTAGGTTTAAGTTTATGTTTAGGGTATTTTTGTTTATGATGTTAAGCTTATATGTATTTATGCGTGAATAAATGTGATGCAGATAAGATTGTTTGTGTTTGGATGAATGTAGTTTATGTTTGGGTTTGGGTTTGGGTTTAGATGGATGTGAATGTGATGAAATATATTGTATAACAAGTATATATCAGGATGAATATGATGAAATATATTGTTAACAGGTGTATATCAGGAATTTTGTGTGAACTTTTGAGCTGTATATATATATATATATATATAAGAGACTTTTAGCGACAAAAATTTTCGTAGCTAAAAGTTAGTTTTGTAATTTATTTTTAGCAGCGAAAATTTTCGTTACTAAAAAGTCTTGAAAGTTTTTTTTTTTAGTGAAACTTTTCGCTGCTAAAAAGTCTTAGAAGTTTTTTTTGGCAGCGAAACTTTTTGCTGCTAAAAAGTCTTGGAAGTTTTTTTTGCAGCAAGAAGTTTCGCTGCTAAAAGTCTTGGAAATTTTTTTTGCAGCAAAACTTTTCGCTGTTAAAATCTTGGAAATATTTTTTAGCGACGAAAATGTTCGCTGCTAAAAGTCATGGAAAAGTTTTGGAAATTTTTTGGGCAGTGAAAAAGTTTCGCTGCTACAAAAAGTCATGGAATTTTTTTGCAGCAAAAATTTTCGCTGCTAAACGTCTTGGAAATTGTTTTGGCGGCAAAAATTTTCACTGCTAAAAGTCTTCGAAAATATTTTTGGCGACAAAAATTTTCGTCATTAAAAAGCTTACATTTAGCGATGATTCAGATTTTTCGCCGATAAAACCCTTCGACATCTGTCTTTTAGCGACCAAAATTTTCATTGCTAAAAGTTTTTAGCTACGAAAATTTGACTTTTCGTGACGAAAATTTTCATCACTAAAAGTGGTATTTCTTGTAGTGCAAGGATCAGCTAGTGCAAAAATTACCCTCATTTGCTTATTGGGCACACTCGCACATGTATCTTGAAATAATGCATTCATTATTCATTTTATGTGCAGGGTGTTTAAGGTAATTTTGTGACGGTATTTTATTTTATTTTTTTTAAAGGAACACTAGTATTCATTAATCTATAAGGAAACTTTACAGAAGATATACAATTCAGGCTGGACCTCTAGGAGAAAAAGATGATGAGGCAGCCTATTGTATCCTAGATTGTGATGGTATTTAAAATTGTTTGTGAGTTTGTTTTTTCAAATTATTTTTAGGACATGTTCCCGAAAATGAAGCCAATACAAGTTTAAGGTATGAGGGGACTAACACAGCTAGCCGTAAAGTCGTCAGAAATGTCAAATGGCTACTGGGGAAGCTTTTCCATGGTTCCCATATTCTTAATTCGGTCGCCCCCCGCCTCAGATTCTCTCACAGACCTCCTGCTCCTAGATCATGTCATATTGTCAAATGGCTTAGGCCACAAGTGGGTAAGGTGAAAGTAAATGTTGATGGGGCTACAGCTGGAAACCCCAGCCCGGCAAGAGGTGGTGGCATCTGCAGAAATGCCAATGGCGACCTGATTTTTGTTTTCTTTTCAGGTTACGGTCACGCCTCCAATAACACTGCAGAACTTCGGGCCCTCCACGATGCTCTTCAGTTCTGCATATCACGGAGTCTGTGTGACGTGCTCATTGATTCAAATTATTCCTTCGTGGTGGGTGCTTTCATGGGGTCGTCGCATCTCCATTGGAAGTGGAATTACTGGTTAAAGAGAATTAAAAGTCTTCAAATGAAAGGAAATTTTTTCATCTCTTTGATTCCTTGTGAAGTTAATGGGCCGGCGGATGGCCCTGCTCGGTTGGGAGTAACTAATTAGGAGACCTTTTGGACGGATTTGAGGGCGGCTCTTCCCAGATTGATTCGGGGCCTGTGTTTTCTAGACAAAGCAGGCATTGTTGCGGTATGGGAGACTTAACAACTCTTCCCAGATTGATTCAAGTTTTTGTTTCTTCTTCTGCTCGCTGTATAGACATACGATAGGCGTCCTGGGGCTCCTTTTGTTTGCCCACATGTCCCCGAAATCTATATCCTTTTGTTTCTTCCTCAAGTGATATGAATGAAATCTCCTTCTCTTAACAAAAAAAAAAAAAAAAAAAGAGTTTAAGGTAGACCACACCACAAGAAAAGTGAACATTGAACTTCCACCAAGATTATTGGCATCCACCTTAATGTTATTGACCATCCAACCTATTAAAAAGGTAGATAGAACTAGATGAAAGGAAAAAAAAAAAAAAAAAACAAATATTATCTTGATGTAAAACTATCGTTGCCCACAAATGGTTTTCAACAGTCATTAACCATTGTTTCCTGTGGTGTGGTCCACCTGAAAATTTTATTGGCTTCATTTTTGGGACCATAGTATATAATAAGCTAGAAAAAAAATAGATGAATGATGTGGATATACAATACATACATCGAGGTGGGCCCCTATGGTGAGGGTCTCATCTACGTCGCTGGTTCCAGGGTCTCATCCAAGTTGCGCATATCTTAGGTTACGATGCACATGCTACGAAATATTTTGAAAATAGAACAAGCTAGATAAAGAAGATTAGAAGAGTTTTTGTATAGATTAATGGATGTTAGAAGATGGATGCATGAGTGTTCAGGAAAAATATATTTTAAAATATTTAAACCATAGGTTGATTTTGCAAACATGATGAAGCAATACAATTTAAGAACCTGCATAACCATCATCTTTTTCTTTCACAATTTTCTCATATTTTCCTTTTTAACAAAAGTGGTAAGAGGGTAGAAGAGCCTGCACTCATTGGATGGGCTACACTATAGAAAACAATTTGTAGCCATTAACAAAACACAATTCAGTTCACTTTTTTTTTTTCTTTCGCAAACCCTTCCCAACAATTCAGTTCACTTGATGAGTGGACACAATGCCAAAATCGTGGTTTTGCGACAGACCAAATCCGTCGTAAAACCAAATAAACGACGGATTTTGTCCATCGCTGTTTACTGGGTTGTTTTTCTTTTCCCAACGGATAAAATCTGTGGTCTAATCTGCGACGGATAAGGCCCGTCATATATTACCGACGGATAAGATCTGTCACAAAAATAAAAAAATTCGTCGCTGTAATTCGAAATAACCACCTCATCATTCAAAATATTAACGACAAATCCGTCTTGCTGTTTTGTTTAGAAATTAGCGATAGATTTAGTCCGTAGCTAAAATATCTGCAAATTTTTTTAAAATGTCAGATTTGTTTGTATTTATTATTATTATTATTTTTTTAATCTTACATTTGATAGTCATTCAAAAAATAATACACACGGGGATAAGATTGAGAAAATAAAAAAGTAATTGAGTCACAGTTCTCTCATTTACAAAAGATAACATGGAGAAAATAAAAAAGTACCTTTAAAAAAGGAAATCGGTTTCTCAAATGTGAAGGTTTCCCTCATTTGCAAAAGAGGGGACTAAGGAAACCAAAAACATGTTGGGAACCTTGCTAGGTGATCTTGTCTGAAATCCACAAGCAGAAGAACATCTTAAACATTATTCCATACCTTTTATATATTATTTTTCTAACAAAAGTAAAAATCTTGCCACACAAATTCATGGATAGGTCCAATGGTTTTAGCATACCAGTTTCGAGGTTAACTTCTCTGCCGACTTTGCAGCTACTAAAAAGTGAAAACACATCGTGCAATTAAGTATATAGAAATCAAAGAGAATCTGATACAACTCAAGAGAGAAGCCTTACGTGACTAGAAGCTCTTGTTGAAACTGCCAGTTTCCTCAAAAAGCTGTTCAAAATGAGGCTTGCAGTACAGAACACCTTCCAATGAAGAGTAATTGCTTAGCTGAAAAATAAAGTAGCAACATTATACACCCACCCTTCCCACCTATTACTGTTAAGTATATTCTAGAATATCATATAGAAATGGAACCAATACAATGTCTTTTTTACCAAAAGCACAACTATATCTGCAAATTTGTAATTTTATGTTTATTCATTTTTTATGGGTAAAAAGCTATACTAAAGGAGCTAAGCAGCATTACAGATGCAAAAATCATTCCAACACACAAAGATGCTCTCTCAACTCTGGAATCCATTTCTTGTTCAAAAGCAATTTCTTTAAAATATTGAAATCATTTGTGGCCCTTGTATTTTGGTATATATAATGGCCATTGAAAATTAGGCTCAGACACTTCAATTAATATGTAACACCCAACACCTATGTCTGCACAATTTTCCCAAGTTGCATACATAAAACTGAGAAATATAAATACAGATTTAAACATAATTGGATATTGACTTGTATTCAATCAAGAGACCATTCCATGTAGAATCCTCATTTAGAGCAATTAAAAGACGAGTAATTGTACAAAGCAACAAATGCAACAGAGAAGAGCAAGGATACCGGTAAATTGACTCAAATGCTTGAACTTCCTTGCACTCATCAACATTAGGAAATGAAGGATGATGTGCAAGTCCATGGACCAAATATGTGAGAATATTTTCTGGATAAGAGGACAAGTTCACATCACGTTGCATGGAAAGTTACCATGCCTTCAGTTGGTAACAGATTTGAACAACCTCCATTAAGTTATGTTTGTCCTGTGGAATCAATATGACAAAGATAGAAAGACATTCGCCAGTATTAGAAACTTCAACCCCATTCATATAGGCTAGAAAAGGCACAATATTCAGTGAAATGCAGCCTAGAGAAACTTCGCGAAGTGAGTGCTCTACAGAATAAACTATAAGAAATGCTTGCCTCTTTAAACTCAATTGGATGGGATCCAGTTATGTTGAATAAGAAGCCACAAGCATACTTCGCATCCAGAAACCCTTCTTAATATATTGGTGTACTTTGCTGAGGAATAGCTTCCTAGCTTGTGGACATCCTTCATGCCAAGATAAAATCAGCTGCTACTAGTGTGAAACATATTAAAATCTCTGGATAAGCAAACATCATCTGCTTTTAGACTACAAAAGGCAACGAAACAATCAACACATTTTATCTTCATTCTAAGAAGATGAATATAATGCTTAGTAAACAGCCATTTCGAACAAACTTTCGCATGAAAGAAAAGATCCAATCTGTGATAATCTTAAAGTCGAATAATAGACATCAATCAGTATTTTTTTATCCTAGTACTTTGACAAGCGCAAGACAGCTTTTGCTGAAGCAAGCCTTAGATGGGCCTTGTCTACAGTACTACAAGATGAGAAAGTCCTCAGGTACAATTCTACTGTCAGCTACTTAAAATAAGAGATAATTCCTATAAATGTATTATAGGGTCCTTGCTGAAGCAAGCCAATTTTTTGTGACATTTTTTATTTTCTTCTGCAACTTATTTTTTCTTGGGTGAATTTGCATGCACTTCGAAATGGGTTAAAACTATGACTTTAGTAGCATGAAAACCATTTCCTGCCATCAACATTTTGAGGGATGTGCTAAACACACTGTTTCCCTTAAACGTGGATGCATAGATGATACTCTCTACACTCTGTGGTGCTCCAAGTGCAACAGTACACCACACATCATGCCAAATATTCAAATGCTCTTGAACAGAACACCCAAAGTAAACTTCAAAAAACTAGTAAATCACCTGATTTGCTCGTCTCCCTAGGCCCATAAGAAAATTATCTGGCATGGTATCTCGATGTAGAAAAGACTTGGCATGAACAAACTCAACTCGGTTGATCTGGCATAAAAACAACAAGGATCGCAAGAAAACAGCCAAACCAAACAAACTGCCATATAAATAATACACCATGAATGGAAAATAGACAGAACCTTACCATTTGATTGGCGAGCATAAGAACAAACTTCAAAGACAGTTTCCTACTGCAAAAGTTGAAAAGGTCTTCCAAGTTCAGACCCAACAAGTACATCACTAGAACATTATAGTCGTCTTCAACACCAAACCATCTAACATTTGTAATTGCAGCTGCCAAATTTTTAAAAAGAAAAGTTGCAAAAAAAAAAAAAAAAAAAAAAGGAAATATGACTAGTAAAATACAAAATCACAATTAAAAGAAACAAGAAATTTCATTACTTCCTCCCTGTAGGATCCTGTACAACTTTGATTCATATAAGAATTGGGGATGCTTTGTCTTGACATTTTCCTAGAAAGAAACAACGAAACACTAGTAAAAATAGGGAACACAAGCATCACTTTTGAGGCAATTCCTTGTGTTCAGGGCAGGATAGATTACACTCAAGCAAAAACAAGCATGAAAGGACAAATATTAATAAAACGTGGGTCATGAAAAGGAAAATGGAAAATGCACATACTTCAGGAGGTGTTAAAAGGCGTAAATCAGCTTTCCACAAGCTCAAATCACATTAAAAACAATCCATTGCAATTGCAAGGTGAAATCCCAATTGCGAGTATTACCATTTTAGACATCTCATAACTCTAAGCCTTCTCCAACAAGAACCCAAAATGCACAAAGGCCCATAGAATAAAAAGTATATCATAGTCAGATATTCGCTAATCCCATGTATAGTGTACAACCCATTGCTGGTACACCTGAATATGCACCAGCATGGCACACATGCAAGACTCAAGCTGTCAATCAGGTGGCCCACAACTCCTAGAAGCCAAGGCCCAAGAATCAAAACAGTCCAGTCATCAGATGAGCCGCAATGCATGAAATCTATTCACAATTAAAAATGTGTTGACAAATGGCCCACATTATTATACAGTGTGCCCTACCTGATGACTAGGCTAGCGTGATTCTTGGGCTACGAAATCTCCAGACTAGTCCATGACTCCTGCCAATGGATGGCTGGGACTCAGCATGCATGTCATGTATTGAATATGCATACGAAGGTTGGACTATAGACATACGCAAGAGTAGCAATGCTGTCACAAACTGAAGATGGTAAACTCCATCAAATCCAATATGTATGTGATTATATTTTTAAGGAGCGGAAAGCAGCAGGAGCTGGAACTGTTAGTGCATTTTGTTACCAAACTTATCCCAGAAAAACATAACTCCGCTCAAATTTTGTAATCAATTATATTGCTTTCAACATATATATATATATATATATATATATATCCCATCTGATGATATATATCCCATCTGATGATATAGTCAGATGAACGGTTCTGAACATGGAAAGTTGAATACGGACCTAGTTGGACTGTGCACGTGCCACACGCTTGAAACAGCTATGCTATGTAAAGAGACAACAATTGCTACGTAGAAAGGGATAATTACCTCATGTAACATGCTCGGCTATTGAAAACTCAGATCAATTGTACAGATAGATGTCAGGTTCCACGCATAGTGAACGGTGGAGGTTAGGGCATTGATAACGCTCCACCCGGTTTCACCATCAACAGTTAAGAGATTGGTGTAATCTGCCATGAAAGTGCGGAAACTGAGATGATGAGAAGAGGTGGACATCTTTCATGGCTGATCGGTGGAAGCAGAGAGCAGCAGCTATGGAAGATGCCGCATGCTGGATACTGCTATAAACCAAGTTATGGACCTCAATACGGCCCACCTGATGGATGGCTTTGCTTACTGATCAATTGTGAACAGCTCTTAAGCGATCTGGAAGGTATGTATCTGATCACAGTCCGTAAGAAAAGGAAGCAGCTGATCTGCAGTAGGGTCTGTTCATCTGTCGCAGGAGCTGATGAGAATCTTGACTGGGACATGGAGATTTGCAACAATTCAAGAGAAAGCAGAGCAGTTGGATGTTGAGGAGATCAGCTAGGCATGCATCAGTGAGATGTGGATTACAACTCGTCGATCTGGATCAGAATTTCCAGATTTAAAGCCTGCTTGTCACAGATCCGATCTTCCAGATCTATCATTCTCAGATCTGGAAATTAAAGGAGGAGAACAAAGGAAAAACGAGAGAGGGAGGATATATATATATATATATATATATATATATATATATATATATATATATGAGAGATGCTCACACACGACTAGTTGGACCATCAGTTTTGGTCCAACTAACTGGGCATCGGGGGGGACGTGAAGCGGCGTTTGCTTCACATTATCCTTTTAAGAGGTCTTTTAAAAATGATTTTGACTTGGGTGGGCCCCACTGTGGTGTTAATGTAAAATCCACCTTGCCCATCAAGAGTGTCACCCCATGTTAGATCTAAGATCTAAGAACTGAAAATCAACTCCATCCATGGTTCAAGTGGACCGCAAAATTAGAAATAGTTTTCAAAATAAGCTCACCTTTTAAAATAATTCCTTTCATGATAAATCAAGTATGGGCCTGATTTTTTAGTTTTATGCCTAGCTTTTGATGTGGCATCTAATGGTTGAAATGGATTTCACTTACTCATGATCGTGGGTACCGTAAAAATCAAAGATAGATGTCTCTCCATCTTTTTTTTTTTTTTTTTCAGAAGGTGGTCTCATGCCACGGTTCCATTAACTCAGATGAACCTGTACAACTTTCGGGCGTAGACCCAACAAAAGGGGGGGGGGGCACACCTATCTTGTGGAAGAGGACCTAAAGAAAAAGAGAAGAACAGAAAGAAAGAAGCAACAAAGGCCTGTCATCAACCCCTCCCTGGCCTTGACGAGCCTCTGACCAGAGGCCCTGGAGAGGGCCACGGGACTGAAACTGCTGAAGAGAAAGGCCTCTCCATCTACTGTTCTATTGGTGTGTCCTACCGAAATCAAAAGTCAAACTGATATTTTGTCTCTAGATGTAGAATAAGATCACACATCTGATGGTAGTAGTGGATCTCACATGCACATCAAGACATCATGGTGGGCCTACTAAAAATAAGGTTAGACATTCCTCTTCCACCGTTAGCTTCTTTCAGCTTAAGAGCAGAAATATAAAGAGTGGATTAAGTGCAATCCATTGCTTATGCAACATAGTTTGTCCCTGACCATGTGGCCCACCTTCATGTATGTATTGTATATCCATGCAGTCCATTGGTTTTTTCAGCTCATTTTAGAACAGTGATCCAAAAACAAACCAATTATAAATCTCGAGAGGTCCACACCAAATAGAAATTACTGAAAGTTGAACTTTTACCATTAAAATTTCCTACGGCCCACTGTAATTTTTTACTTGCTACCCAACATATTGTCAGAGATCATAACAAAACGTCACCCAGCTTAACTTGAGTTAGAAAACTGAAAATGTCAGTGTATAGTTTAAGTGCATCTACAGTCAAGACAATGTTGACTAGCCAATCCACTTTGTAACCTAAAGTGATAAAATCAAAGGCATGGACACCTGCAATGATGACATAATAAAAGCTCAATTACAATGAGAGAAACACATAGGACAATCAATCAATAACCATACAACGCATTAAACTTATGCTTAAAAAACTGTCAAAAATGTGCAAGGAAATGTATCTCCAAGGTGCAAGGAGCTTTTGTATATAGCAGACAAATTATAAATGAAACTTTGATTACCCACGAGTGCATCAATTCCCAGTATATGGAAGGCAAAAAGGGAAACAAATGAAAGTACAACAGCTATGGATAAATTTTGAAGGATTTCGACAACCTGATCACCATGCATGTTTGCCATTTCTTAGGTAGGCGATAAATTTTGAAGGATTTTGACATAGTTTACAACATTTCAAACTAACTAAAGCTATGGATAGTAACATAGGTCTTCATCATCTTATAATATTAAATGAAACACAAAGCATGAACACAGAAATGAGACGGATCCAAAACTCAACCAGAATTTCAATCTGTAAAAAGCTAGAAATAGCTTAGCAAGATTTCCAAGGACTCAACTGAGTTTCTAAAATAAAAATCAACTAAATGGAAATGAAATCTACAGATTCAACTGGAAATTATACAATCTGAAAAACAATTCAGGGGAGTGAAGATAAATTGACATAGATTAAAAAAAAAAAAAAAAAAAAAAAAAAAAAAAAAAAAAACCCAACCCCTAGTGCACAGTGATCACAACCATCAGTTTGGTGCTACAACATGTGTATGGGCCATACATACAAACTATCAAGGTGATTGGACTATGGTAACTACCATCCTATTAGGAGCCTGAAAATGAGATGGCTCATTCAAAATAGAGCAATCATCTACATTTCAACAAGTAAAATTCACAACAATGGCATGGTCAAAGTCATTCAATCAATGCCATGTTTAGCTTTGTGGGGCCGTCCACATGGTGACCACAAAGTCCATAGTCCTATACACATGCATGAGCAAAGGGAATTCCCTCATTCCATTGAATGCAGAGGCATTCTGGTAATTCTCGTCACTCGGGCACTTACTTTTCGATGGTACTATTTAAGAGAAATAAGAGATGACATTCTCAAATGAGAAAAATGATTTAATTACTTTAAAAGAATTGAACAAGTAACTGTGTGAGATAAAAATCTCATGTTCAATTTTGTAGAGTGACAATAAGAATAACCTCTCTCTTTTTTTTTTTTTTTTTTTTTTTTTTTTTTTCTAAGATATGGATTTTATCAATCAGGAATAATAATAATAATGTCATCATTTAGATCCAGATGTGCTATGTTTGCTTTGTTCTTCTTTTTTGGACACATTTGATGTGGCACTAGCTAAAACCTTGTTCAAAGATGTTTTTACTAGTATTGACCCAAATTTGGATGCTCATTTGGAATTTTGGGTATTCAAAAAAACTTAGAGATCTAACTACAAGGAAGCAAGTAACTATGACAGCAATTTTAATTTATTTCTGAAGACAAATTTATCAAAGACAAAACAAGTATGATAAAATATGAGTAAAAGTAGGTCCTTCCTCTAGAAATAGGGAAAATAAGAGAATATATGTTTCCTCTTCCTCTAAAATCCTTTACTTATGATCCCTTAATTAAAAAAGATAAATCTTTGTTTACAAAGAGATACTTACCAAAACAAATCAAATAACCAAAATATATCTAAAAGATACTAAGAGATGAACATCAATATAATCTTCAGCTGGAACACACAAGACTGTGTACTCCATTGGCATGGTGCTCTGTAAATACAAACAGAGCTGTATACTCTAACACTTCCAATACGGATTCTCTTTATCTGTAAGCTAATTTTGACTAGGTACTTTTTTTTTCACCATATTTTGTCCCTTCTTCTTTACCTCATTTGGTTTAATAATGATATCTGGAGGCCATCTTGACGTGTCCTTCACATGTTTAAAAGAAATCCTACCTAATTAATGGACTATATTTCATATACATTTACTGCACACATAAATATATTACATGTGTGCAGCTTCCTAATTCATCCCATTTTCTCTTGAAATCGATTGCCTAATGTACATATCAACTAATGTTAATAAATGCTCTCATGCGGAGGAAGCTGCTCGAGGTTACTTCGCAAAAGGACTACCCAGCTTGGGTGGGCCTCACTGTGGTGTTAAAGTGAAATCCACCCCAACCATCACGTGAGTCACCCTGTGTTTGACCTAGGGCCAAAAAACCTGCTCGTTCTATTTCAGTTGGGCCACATTTATTGGAAAAGTTTTATCAGAAAATCTGACCCTCTACACTATTCCCTAAATGTGACCCACTTGAATCACATTTGAGCTTGAGCTTTTAGCCTTTAAGCCAATCTTTTGGTTTCACATCTAATGAGAGTGTAATGGATTTTACATAAACATTATAGTGGGCCCTGTAAAAATGGAGGGTGGATGTCTCTCCCAACTATTTTCCTTTGTGTGCCTCAAATTAATAACATATCATCTTGATGTTTTGGCTACTATCCTATCATGGGATTACACATCTAATGGTCAGATTTGATTACACATATAATGGTCAGATTTGATCTCACATACACATTAACGTATGGCCCCATAAAATATCACTACTGGCGTCCCTCCCGCACCAGTTCCCAGAAAATAGTCAAGTTCCAAGGAAAGATCAATATCTTGTGTAGCAAACCACACAGCATGGGTGTCTATAGATGGCAAAGATATGTCTGCCTCGACATGGTGTATTTGTTTTATCCACACCGTCCATCCATTTTCTGATATTACTTGAAGGCATGCCCTAAAATCGAGGCTGATCGAAAGCTCAAGTGAACCCCAGCAAAAGAAACTGTGGGAACAATGATGCTCGGTGTTGACATCTTCCTAGGGCCCACCATGATGTTTATTTTCCATCCAACCTATTCATAAAGTCATATAGACCTGGATGAAGAAGGGAAAATACAAATATCAGCTTGATCCAAAACTTCTGTGAAACCCGAGAAGTTTTTGAAGGTAGGCCTTCAATCTCCACTTTTTCTTGTGGTGTGGTCCACTTGAACGTTGGATCTGCCTCATTTTTGGGATTATACCCTAAAGTGATTTGAAAATATGTATGGACGGCGTGGATAAAAGGTATAAATCATGTTGGGATTGATTTTAAGTCCCCTGATCTAACATCTACTCGACGGTGGAAGTGGATTTTAAATCACTCATCTCCGATCATATTCATCTATGCAATCGAGTGGTGCTGCAGCACGGACAACCACTCTCCTATTTTTACAAGCCCACCATGATGTAGAAGTAAGATTCACTCTAATAAATATATGCGTAATCCCATTATGGGTCTGGAGCCAAAAATAAATAAATAAATCAAGCTAACCTTTGATTGAATTCAGCCACAACAATGGAAACATTGGGAGAGATGTCCACCCTTGTCCAAGGATGAATCTCCATCTGTCAGGGAGCTATGAACAGTTGTTGCATGTTGATGAGAGGTTGCTCAATGTCCAAGGAGGCTGTCAATCAGATGGTTATCTGCTCAATCATAGAGTTACATGCTTATCGTCCAAGATCTGGACAATGATTAGGTCATGCAAAGGATAGAAACAGGGATTGAACTGATTGTGAGATGAACGACATTCCGAGCATGACATGGACATCAATCAGACCGTAGCCAGGCATGACACAAGAGATTTAGATCTTAACATTAAAGGAGTCCAGATCTAATCGCTAAAATGAGATTAAAAGAGAGTACTTACGGAGTAGAGGGGAAGAACCCAAATCGAAAGAGGGGCCGCTATCTACCTTCCTTCCGAAAATGAGAGAGAGAGAGAGAGAGAGAGAGAGAGAGAGAGAGAGGAGGTGAATTCGAAATTGGGTTAGAATCCCTCTTTGAAATTGGAATTTTTTTTTCAGATCTGCACAACTGTTTGTTTTACATCATTTATATTATATAACAGATTATCATCCATATAATTAAGGGCCCACCTAATAGTTGATTAAGATTATATAATATGGTAAAATCTTAAATATTAACCATAAACAAGTGGAACCACTATTTGGATGGTCTGGATAACCATACAACATTGCCTTAAGTGACATGAACGAGTCACCACTATTTTACATTATATTCAAAACTAACACATTAAAATCCTCTTTTGTAGCTAGTGAAGCTGCTGCTCATGGTCAGTGATCTATAGGCCCCACTATGATGTATGTGTAATTTATCCGCACCGTCTATTCATTTTTAAATATTATTTTGGGGCTTGATCTTAAAAATGAGGCAAATCTAAATTTCAAGGGGACCACACTGGAGAATAAGTAGTTTTGAATGTCCATCATTAAACCTCCCCAAGCCACTACAATGTTTATTTGGGACGCGGATTGCGTCCTACCAATCCAGGCAGGGCTCTGTGGGGTGAAAGTGATGTAAGTGTTTTATCCACACCATTAATAAATTTTCTCAGATCATTTTAATATATAATTTAAAAAATGAGGCAGGTACAGGGCTTAAGTGGACCACAAAGTAGGGATTTAACGTCCACCATTAAAAACTTCTTGGGAGCTTGAGAAGTTTCAAATCAAGCTGATATTTGTGTTTTAACTTCATCCACATCTGCATGACACTATTAATAGGTTGGATGGTAAAAAAAAACATCGTGGTGGCCCTTAGAAAGGTTTCAACGGTGACAGTCATTATCACTCCAACTTACTTTGATGTGGTCCACTGGAGCTGTGGATCTGCTTCAGTTTTTGTCTCATACCTTAAAATGATATAAGAAAAGCAATGAACTGTGGATAAAACACTAACATCGCTTTGGACCCCATAGAGCCCTGCCCGGACAGATTACTATCCGAGCGGGGGTAGGACGCAATCCGCGTCCATTTATTTAACATCCAACATGCTAATTAGGTCATACAGACATTGATGGAAGGAAAAAAAAACAAATATTAACTTGATTTAAAAAATTTGTAGCTCCTAATAAATTTTTAATGGTGCGTGTTCAATTACTACTTTTCGTGTGATGTGGTCCACTTGAGATTTAGTTTTACCTAGATGTGGTTCACAGATCTAACCCATTCATTATGTGTGTCCCACTTGAATGACAGGTTAGACCAAGTTTTAGTCGCATCCAAAATTCATTACGTGTATCCCACTTGGGCACACGGTAATGTTTATTTGTCATCCAACATGTCCATAATATCAAAAAAATATGAATGAAGATAACACAAACATCAACTTGATCCAAAACTTCTATGGCCTCAAATAATTTTTCAATGGTATAGGTTCTATCACACTATTTTCGGTGGTGTGGTCCACTTGAGCTTTGGATATGCTTCCTTTTCGTTCTTTAGACCTCAAATTATCTATTAACATGGATGAACAAAGTGGATAAAATAAATAAATAATGGTGGATGATGAGTGTCGAATGTTGCATACCAGACCCCAGTAATTGCCTAATTTTACGTACATGATAAGGGTTAATGGAGATTTTACTCGTGTTTTTATTACAGGATGAAATCAGGAGCGTTAATTGGAAATTGATGTTAAAAGCGTGGATTTGATGTTCCGAAGTCACCAGAGCACGGGATGGACTCCAGAGAACCAATGGTGAAGAATGTACACGCCTGGGATCTGAGGAAAGCACGATAAAGAGGCCTGAAATTGGTGCAAAATGCAAGATCACATGGTTCCCGCCATCCGATCAGTTCGAAACTTCATACATGGGATGAGGGCCATAACTTAACCGTACATATTAAATTTCATCAATTAAAGATCTCGGGAAGTGGGCCAACTGACAAATCATCCCACAAACCATCAATTCTGGTCCCACCTGATATCTGGAATTGGCTCAACTTTGGTCTCAACCCCTTAATCTGGGGACAAAAAAAGATGGACGGTACGGATTCCCAAAAAAACCTCGTAGTGGACCCCACACCATAGTGAGTGGACACCAACTACTCATTCCTCCTGCCGTGCACCAGACGGCTGAGTCGGTCAGTTCGTGCGCTGACCGACTCCGTTTCTCTTAAAAATAAAAAAAACCAATCGGCTACAGCGTCCCGCAAGCCGATCACGGTCGTCGGTTGTGGGTCCCACCTAGTGTCCAAATGGACAATCCAAGCCGTCCATCCGCTTCCTGGGGCAGCCATAACCATCACCTAGCTTTCCGTTTTAGTCCATATAGGTGTACGCTCGTGAATCGTCAGCAAACGGAAGATGGACGGCGGAAGTAAAGATCAGGTGGGACACACCAAAACAGAAGAAAATCGGTCATTTCCGACCGGTTTTCCGTTCTCATCCCAATGAACGGAGTGGATTTCAGGATTTTCAACATTCATGGGCCCCACCATTGCCACGGCAGTCGCTGTTGACGTCCACGTAACGTCCGACCGCTGCCGATTTTTACGGGAGTTTTTGGGCCCCGTACGTCACCCTTCCGGACGACCCAAGCCGTTCATCGTGTAGAGGGTTTCGAGAGCTTCAAAACCATGCTGATATTCCACTCCCATGCGTACACACGTGCGTGATACAGAGGCCACAAAAGGGCTGCCCTGTGACGTTTAAAACTGTTCTTTTCGTGATTTCTTCCCTGGGCCGCGTCAATGGACATTCAAAACCACCCATTCTTGACTGAAATTTCGTCCTGAATCCAATGGACGGGGTGGATTTTCCAAAAAATACCTTTGTGGGGCCCACCGATCACGGCTGCGAAAATTTACACTTTGTGTCCTTCTACGACTCTGCCGCCGACTCCATCCCTTCAGCAACTATAAAAGAGGAATTATGGACGTGGGAAATTCATTCAGAAACAAGGAATTCGAGATCTAGAGCAAGGGAGAGAAGAAAGAGAAGAAAGAGAAGAAAGAAGAGAGAGAGATCGATTGATTTGGTGTTTTGATTTTATGAATTTGTTTTAATATTTTTGATGGATTTTATGGGTCACTAATCTCTCAGCTAGGGTTGAGATGAAGTCCCTAATTTGATTAGCTCTTGTATTGGTTGATTTACTTTGAATATTAATTAATTCGTTTGTTTCTCTAAGTGGGCTTGATTGGTTTAAATTCTATACTTCTCCATCTATGAACTTGACCAAAGTATATATATGGATGTTGTTTGGATGCTTATTATAGGTGCTTGTATCTAATCAAGAACAGGTTTCCTATAGAGGAAGAAACAGGGTGCTTTAATGAATATACATTCCATGTGCCCGACCAAGGACATGGGATATGTTGTTCATGGCATTGCTTAAAGGAATTAGACATTCTGTATGCCCGATCAAGGACACAGATTGTGCTTTTCTATATAAGTGGTATCAATCTAGATCAAGGTGAATCAACAGCCAAAACAAGGGTTAGGATAATTAGGGGTGGATTCCAAAGTCCTAGTGCTCTTTCTCTGATTGAATTTTTTTCCCTGTTCTTAATTGTTTTTTTTTCTAGAATTGTGCTTAGTAGTTCATTCCGTTATTTGTTGGATTAGTTAAGGAGAGTCATAGATTTGAATTGTGACGATCAGTCCTCGTGGGAACGATCTCGTAATACATACCGTATCTACATCTGATTCGTATACTTGCGAGTTTATAAATCATTTAAATCATGTTGGTTTAAATAAAACATCAGTGGACCCCACAGAGTTTACTCTGGTAAGGGTAATGAGTAACTCACCTAATTGTAGTAGAGATGGGTTTCCTTAAAACATTCATAATCATATATATTGGGCCTGCCTAAATGTGATTCACATATCTAACCCACTCATTATGTGTGTCCCACTTGGATGAGGGGTCAGACCAAGTTTTAGCTGCATCCAAAACTCATGTGGGCCCCACCAAGTGCTTATATATTTTTTAAGATGTCTTCACATGGTTTTAGATGGTATGGCCCACCTGAGTTTCGTATATGGATGATTTTTGAGATAGCTCATAACCTAAAGGGGAAACATCAAATGCACAGTGTTGATGTTCGACACACATCATGATGGAGCCCACAAAACTTATTAACATCAATTCTTATGTTCTCGCGAGATCAATAAGTTGGGTCACAATTTTGACAATAATATTTAGCCCATTTTATATGTCTGGTCTATTCACTCTATTTTAGTATTCAATACCCTCAATTTGACTAGTTACTCACCCCAATTAGGCTAGCTACATATGAGAAAGATATCGGGCATATAAGAATGATCAACAATTTAAGTGAAATTTGATTTAAACATATAAAGTTATTTACTCTTCAATCTGGACTAATTCGATTGTCCAAAAACTGTTAAATGTTGAATTAGTGGATGTGACAAATAATTTATTAATTTTTTTCAAAGATTTCAATTTCCATTTAAAAGTAACATTTTTTTCAAAATGTATATATTTTTTTTTTACTCTCAAATTTTCTTTGAAAACTTTTAGCAAAATATCATTTTTATTATAAAATATTTCAAAAAAAAAATTAAAATACAAATTTTGAATTTTTATTTTCAAAATCTCTAAAATTTTCACAAATTTTATTTTTTTTCCCAAATATTCCAAAATGCCGATTTTTTTTCTTCAGAAGCATCGTTTTGTTTCCAAGTTTTTAATTTTCTTTTTTAAAATGATATATATTTTTTTTCGAAATCTCAGTGTTTTCATAAATAACTTTTTCTTTTAATTTCAAATTTTGAACATTTTCAATTATTTTTCAAAATCAAAAATTTTTTCAACTTCTTTATTTTTCGTTTCAAAATATTTGTTTTCTGATAAAGTATCGATTTTTTAATATCATTTTATTTTAAAATTTTCAATTCTTTTTAACTTCTCCATTTTTTTTAAAGCATTTTATTCGAACTTGTCAATTTTTATCAAACTTCTCAATTTTATTTTATTTTTCAAAATACAAACTCTTATTTTCTTTTTCAAAATATTTTCATTTTTCAACATTGTGAAAATTTTCACATTTTTAAAAATATTTTTAATTTTATTTTTCAGGATATTATTTTTTTCTCCAAATCAAAAGCTTTTTTTTTTTTCAAAAATTTCAAATTTATTCAATATTCTTTTTTTTTTCCCACAAAATAGATTTTTATTAAATCACGATTTTTATTTTTTTAAAATCTCATTTTTTTCTCTAACATTATTAAATTTTTTATTCTTAATATTCTTTTTCTTCTGATATTACAAATCATTTAAATATTAGTTTTAAATTTAAAAAAATAATAATTTCCACTTATTTGTTATAAAAATAATTTTTTATTTTTATTTTTATGTTTTTGCATTTAATCAATTGTTAAAAGATAATTTTATATATAAATATGTACAATTAAACCACTAAATTTCTATTAAAAACAATTATTAGACTAAAAAAAACATATTTTTCCACCATATTCTTAAAAAAAATGAAAAAAAATTAATGTTATGGGCAAAAGCTCTTTTACAACGGACCATGGTCCATCACAAAAGCAACTGAAAATCGTCGCCTACTAGTATTTTAGGCGGGAAATTTTCTGTCACAAAATCAAAATTTACGACGAATTTAGTCCGTCACTAATTTATGACGGACTAATATCCGTCGTAGATCCGTCGTTAGATTTTAGCAATGGATTTAGGTCCGTCGCGAAATTCCGCAATGTTTGAACGATAGATTCAAAAGAAAGGTGGGATTGGCGATGGACATTTTCTGTTAGCGACGGATTAAATCCGTCGTTAAACCAAGCAATTTTTGCAATGGACTAAAATGCGTCGCAAATCGACCTTTTTGCCAGTGGATATGGATGTGGCTGATCCTTGCACATGATAATCCTTCTGGGAGGACCACTCTTTTGGATGAGTTGGATTTCCCGCTTATATAAAAGATTAGCTAGGCACTAGGCACATTGTAACTTTAAATCCACAGCTTGGACGCAGGACCACCTCTTTGAAGGTAGCTGGGACTTCCAAATGCGATGTGGTCTCCCAATCTCAGTCACTTGCGAGGCAACGATGTTGAGCTATAATAAAATGACATATTATCTACGGAGATCATAATATAATGTCCGATATAAACCACGATCCAAATATAATTTCACATACAATTGTCTTATTCACTTCATCCTTTAGCAGGTTCATCTCCTGCTTCATTTGCGCCCATAGCGCAACATTCTCATCTTTAAGGTGGGGTAATCCCAGCTTCAAAACTAGAGAGCTGGTTGATCCCATCCTCGAAATTGGAGTTGTTGACCTGTAATAAAATCGTATTAGTGTTAAGGGTCATATACTGCATATTAGATACCAGTTACAGCCTGGATTTATGAACATGATACTGTTTAACGATTTATTTTAATCGTGTTTGTGATGCAAGGTGTATTTAAGAGCTGGATTGAAAAAGGATGCTAAATGCATGGATTTAACACTTTGAACTCACCAAAGCAAGGGACTGGGGTTGATGGATTTACTCGCCAGAGATCAGAGAAAATAGAAAAACTAACGCTCAAGTGGCCTGAAAGACGTCCAAAATGCAATATTACAAGGTTCCTACTATCCGTTCGGCTCAAAACTTTGTATTTGGCTTAAGGACCATAAATGAACTGTACACATCAAATTTCAACCATAGTATCTCTGTATAAGTGGCCCAACGGTTAGATCAGTCCATAAACCATTGATTTTGGGCACACCGGATATTTGGATATGCATCAATTTTGGTCTCAACCCATTAAACAAGGTGACGCAGAAAATGGACGGAGCGGATTTTGTGTAAACATTATAGTGGACCCTACATCACAGTGCGCGTACACCATGTACACATGGCCGAATGTGCACCGAGTCAGAAGAATCGGTCAACAGACTGTGGACTTGATCCATCTTCTCAGCAGAGACAGTGTGCAAATGATGTCTCGCTGGTTCATGCTAATGGGCTCTACTCGTTGACTATTCTAGACCGTCCATTGTGACGAGAGGTTGGGCTTGACCCTCACCTAGGTCTCTTTTTACCACCATGCAAGCTACTATAAGATCCTAGTCGTTAAACGTAGGATGTATGGTGGAATAAAAAATCGTGTGGGCCACTCCAATTTCACTCCAAAAACATTCCTTCCAGAATGGTTTTTCGAGTATATTCCAATGTACAGAATGGATTTTTGTCTTGACATCAATCAGTGGGCCACCATCCATCATAGCACCAACGCGGAAGCTCTGTTCGCAAACGGAGTTTGCGGTTGATCTCTATGGGGCTCTATAGGACAACAACGGTCTAATCTGGACCGTCCATTAGAAGCCCACGCTTCTTCTTACCAAGGCCTAGGAGGAAAATGTCCATGCATCAGTGAGGATGTGATTACAGCCGTTCAGAATGAAGATGGACGGTGCAAGAACTCTGGTGGACCACATAAAATCCAATCCAAAAATGTCATCCTCGACCAATTTTTTGAGCTTCAGTCGATGGACGGACTGCATTTCTCAAAGAATCCTGATCATGGGGCCCACAAATCACCAGCATAAGTCACGTGCGCGAGCCCTGTTTCGTGCACATATCTGACAATCTAGGTGGGCCACCACAGCTGGCAGAATGGGAAATCCCAACCATTCATATTCTCAGCAAGAAAAAACTGATCGAAGATGGGTCAATCCCGCATGTTGATGGTCATAATTGTGCGTGCAAACAAGACAGGAAACTTACTGTTTTCGGCTGAGAAACTTCTGCTGCGTAAGAGTTTACGCACCTATTTGCACACCTTTTTTCCACGGGCCACCGCTCTCTTTGTGCGGAAATTACCTTCCACATCTTCACAGCCACCGACCTCCTTCAGCTATAAAAGAAAGAGAGGGGCGCTCGGTTGGGGGGCATCATAAGGAAGAGAAAGAGTATAGTTAGAATTTGTTTCTTATTTTCTTATTATTATTTTTTTTTGTTCAAGTTCTAGCCCATTTATGGCGGGCTAAACCTCTTAGCTAGGGCTAAGAGGTGAAGCTTGTAGCGTGATGGGTAGTTTCGTATTGTTTTGATTCATGTTGATGAACCTTCTCTGATTATAGTTTGACATATGGAATGCCTTAGTTTTTAATGGTTTGTTGTGATTGAAATTACAATAGATCTGGGTTATCTTCTGGTATTTTCATGCATGTGTGGAGGTTATGATCATAGGGACCTTGTTGTTCACCATCGTCTCATGGACATGGATGGATGATGGAATCCTTCCCTACGTTCATAACTCTCTTCGATTGGTTGTGGATTGGCTAAATTTTGTTGTTTACTTTGTCTCCTGAGCATGATTTTGTGATGGAATCCATTCTAATTTATAACTGTCTTATCTTTTAAAAACTATATCAAAGGAAGTTCGGATGGTGCTTTAGTGATATATCTTCCAACTGGATGAAGATGAGAATTGAAGTCTAGTTGAGTTTGTGAATCAAGCATAGATCTCCCTGATCTCTATAAGTGGATCATCTAAATCCCTAGTTCTCACCTTTGATTTCTACAAATTTTAGTTTCTTATTTCACCATTATACCCTCATATTTACCTGATTTAGATTTCATCTCATTCTAGTTCTAGTTCTAGTTACTTTCAAATTATGTACCAGTTTCAGTCCATGTGGATTCGACCTCGGTCTTACCGAGATTATTACTACATCACAACCCTATACTTGGGGAGTGAACAATTAGTCACATTATATGCATAATGACTTGTTAGCTATTAAACCAAAGACAGATCACGTACATATTTTGTATGTATATCCTATCTCGTCCACATTAGGTCGTGTGTCAACTCGACCCATGGTGGATGATAACCACGGCCAATCACACATGATAACAATGATCCAACATAGACATTTACTGTTGTCCAAGGTGGAACACAACAACGACCAAATTGCCATTTCATTTACATATATTGCTTCTACCTCCTCTCTAAGTTGCGTCATCTCCTCATTCAAGTAAGCATTCTCATGCTTGAGAGGACTCGTTGAATGGGCAAGGGCATGTAACAGCGACCCTCATTGGATCATAACCACGACCAAAAAAGGAACACAACAACGACCAAATATGACAGGGGTAAAATTTGATTTTTTTTTACCTTTATTCCTTGTATTTCCTCCCCAAGCTGTCTCATCTGCTCTAGCAATGAAGCATTCTCTATGGTCAGAGGGTTGGTCCAAGGAACATTGTCCTGTAATGAAATCGTATATCATAAGTGGTTATTATGGCCACGAGAGCCTGCTTATCATCCATAGTGGGTCATGGTTCACATCCATGGAGGTTCGTGGATGTAAACAACGATCCATTATGTATGATAATCACAATCAACATTGGATGAGAATAACGATCACGACGGATGATAATAACAATCCACACTAAACGATAATCACAATCTGTATATCGTAGAAAACACATCACTTGTGTAGATAGAAGACTATCATGTTCTATCGATCGCTAGTCATCCACGATCTAGTGTGCATGTCAACCACGATCCCTGGTATATGATAACAACGATTCTAGATAGATTTAACTTTGTATACCTTCATTGCCCGGATCTCCTCTCTCAGTTGCTTCACCTGCTCCTGCAATGAAGAATTGATCTCCTCTCTGAGTTGCTTCACCTGCTCCTGTAGTGAAGATTTGATCTCCTCTCTGAGTTGCTTCACCTACTCCTGCAGTGAAGCACTGATCTCCTCTCTATGCTGCTTCACCTTCTCCTGCAGTGAAGTATTGATCTCCTCTCTATGTTGCTTCACTTGCTCATGCAGTGAAGCATTTTCAGCTCTGAGAGAGCTGATCGAAGAGACAATGTCTTGTAATAAAATCACTATTCTTATGTATTTCAATATGTCTTTCTACAAGGAACCTAACCATGATATCGTGTATGTAAACCATGACACACTATGGATGACAACAACCATGAACTAAGTGTCGTGGCCATTACAAATAGTGGATCGTGTTTCTCGACCATATTGGGTTGGGGTTAAAACTGATGTGGGTGACAACTGCGATCAAGATTAGGGTCATGGTTATTTTGACTAATGGGGCGTGGTTGTCGTCCATGTTAGGTCGTGGTTCATCCACACGAACCATCGTGGATGAAAACAACCATGATCCACTATGTATGATAACAACGATCCATATTTCATTTAAACCACGATCCATATTTCATTTAAACCATGAACCACGTTACACGGAAACCACGACCATAGGCCATTGATGTTGGGTCATGGACCCTAGGTGCATGAAAACGATGACCCTTCCTGAATGGTAACAACGATCCTGCATGGACGACAACCACGATCCATTTTCCATTTTCCTTGACAGTGAGCTATTCACAAATAGGTTAGATAAAGCAAGGCGATTTCACATACCTGGTTTGTATTAATATACTTTCTCATCGACGTCACTTCTCGTATAAAAGCATAATCCTCCCTGAGGTGCTTTATTTATATTCCAAACTCTTCAATTCACCCTTTATTCCTTGTAGTTCAGTGGCGAGAAATCATTCTGCTTATTAAATTTCCTTATTGCAGATCTTGTTTTTTTAAATATATTTCAATACATTACCAAGATGGGCGGATCTTGTTTTTTTTAATATCTTTCAATACATTCCCAAGATGGGCATATTTCCCATCATGCTCAATTGTATTTTTCATTTCCAAGAGAGAGGCTGTAAGATTAGCCTCAGCGTTATTTCTTCTGTCATCCTCCGTTGTCTCTGTCGTGGGTGCTGACCGCAGAGCCTTGTCCTTCGTATGAATGTCGTCATCAGCTATACTCCTCATAGCCTCGGTGTCTTTTTTTTAAAATAAAATTCTATTCATATATCCAAAAACGCCAATTACATTTCGGGCCACCCCTAGGAATAAAAGACCCTAGGAGCAGCCTATCATGAGCCAAACAAAACAGTGCAAAACCCAAAAGAAAAGGAAGACCGACAAAGAACTAAGGGAACCATCAACTCCTAGCCCCCCTATCTTTATTCCTAATCGAACCCAGGCCCACTTTGTCAAGAAACAGAAGGCCCATGACTCGGTCTGGAAGGTCTGCCAGGCTGCTCATATCCGTGGACGATTGCTCCCTACTACTCAACCTAGCCAAGGCGTCTGCCACCTCATTACCTTCCCGGAAGATGTGTTGAAAAAGGAACAGGCCCCTACGTCTGAGGTGAATAGTTCTAGCCAGCCAATACCCCCATTTCCAACCAAGGCTAAGGGACTCGTCGAGGAAGTTAATCACGAGTTGAGAATCTAACTCTACTTCCACCCTCAACAAGCCATACTGTAGACATTTCTCGATCCTGTCATGGATGGCCTTTAACTTTGCACTGACATTCGATCCAATCCCATAGGCTGATACAAAAGCAAACAGAAACTCTCCTCATCGTCCCAACAAATCCCGCCTCCACCTGAGTTGCCCGGGTTACCCATTGCCGACCCGTCAACATTAAGCTTAACCCAACTAGCTGGGGGTTTAACCCATCTAACCACCATTGGGAAGATGGGAGGAGGAATCCCATGACCATCGTCCTATTCTCAATTAGACAGCCCCTTGCATCGGACCGGAATGGCAGACCCATTGAAATAGGAGGCACGACGAACATCCACCCTTCTTATAGTCAGCCCATCCTGTAAAGCCGATGACCACCACTTTCACCTAGCAATCACTGCTGCCCCCGACGCAACCTTATTGTCAAAAATAGCTGCATTCCTGCATTTCCAAATGCTCCACATGATGATGCAGGGAGCCACCTTCTTCAACTACGAGTGAGACGTGCTAGTCACTGCTGCCCCCCACCATTGGGCCTGCCTAGCAGCAACTGACGACGTGAGAAGAACATGGATACTAAAAATGTTGCCAAAAAAAACTCCAAGTAGCTCTAGCAATGTGGCTGTTAAGGAAAAGGTGAGATATTGATTCGGAGGAATGGCTTTGTGTAACATCTCCCTTACAGCAAACTCATTTTGATGCAAGAGAGATGCCCCGAGCTTGCACTGCATCATCAACTGGCACTGCCTTCATTAACACTCTCCATGTAAACAGGGAGATCCACGGGGGCAGCTTACCATGCCAAATTCCCCTATCCTAGCTCATACGAGGAAGAGGCGATCTACACTTCTCCCAGGCAGACGCGATGGAGAAGTAACCCAAGGTGGAAAAAGGCCATAATGGTTTGTCTGACCCTTGCATTAGGCAGAAACCATGCTGGAAGAAGTGGTCTATCACCCATTGAGGGAGATAAAGAAAGGCTGCCGAAGGCGGAAGAGGCCCAGCCTCGCCCAGCACGTCCGCAACTTTCGGCTGGAGCAAGGAAGAAGGAATAGGTGAAAAGGCCAAGCTATATGTCCTAGAGGAGGGGGTGAATAGGACTATGTCAAGTTAAAATAAAATCAGTGGAATAAAATAAATCAATAGCCTTACAATTATAAATCAATTCACAATGCTGAAATCAAATCACCTTAATAAGTATTGACAGATTGATACAAATTCAATTCTAAGGACAACCTTACACCATAATAAACAAGGGCTTATGGTAAGACAACCTTATTTCTAGAACGTCTTTTGGATCAAGAACTCAATTTTAATATAAATAAATGAATAGCAAAGAATTGAAATTAAATGCAGAAATATAGATCTAATTTATTACAATAATCCCCACACTTGCTTGAAATGTAAATTGTTACAACATTCACATCTACATGTACATTCCACACAATTGAATGATAGAAGATATGAAAATTAAGCAAGCATTCAATCCATAAGACAGAGTTATAGTGGTTCGCCTGTGTGTACACCAACTGTCTTTCAACAGCCACACAGAATGCTACTCCACTCCTAATATCCTCACATAGGGGATATTAGCGTTCACTATCAAATAGGTTTTCACAGGTTCACCCAAAACCTTTACAATTGTCTTTTTCACTTGGGCTTACACTATTCAAAAACCTCTCTTTTCTGAGTTTTCTGGCTCTCCTTAGATAACCAATACAATGAGATTTTTCTGGCTTCACCTCAAACAAAACCAAAAGAAATGAAATTTTACAGAATTATAAAATACCTGGATTTCTACTTTTCGTAGCAGCCCGGTAGAACCAATCGGAGTAGATGATTGAATGTCAATGTTCAATTTCCAATACTCACTTTAATATGGTTTTAAGTTCTAATAGATTTTAGATTTTAACCAGTTGGGCGTAGCTATATTTGATTTTGATTCAAAGAAGAAGGAATAAGGTAATTAATCTTTTCAAATAAGATTGGAATATAGAAACAAAATCAAATTAAATAAGCTAGCAAAAAGAGAAAGCAATTATGCACAAAATAGCTTAAAAACAAACACAAACTTATCTCAGAGTGGAGCCTTGAAAATATTATGAATTGAATTAAAAACTCTGAAATTCGTGTTCAATTTATAGAAGCAGAAATCGCATCTATGGCTAGTCTTAGGAACCTTCGACTGGTCGTAGCTCTAAGAGATATTTGAAATAAGGAGCGCGATTTTTGAAAGTCATTCCATGACTGGTCTTAGGGAACCTACGACTGGTCGTGGGTCATCTACAACTGGTCGTAGGACCATAGAATTGCTTGCTGGACTTTAAGTCGTAGACTTACGACTAGTCAAGATCGAGTCGAAGTCACTCCTATGACTGGTCGAAGGACCACCAGGACTGGTCGTAGGTGTACCAAAAAATTCTGAAAATTCTCAACAACTTAGGACTGGTCGGGAAATTTCTTGGACTGGTCGAGTCAATGCCAGGACTGGTCGAACAGGGGCTAGGACTGGTTTTAGAACAAACCAAAAATCTATTAATGATATAATTGAGTTATGTATCCGAAATGACCTACTCTGAGGTCAAGCTAATGGTCATTCAAACCTGAATCATGTCGTATGGACGTTAAACTTCAACCATTCAACAAATGTAGACATTTGAACCTTATCAAGCTTGAGATCTTGAACTTGTTGTAGCTTTAATCTTAAAATCTTCATCAGCTTAAAAGCTACTTCATGCGTTGTTCTTGAGTCTTGAAGTTATTTCTTGAATCTTGAACATTATAACTTTGAACATTGATAGGATGATGAAGTACAATTTGTATTTCTTGAAGACATCCAATGTCATGAAGTGTTGATGCAGTGTCTTGAACACATATAAATCACCATATAAACACAAGACACAGATAGATGTTTTGACACATCAAAATTTGACAACCAAAGGAGCATAAGACCATAGCACTTACAATCTCCCCCTTTGTCAAATTTGTGACAAAACACCCAAATAATAATACTTCCAATAAGAATAAGAGAGATACAAGCACAACAGGTTCAATAGTGAATCATGCACCGGTTATAGACATCATAGGTAACATCCAGCTTACTCCCTTTGAGTAACAACGAGTAATAACACATCCAAACTACTCTACAATCTCATAAGCATAATCATTAAATACAGCCAACTTCACCAAACTTCTCCCCCTTTTTGACACAAAATGACAAAGGAAGGAAAAAAAGTAAGGGCAAGCTATATTTAGGTTAAGGAATGTAGGAGATGGAATATAGATGCAAGAGATAAAAAGTTCAAAGTGCATAGTGCATAATTCAACAAAAGTCAGTCAAGCAAACATATTGCAGCCATAGAGTAAAGTTAAATACCAGTTATTACAGAGCAAACGTAAAATTGTCAGTCAGAACCAGATGAGGGAGAAGGATTAGATGGATCACTTTTGTGTAAACCCCTAGCAATGCGCCTCATATATTTGCGTAAATAAGAAAATTGAGTGTCTTGGGTAACACGAATTTGAGCCACCTGTTCCTGAAGAGAATTCAACCTCTCATCAAAATCAGAAGGCTGAAAGTCAGGATCATCAGCCGAGTCTGACTCAAGGTCTTCAAAAATATCATCCATATTCATGTCTGCAGGAAGATCACCAACTTCATCTGCATTCCTTGCTTCTGCACCACTGCTACCAACTTCCACTTGGCCATCAGCCAATTCTAAATTCATCTTATTAATATTGGAATTATTAAAAGGGAGATGATGGATGGGTTTCTCTCTAACAGGCATAGCCACGAGCATATGATTGGCTAACATAGTCAACAGATAACCAAAGGGAATATCCCTATGACCTGGATGGAGACGAAACTGAATAATGGAGTGACAAATTAACGAAAGCAGATAGATTTTCGCAACAGAGATGATGGAATGCAAAACATGAACCATGAATGCAGGAGTTCGGTTTTATTACCAGAACGCGGATATAGATTTGAGATGAAAATCCTGTGAAGCACTCTGTCTCTGGGTAATAAATACCTTAAAAGAAGTGCATTACATTTATGAGTCCAGTGAACATCCGAATTACATAAATCCCTAGTAAGCATTTGTCTTTCAGATTCTGAGATTTTATCAGATAATATATGAATCGGAATGCCCTCATCATTGATAAGGATTTCCATAAGGTGAGCTATCAAATGGTGATCTACAGTAAATAAGCCTTCTTGAGTATCAATTTTAAAAGTTAAATTTTCAAGAGAAAAATCACAGATACATGCAACCATAGATTGGGCAATGGACTAGTATGCAGCTCCACCCCAATGTAAGATGTTATCCCATCCCACATATTGCAACAGAGGAAGGATACCAAATGAAGCAATGTGATTAATATTAACAGGATGCTCAACTATAACATTGCTCATACACAAATCCCGAGCATCTGATGGATCATTTTCGGGAGATCGAAGATGACGTTGCGTAATAGATGCTGATCGAGATGAAGAGGGACCACGGGTAGTTTTCTTTTTACCCCTAGCATCCATTTTTAAAGGAGGAATCAAGGAAACTACAAGATTCAAGAAAGAAGAAGTGGGGTTTTGATAGAACAAATTTTTTAAGAGAAAACCCCAAACTTGCAATGAAAGAGCAAATAGATTCTACAAGAGTGAAATCTGAAGCACCAATAACAAGAATCTATAAGGAAATTGCAAAAGAACCACTAACCTTGAACTATCATGAAGGTGGGTTCGACCAGTCGAGGCTAGGCTCGTTGGTGAGACAAAAGGAAATGAAGAAGAAAAGCCAAAACCCCAAAATAAAGTGAATTCACGAGTTTCACGACTGGTCATGGATGTGCTCGACCGGTCAAAGAAAGACCGGTCATGTACACTCATGACTGGTCGAGTACCGACCAAAATTTGTAATTTTTCAAATGATTTCAAATTTTAAGCAAATAAGCCATCAAATATATGTACATTATGATAAATCGCATATACCGAGATCAAACTTTAATTTATTAAACCTACTTTTATCGAGTGGTTTAGTGAAAATGTTCGCAAGTTGAGTCTCGGTTGGAATGTATTTCAAAGATATTAATTTTTCTTTCACTAATTCACGAATGAAATGAAATCTAACGAGCACAATCCGCTTAACAGCAGTTAAGTGAGATTCTTTAGGATTTGACTGATAACGAGCACAATACCAACACTCAAAGTGATATCTGGTCTACTTGCAGTCAAATAAAACAAACTACCAATCAAACTACGATATAATTTAGGATCCACATCTTTACCTGTAGAGTCTTTTAAGAGTCTCAAAGTTGTACTCATAGGAGTATCAAAATTTTTACCATTCTCAAATCCAAACTTCTTAATTAAGTTCAGAGCATATTTGGTTTGAGAGATAAAAATTCCATCAGGTTGGTTTTTCACTTGCAACCCTAGGAAATAATTTAATTCCCCAACCATGCTCATTTCAAACTTAGATTTCATTAAATCTGCAAACTCAAAGTCATGTTAGTACAGGTTGACCCATAAATAATATCATCAACATATATTTGAACCATTAGAATATCATCGTTATGTTTTTTAACAAAGAGCGTCTTATCAACACTTCTCATCTGAAAATTATGACTCAGTAAAAACTTAGTTTTTCGTACCATGCTCTGGGAGCTTGTTTCAGACCATAGAGAGCCTTTTTAAGACGATACACATAATCAGTACACTTAGGGTCTTCAAACCCTGTAGGTTGTTCAACATATACCTCTTCATGTAAATCACCATTTAAAAAGGCACTCTTTACATCCATTTGGTAAATTTTAATTTTCCTAAAGTAAGCAATGGAAATAAAAAGTCTGATTGATTCAAGACGAGCTACAGGGTCAAAGGTTTCATCATAGTCAATACCTTCAATTTGTGTGTACCCCTATACAACTAGCCTTGCTTTATTACGAATAGTATTTCCAAGTTCATCAGACTTATTTTTGAAAATCCATTTTGTTCCAATAATATGTTTATCTTTAGGTCTAGGAACAAGGTACCAGACATCATTTCTGACGAACTGATTAAGTTCTTCCTGCATCGCAACTGTCCAGTTTTCATCAGAAAGTGCTTCTTTCACGTTAACCAATTATATCTGGGATGTAAAGCATACGCAGTTACATATGTCCTCTAATTGTCTACGAGTGCGCACACCAGTGTGAGGGTTTCCAAGTATTTAAGAAGTTGGATAATCTTTAACAGTCGTTAATTCAGAATTAGTTTCTCTTGATGAAGTTTATGGTTTTTCAAGTATAAGAACTTCATCATTATCTGAACTAGGGGCAGGTGTATTCAAATGATCATCAATTACAACATTTATTGACTCTTGAATCACACCGGTCCTGTTGTTCAGAACACGATATGCACGACTGTTTAAAGAATATCCTAAAAAGATCCCTTCATAACTTTTAGTATCAAACTTTCCCAAATTTTCACGGTCACGCAAAATATAGCACTTGCTGCCAAAAACTCGAAAGTATTTGACAGAAAGCTTTCTCTCAAACCACATTTCATAAGCCGTTTTATCATTAGATTTGCAAATATAAACACGGTTAATAATGTAGTAGGCGGTATTCACTGCTTCAGCCTAGAGATTTCTGGGAAGCTTCATACTATTTAACATAACATTTTCCATTTTTTGAAGCACTCTATTTTTCCTCTCGACAATTCCATTTTGTTGAGGAGTCTTAGGTGCAGAGAATTCATGTGATATTCCCTGATCGCTACAGAATTTCTCAAAACTACTATTTTCAAACTCGTATCCATGATCACTGCGGATCTTACTAACTTGAGAACATTTTTCAGTTTGGATCCGTTTTATAATCTTTTTCACTTCATCAAGGGTTTCTGATTTGTCCCTCAAGAATGAAACCCAAGTGTATCTTGTATAATCATCTACGATAACCAAGATGTATTTTTTACCTCCTTGACTTTCCATTCTCGTTGGTCATATAAGATCCATGTGGAGAAGCTCGAGTGGTCTTGTGGTGGTATTGGAGTTCACCTTTTTGTGAGAGCTCCTAGTTTGTTTACCATACTAACATTCACCACAAATCTTGTCTACTTTTTGCATCTTAGGTAGACCTCTAATTAGTTCTCCTTTGCTCAATCTGTATAAATTTTGGTAGTGTACATGTCCGAGGCGTTTATGCCGTAATTCTGTCTCATTGGTATGGACCATGTAGCACGTTTGGTTAAATGAGCTACCATCGCTTACTATATAGCAGTTTTCAGAAGTTCTACAACCAGTTAATATTACAGAACCCTTTTTGTTTATAATTTCACAACCTTGATTAGAAAATCTAACACTATGGTTGTTATCGTATATTTGAGATATGCTTAACAGGTTGTGTTTTAAACCCTCAACATATAAAACATCTTTAAATAAGGGAAGGTTATAAAGTTGAACCGTACCTTTGCTGATTATCATGCAGTTGCTACCATCACCAAATGTGACTAACCCATCAGTCATATCTTTAAGATCGGTGAATAGAGCCTTGTCGCCTGTCATATGTCTGGAGCATCCACTATCTAGGTACCATCTTGAATGGCTTGAAGCTTTGAAAGCAATGTGAGCAACCAAACAGGCAACCTTAGAAACCCATTTCAGAACTGTTTTGGGTTTAGGAGAATAGTTGATCTTCTTTTATTTATAGTTGTAGGAGTGACATACTGAGTTAGATTTTAAGAGCTCCTTTAGTAAATCAATTATCTTTTTAGCTAGTGGGTTTTTGATCTGATTTTAAAAATTTATTTAGCTGCTTTTAGGTTTTTGAAAAGTTTTTGTATTTTTAAATAAAACTTGACCAGTACCTTTTCCTTTTGAGTTAGAAGTCTCGCCTCTCACAAAGTTGGGAGGAGTATTCTTCTGTTTAGGAGATGTATTTTTATCATAGCCCAACCCGGATCAATCACCACATTTTCTTGATTCGGATAATAATTTTTTTAAATTTGGATCACCTTGGGCATATCTCCATGTGTCCTTCAAACTCAGAAGAGAAGATACTTCATTTTTAAGTTTCTCATTTTCATATTTCAAATCTTCAATCAGGGAGGTTTTGAATTCCAAATCACACTTTGATTTTTCAAAACAATCTGAAATTTGGGATTTTTCTAAAACGAGAGTCTCAAAACATTCTTTGAGTTTAAAAAACTTTTCTTTTTGAAGTTTAAGTTTGACAGCAATTTTACAACTTTCTTTATATAAGGCATTATAAGCATCTTGAAGATCTTCTTCATTTTCATGATCACTATCCAAATTTTCTTCACTTGTTGAATCATCGTGATCTGAAAAAGTAAACTTGGCTAGAGTCATAAGGGCTTTAACTTCACTGCCCGACTCGGTTTCAGAATTTTCTGATTCAGAAGATGCTTCAGAATCAGACGATTCATCCCAAGTAGCCAACATACCCTTCCTTCTGGGTCTGTCCTTTTTAGGACATTTGTTTGCTAAATGCCCATATTCTTGGCAGTTGTAACATTGACTATCTTTCAAAGACTTCCAAGTTTTGGACTTAGGTTTAGATCGTTTCTTTTCATTTGCCTTTTGAAAGTCGACCCTTTTCTTGCTTTTGAAAATTTTATAAAACTTTTTCGCCAAAAGAGCCATATCATCTTCAGAATTTTCTAAATCTGAGTTTTCTTGAGAAATACCTTTAGATGATTTCAAAGCTATAGATTTACCTTTAGGAGCTTTAAAATTTAATTCATAGGTTTGTAAAGAACCAACTAGTTCTTCTACCCTCATATTATCCATATCACGAAGTTCCTGGATCGCGGTTACTTTAGAATTGAACCGTTCAGGAAGTGAGCGTAGTATCTTTGCACACACTTTACTTTCTAGAATTTTATCGTCAAGACCCCACATTGAGTTTACAATGTCATTTAGTCTAGTGTAAAAGTCCATAAACATTTCATTTTCCTCCATATGAATTTCTTCAAATTTGGTTGTGAGGAGTTGGACTTTAGACTTTTTTATAATTGATGTACCCTCGTGTGTCATTTTTAGTATATCCCAGGCTTGCTTTGCGGTATCACAGGATATAATTCTTTTGAACTCATCTGGTGATAGTGCGCAAGTGATTACATTTAGTGCTTTAGCATTGACACTATACTCACTTTTCTGAAGGGTGGTCCATAAATAATAAGCAGGTACAGACACAGTTTTTGAACCGTCGGATTCAGTTACTTCAATGGTAAGAGGGTTTCATTCAATCACTGTGGCTCGCAACACACTCTCATCCATTGATTTGAGGAAGATCCTCATTCTGGCTTTCTAATAGGCATAGTTGGAGCCATCAAATGGTGGAGGCCTAGTGACTGAAAGGCTATCAAAATTTGATATCTTTTTATATAGCTTAGATCATTAGCTCAGGAAATAAATTCAAGTAAAAAATAATAAGAACGAGCTATCAGGCTCTGATACCACTTGAAAAGGCCAAGCTATATGTCCTAGAGGGGGGTGAATAGCACTATGCCAAATTAAAATAAAATCAGCGGAATAAAATAAATCAATAGCCTTACAATTACAAATCAATTCAAAATGCTGAAATCAGATCACCTTAATAAATAAGTATTGAGAGATTGATACAAATTCAGTTCTAAGGACAACCTTACACCATAATAAACAAGGGCTTATGGTAGGACAACCTTATTTCTAAAACGTCTTTTGGATCAAGAACTCAATTTTAATAGAAATAAATGAATAGCAAAGAATTGAAATTAAATGCAGAAATATAGATCTAATTTATTACAATAATCCCCACACTTGCTTGAAATGTAAATTGTTACAACATTCACATCCACATGTACATTCCACACAATTGAATGATAAAAGATATGAAAATTAAGCAAGCATTCAATCCACAAGACAAAGAGTTATAGTGGTTCGCCTGTGTGTACACCAACTGTCTTTCAACAGCCACACAGAATGCTACTCCACTCCTAATATCCTCACACAGGGGATATTAGCATTCACTATCAAATAGGTTTTCACAGGTTCACCCAAAACCTTTACAATTGTGTCTTTTTCACTTGGGCTTACACTATTCAAAAACCCCTCTTTTCTGAGTTTTCTGGCTCTCCTTAGATAACTAATACAATGAGATTTTTCTGGCTTAACCTCAAACAAAACCAAAAGAAATGAAATTTTACAGAATTATAAAATACCTAGATTTCTCCTTTTAGTAGCAGCCCGGTAGAACCAATCGGAGTAGATGATTGAATATTAAGGCTCAATTTCTAATACTCACTTTAATATGGTTATAAGTTCTAATAGATTTTAGATTTTAACCAGTTGGGCGTAGCTATATTTGATTTTGATTCCAAGAAGAAGGAATAAGGTAATTCTGCTTTTCAAATAAGATTGGAATATAAAAACAAAATCAAATTAAATAAGCTAGCAAAAAGAGAAAGCAATTATGCACAAAATAGCTTAAAAACAAACACAAACTTATCTCAGAGTGGAGCCTTGAAAAATATTATGAATTGAATTAAAAACTCTGAAATTCGTGTTCAATTTATAGAAGTAGAAATCGCATCTATGACTGGTCTTAGGAACCTTCGACTGGTCATAGCTCTAACAGATATTTGAAATAAGGAGCGCAATTTTTGAAAGTCGTTCCACGACTGGTCTTAGGGAACCTACGACCGGTCGTGGGTCACCTACGACTGGTCGTAGCTCTCTACGAATGGTCGTAGGACCATAGAATTGATTGCTGGACTTTAAGTCGTAAACTTACGACTGGTCGAGATCGAGTCAAAGTCACTCCTACGACCGGTCGAAGGACCACCAGGACAGGTCGTAGATGTACCAAAAAATTCCAAAAATTCTCAACAACTTAGGACTGGTCGTGGAATTTCAAGGATTGGTCGAATCAATGCTAGGACTGGTCGAACAGGGGCTAGGACTGGTCTTAGAACATACCAAAAATCTATTAATGATATAATTGAGTTATGTATCCGAAATGACCTACTCTAAGGTCAACCTAATGGTCATTCAAACCTGAATCATGTTGTATGGACATTGAACTTCAACCATTCAACAAATGTAGACATTTGAACCTTATCAAGCTTGATCTTAAACTTGTTGTTGCTTTAATCTTAAAATCTTCATCATCTTGAAAGCTACTTCATGCGTTGTTCCTGAGTCTTGAAGTTGTTTCTTGAATCTTGAACATTGATAGGATGATGAAGTACACTTTGTATTTCTTGAGGACATCCAATGTCATGAAGTGTTGATGCAGTGTCTTAAACACATATAAATCACCATACAAACACAGGACACAGATAGATGTTTTGACACATCAAAATTTGACAACCAAAGGAGCATGAGACTATAGCACTTACAATAGGGCTTGATACTAAGCTGAGAAGTTGGTCGAGACCTAACCAATTGTCGTGCCAGAATCGGCATTCACCGACACCCATGTTCCATTGCACACATTCGTTAACCAAGGGAAGCAGCTCGTGAACCCTCTTCCATAGAGGGAATGCATACGAAGTAGGGCTGGAATTCGTCACCGCAGCTAGGTCCGGGCGTTTTTAGCTGACATAAAAGAACTCCAAAGGTTTTTGATCGACGCATATCTGATAGCCCAGGCGATTTTCAGCCTAAACGCTTTCATCGTATCTTTCACTCTCCTAATATCCAAACCCCCTTCCTCCTTGGGAATCGCTATCGACTTCCAACTTTTCTAGTGGCATTTACTCTTACCCTCAGTCCAACCCCAGAAAAAATCTGCAAACCTCTTTTCTAGCTTGGATAGGACCTGAGTCGAGATGTGGGCCACATCCAACGAGTGAATGGGGATACTATTAAGCACGTGACGTAGCAATACCGATCTACTTGCTTGAGAGAGGCATCTCGCCTTCCATCCCCAAATCTGAGCTTCCACTTTGTCAATCAAAGGTTAAAAATCAAATGCTTTCAGCCTACTCGTCACCATCGGGACCCCCGGGTACGAGAAACCTGCCGGTGCCCTAGCAATCCCAAGTACCAACTCAATCGCCCTCATCCTCGACTCAGAGAGCTTGGAAGAGTGAAAAAATGAGCTTTTCCTCAAGTTAATCTTCTGCCCCGAATCTGCCTGATAAGTCGAAAGGAACTCCTTCAAAGCCCTCAGCGACGTAAGACCCCCATTCATGAACAAAAGAGTGTCGTCCACGTAAAGCAAGTGGGAAATGATCGGGCATCCAGTTATAACTTTATATGGCTGACATTGACCCTGATCCGACAGCAATTTGAGACCTCAACTCAGCACTTCCGCCACCAGGATGAATAAGCTGGGAGAAATAGGGTCCCCCTATCACAGACCTCTTGAGGATTTGAAGAATCTCGAAATCTCACCATTTACAAGGATCGAAAACCAATTGTTCACCCAGCATTTCTCAACAAGCTCAATCCACTGGTTGGAGAAGCCGAATCTATTTAAGACAAGTCTGAGGAATCCCCACTTAAGCCTATCATAAGCTTTTTCCATAACCAACTTGAGGACAATGGTACCTCCCCGGACTTTTCTGTTCAAGTCCCGAAATAGCTCTTGGGAGAGGGCGATATTCTTTGCCATAGATCTGCCCTTAATGAATGCACATTGTTCAGCGAAGATGAGATTGGGAAGCACTGAATTCAACCTAGCAGCCATTATTTTTGAGAAGATCTTGTATAGGCAATTATAGAGGCTTATGGGTCTAAAATCTGCAAAGGATTTAGGAGCAGCTAACTTCAGGACAAGGCAGACCAAAGACGCAGCAACAGCTCTTGGCAGGGGACCACCCTGGAAGAAAAACGAAACCATCTTCAGTAGGTCTTGACCCACAATTCCCCATCAAGTAGAGTAGAAGGAGGCAGAGAACCCGTCAGGGCCAGCAGTGCCCTCAGACGGGATAAACCGCACCACTTGCTGGACCTCAGTAAGAGTGGGAGGGGCCATGAGCATGGCATTCTGATATGCCGAGACCATGTGAGGTATGACCTCCAACAATTCTGTTTTTATCTGAGATAGAGCAGACGTGAATATATTCTGAAAATGATCCACCGCTGCCCCCTTAATATCAACCAACTGGTTCACAACCTGGCTAGATTCCAACTGAACTTGGTAGATAGCAGCTCTTCTCTGCCTTTTGGTTGCTGCAGCATGAAAGAACCGGGTGTTCTTATCTCCAGCTTCCAATCAAAAAATTTGCGCCTTCTACTTCCAGAAATTTGCTTCCAATAGTTGAAGACGAGTCAGAGTTGCGGCAGCTTGAGTGACCGAAGCTAGCTGCTCGCTGGAAGGGCCAGAAATCAGATCCTCATCTGCAAGCTGCCACTACCAAAAAAATGGGCAAAGGATATAGACAATATAGATTTTTAGCTACGGATATAAACCGTAGTTAGATTGCTACAAATTATATCTGTAGCAGAAAGGTTGCTACACCACTGAAAATTGACGGTCCTGTGAGGAACTTTTTGAGACCCACCACAATATATATGTTCTATCTAATCCTTCCATCTGTTTTTAAATATAATTTTAGGTATCATCCCAAAAAATGAGGTATTTTTATGGCTCAACTGGACCACACGATAGGAAATAGTAGAGATTAAATCACACGTGATGTCTATGGTGTGGTCCAGTTGGGCATTCAATATATCTCATTTTTGCGATTATTACCTAAATTTATTTATTAAAATAAATGGACGGAATAGATAAATCCTATACATTATGGTGGGCCCCACATAGGTACCCATTCTACGCCCAATATAATTAGGCACGGGCTCAAAACAGAGTCGCGTGCCCAAATGAATATGCGGCGTACCCTTCAATTCCTCTCTCTCTCACTCTCTCTCTCTCCGTCCAAAACCAATTCCCCTCTTTGCGCCCTAAACCCTTTCTCCCTCCCTCTCTCCCTTTCTCTCAATCATCCCATTTTCGTTGGGGCTAAGCGATGCCGGTTCGTGATCCCATCCGGCAACCTCGCGGTTTACGTTGGGGCCGAGCGGCGCTAGTTCGTGTTCCCGACCCGGTTCCTCAACCTCCTGATTTTTGTCTCCCTCCTAAAGAAAGCGGAAGAGGAGATCGGATTCCAGATGTGTGGTGGCCTAGTTTTGCCCTGCGAGGTGGGTTTTTTCAAAGGGGTTTTGAAGATTTTTGAGAAGGACGAGCAGAGATTCTGTGGAGTAGAACTGGAAAAGGTTTGTAGGACTTTTTCCTAGGTTAGTTTTGATCCTTGCATGGAAACGATGAGATCTTGCCATGGCTTCCCGCCCCTATTTTCTAGATGTTTATTTGCATCCTCTGGCTATGATACAGACTTGCTGAAGAGTTTGGAATTCTTCTGAAAATTTTAAGAGTTTAGAAATGAGAAGATTTGTGTTACCACTTGGATGTTTCACTTGTTTTTACTTTCTACTTGGCTTTTATTTTGTTAATTTTGTTAGAAATTCATTACCTTACTTGCTTTGCCTTGTAATGGTCCGGCTCTTTTATGATAGACAAGGCCTTTGTTTTGTGAAGATTCTGATAGTTTCTTATATTTATAGGTAATCGTTCTTTTCTTCCCCCCTCTCATTTGATTTAGTTCTCTGTATGCTGTGGCATATTTGATATGAATTTCATTGATGGATTTATATTAGTGTCAACATATTCTGATGGTGGCAAAAGAGGGGTTTCTTTGAGATATGTAAACTTTTCCTACACTTTTTCTTTTCTTTAGGTTGAGCTAAGTTGTTTTGACATGTTAAGTGTCTCTGTCAGTTTCCTTTTGTTTAGGCAGGTAAGATTTGTGGAGGTGGTGATGGTATGTGGGTTAGACTATCAAAGCATCCTTCAACCAGGAGCACTTATACTAGGGCTTGTTTGGCTTCAATTGTGCTTGATTGGCCACTTTATTAAAAGAACCTATGGCACACATAAACTGATCAAATCTCATGTGGACCATAACATTAGAAATAGTAGTGATTGACCATTAAAAACTTCTTGTGGGCAACAAAAGTTTTGAATTGAGCTTACGCTTTTTTACCTTCATCCACACAAAATCAGTACATTTGTTTCTCCATCTATTTACATACATCAATCTGGATATCAATCAAGTGTTACTTGTAGCTGTCAACGAAGTGACACTTGTGCCTTTTGTTAGTGGCCAAGTACGTCTTTAGTTTTGTTTTAGTTTTATTCCTAATGCAGAAAATTGAATGCTTGTATTAAAAAATATCTGTTGGCTCTTTCAGTTAAACAATTTGGAGCTTGCTATTAATCTTACCAAAAGAGGAAGCCTTCTAGGGGCTGAGAATTTGGTAAGTGATGCTTAGCTCATGAGAAAAAAAAAAGTTATGAATGGAGACTTCATCACCCAACTTACTACACCAAAGTTAATTTTAGAGAATAATTACACTAGTTAATCATGAATTTGTGGTGCAACTACAAGTAGTTTCAGAGATCATGACTGATTCCAATCATGTGATATTGGGAGCTGGAAGTAGTTTGATGGTTGAAATTGATCACTGCTTGTTTGTGTATCTAACTTTCCAAATACTTCCATGCTGAATTGTCTGGTGAAATATTATCACACATTAGAAAAACTATAGAAAAGAATCCTTACATAATTCTTATCCTGAAGATATAAGAATTATTGCTACTGTTGAAAACTACTTCTTAGGGTTATATAAGGATCTGATCAAGCTGTGTTTGCAGATAAGCCCTTTGTTGGTGCATCTGTTGGTTACTTCTCATTCCTTTTTCTTCTTGCTGGGAGAGCATTGACTGTAAGTCATATCTTATTTCCTGAGCTGCATTTTGAATCTGCTATTAGGTTTTGTTTAGTGCTAAATTCTCACTATTAGGTTTTGTTTAGTGCCAAGGATTGAAATTCATTGTAAATGTGGCCTATGCGATGACGACTGATTTTTGCACAAGGTGATCCTTGTGGTAGGGCCTATATATGAGGCAAGATGTCAAAGACCTATGACACATGTTGAAAGCTATCTATCAGGTGGATGGTAACTTATGATCGGATGTCATCGTTTCTCATACACACAAGCACATGTACACACATGTATATTGAAAATGATTAGGTGCAAACATTTTCAATACCACAAACTTAGGTACAAATGACTTGTGTGGGCTCCACCGTAAAGACAAATACTAGTAAAGACTTCTGTTACTCTTGTGTTCAGTTGAGAAAACTGAAAGGGCATTTATTCAGCTGAAAAAACTGAAAGGGCATTTATTCATCAATTGTTAGGAACTGCCAATTCCAGCACTAGTAAAGACTTGCAGTTACACTTTTGATAATTTATTTCCCAAATTTTGATTGTTTTAGATCTTCCAGTTTCACAATTTAGATAACCAGCCTAGTTTTTAGGCTAGGTTATCTACAGTGGGGCCAACTGATTTTCGTATGTTCCACAACCTCATCTGCATGTGAAGATGTACATGTGAGCTAGCAAACATCCACTATTTTTCCATCTTTAAGTAATTCCAAGTTCATTTTTGTTATCTTCTCCACGTGTTTCATTTACTACAATTTGCAAGCGGGTATTGTATTTATCGAGCTTTTTGTTTCTTTCAGTGTTGTCCCGCATCTATTTCAGAGCTGGTCAGCAAGTGCATGGGGAGCCCATTGGAAGATGTTTGTGGCATGGAGTCTTCTTTGCTGTCATTTGGGGCATATGGAATGAGAAAAATAAGAGAAACTTTTAAGGGAAACAATTCCCAGTCTGTGGCATCCTTTGCAAAATCAATGGAGGCCTAGATTGGGCGACAACCATCTAGCAGTTTAGAGGATTCTCGGGGGGGATGATCTATCAGGGCATGCACTAGCAATGATAAGCAATTTTTTTTTTAGGTGGTAATTATTTAGACATTATAGGGAACTATACTATGAAACTATTATGTTCGTTCGTGTTGTATTGTTATTCATGAATTATAGGTGTTCTTCTTTCTTACTTACCATAGAAACCAAAATCATGTCTATCCAAAACATGGTGGGACACAAGGGGACAATATACATTCATGCCTAAGTAGAATATCTTAATATCACATGGTGGACTAACCAATTGCCAAAATGTCCAAGCTAATATCTGAATGCCAATGGCCTTTGAGGAAGGGGAAAAAAAATTTGAGTTTACAATGACAAAGAATCTGAATTTTGCTGATTTGTTGAATTTGAATATCACATTGGAGATGTTATGTATTTGAACATTACAGTAGGAGAATTTACCAAGTTGGATGTTTAATTTCCTTGAGAAATGGTGAAAAAATCTAGTGTTTGTATTTCCAATAATGTTTGTGGTTTAAATTGGAATTAGAATTCACGGTTGTTTAAGTTTCCAACATAGGCATAATGTTCTAATGTTGTGGGGCCCATGATCCCCTCATCCACATCAGCCACATTTTCCTACACTCATCTTGACTGCCTTATGGAATCACGATTGGGTGCATGATTTAAGCTGTCCAAATATACCAATGAAACGGCATCAACACTAATTTTTTTTTTTTCAACAAGAAGCATTTCTAATAAACTGCGGGGTCATCTATTCCAGTAGCATGAAGCCTAGATCTTTTATTCAAACGTGCATGCGCTCCTAATTTTACAGTCTCATATATCATTTTTTATTTCGTGCAGCTCTGTAACTCTCGGTTCATATGCCATTTTATTTACATTGTAACTCATGTTGGGCTTAGGAATCTTGTCAAGCAGACTAGGCCCCACCCATTAACACACACGGTTTATTCTTTTCCCGTTGGACATCCATTAGTGTTCATATACTCAGTTATAACTGAAACCTGTTAGGACTTCTTGTTGGAATAGCATATTGAATCCTACTCTCCTTGCATGCGAAAATATAGGCCTTTCATCAGGTATGTCTAGTTCTCAGTTGGGCCATACATGGGCATCAAATCTGGATTGCCAGTTGACTCGATTTCCATTCTTACCATACATACGTGGCTCATCTCAAAAACAGAACCAACCTAATTTTTCTAGCCACAACACATACACGGTGGCAACCACTAGATAAATTGGATCTTGCATACATGTAGGGATGGTACTAATCAGAATCCTACTCACACACTTCTTATTGTAATTGGTGCATTCTTCCACATGTTTAATTTTAAATTTTGATGCATTTAATTGTGAAAGGATTTATGACATAATGATGATGATTTTGTTCTTCTATTGTGAAAGTATCTGATATTTCTTGCAAGCAAATATGTAAATTTGAGGGCCAAAAGATGTAATAATAAAATAAAATAAAATAATGACCAAAATGACCAAAATGCCATCATTGGACAAAATAAAATAATAAATTCAAAACATCATTAATTACGGAGGGTATTTTGGTAATTTCCTATATCAAATACACTACATTCGCCAAAAAGCCTACCGCCATTAACAAGAAGTTAGTGTGGGGGTATTTATAAATATTTATAGAGGGTTTTTATAAATATCAGAAAAATACAAGGTGATATTTATAAACGTTAGAAACTATAGGATAACTTATTTGTAAATAATAATAATAATAAAAAAAAAAAACTTCTATAAACGTGAGATGGTAGCTTGGATCCTTTGACCAAAAGACTCATGAAAGTTATCATCTTCTGCCCGTGATTCCAAACGAATTGCATTTTACAACTTATGTATAACAGAAGAAGGAAAGATAACTACAAACATTTCATACCCTTAAGAGAGGAATCTTAATACATCCATAGAAAAATTAAAACACAAGAGATGGGAAGAATATGGTTTGCCAATGTTCCCATGCCTCATACAAAATCAACCATAAAATAAGGATTCTAGATTCCTACTCTCTCCCACCTAATACACATATATCATACAACACTACCTTCTTTAACCAAAACAAAACAAGCCCTATAACTCAATTTAAAACCAAACCAAAACCATGCATTTAAGAAACCAAGTCCTACTCTAACTCAAAACCATATAGGTTTTCTTTAACATGTTCTTTTCTCAGTGTTCTTGGAGTTCCTAAATCAAAGCCAAAACCGAGACCATCCCAAGAAGCCCTGGCCTTAGCCTAGTCCATATCTTTGTGGACCCAGACACCATCCACACCCACGCCTCTCCTTATTCAGCAATCAAAACACTAAAACCAGAAAACAGAAGGAAATAACCAAAATTAAAGAGAAAAATGAAAAGAAAGTGTATGTATTAAAGCTAATTTTCATGAGCTGTACTTCAAGTTCTTGGAGAAAGTTAATTCAAGATTGCTGAATAAGGAGATTGTCAAAGCTACTTATGAGAATTGCAAGGTGCCTTAGCAAAACTTTTTTGTTACCCCTAGTTGTCATTGTCACCATACACATTTTCCAATCTCCCATAGACACGGACGAATGAGGTCCAGCCAGAGCTTCTACAAGGGGAGACTCATGAGGTTCCTTAGAGATCATATGAAATTTGAGGTGTGGGGAGGCTCATGAGGTTCCTTGAAGATCTTTCTTAGTTGTCTCTAGCATCCCTAGATTAAGATGAGAAAATGACCTTTGTATGCAAGGTTGGTTATCTTGTGCACAATGTATGAGGACGGAGATGACATTTGTATACAAGGTTGGTCATCTTGTGCATAATGTGTATCAATAATTTAATTTGTGCTTCCACAAAATTTGGACACATGCCATGATGGTTTGTGATCTGAATTTTTGGTGAGGAAACTTGTTTGACAATCATGTTGAATGTGATACTTTTATCCTTTAGTATCATATGTATGCAACCGATGCTTAATGTGGAAATCTGGCCATTTTGAACCTTCCCTAATTGCATAAGTGGCTGAACCAGCTCTGTATATTACACATAATTTGTTATCCACTAGTTTCTGTAAATGAAGATAAGTGGATTAATCTTAACAGTATGGTCGTCATGCACATAGACAGAAAATACTTGCAATGAATTTTTATGAGTACTTGGTAATTTTGGAGTCCTTGGTTAGGGTTTGGGCTGAAAGTATGAGTGCTGGAGCCGACGCTTTCGGAGTCCGAACTCATTCTTTTGAAAAATAGAAAAATAGGAATATTAGTAAATATAGATTTTCTTGTTAAGAAGAAAATGGAAGGTAAAGAAGAGACAAAACTAAAACTTTGCACTGTGAAAAGTAATATTAACCATCTTACTTTCCTCATTGAATTTGATGTCCAAGAAATGGACCTTTTCCAGAAAACCATGGATTTAAAACCATTAAATCCTTCTCAGCAATCTGAGTTTATTGAACCGATTTGAATTATTACAATTCAATTTTGTTGAATATCTAAATGCAAGGTTTCCATGAATTAGGCAAATGAATTCATTCTAACCCATTTTGCTGAATATCCAAATGCAAGGTTTCATGAATTAGGCAAATGAATTCATTCTAACCCATTTTGTTGAATATCCAAACGCAAGGATTATTTATTTATTTGTTTGTTATTATTTTGTGATATGTAATAGCTTTTCAGAATTCATATGTAGGTGCATACTTGTGCTCATTCACATGGACTTTGACTATCTTTCTTAAATTTCTTTGGTTTTTCTAATTTTTGTATCTAATTTTGAATTTATAGGCCCTAAAACAAGATTCGAGGTGTCATCAACAGTGCTAACAAAATCCTCCATGTCAAATTATTGATTGAACCTGATTTTATTTAAATGATCATAATAATCCATTTTATTTAAATGAGCTGAGCCGGATGTGCGTCGGAGCTATCCGCATGTTGAGCATGTTGAACGGGGTCCCTAGAATGTGGGAACTGTTGTTATGACCATGATGAAGCTGTTCATTTTCTATGGACAACATTGGAGTGGCCTAGCCATTTGGACAGGCCGTGTTTATATCTATATTTACTCGAAATTGATGGAGCAGACCCAGATGTGCGTTCGAGCTATCCGGATGTTGAGCGGGGGTCCCTGGAAGGTAGGAGCCGTTATTACGACCATGATGATGCTGTCCATTTTCTATAGATAGCATTGGAGTGGCCTGGCTATTTGGACAGACCGTGTTTATATCTGTATTTGCTCGAAATTGATGGAGCAGACCCGGATGTGCGTTGGAGATATCCGCATGTTGAACGGGGGTCCCTAGAAGGTGAAAACCGTTGTTATGACCATGATGAAGCTGTCCATTTCCTATGGACAGCATTGAAGTGGCCCGACCATTTGTACATACCGTGTTTATATATGTACTTGCAAAGACTACACCCTTAACCTATGACCAAAACCTATTCTCAAATCCCAAAACCTATAACTACAACCTAAACCTTAACCTAAACTCAATTCCCTAAACTCTAACCTACAACCTAACCTAAACCTATACTTATAACCTAAACCTATTCTCAAATCCCAAAACCAATAACCTAAACTCAATTCCCTAAACCGTAACCTACGCCCTAACCTAAACTTATACTTATAACCTAAACCTAATCTCAAATCCCAAAACCTATAACTTAAACCTAAACCTTAACCTAAACCTATAACTATAACCTGAACTTATAACCTAAACTCAATTCCCTCAACCTTAACCTATAACCTAACCTAAACTTATATTTATAACCTAAACATATTCTCAAATCCCAAAACCTATAACTATAACCAAAACCTTAACCAAAACCTATAACCTATAACCTAAACTCAATTCCTAAACCTTAACCTACACCCTAACCTAAACCTATACTTATAACCTAAACCAATTCTCAAATCCCAAAACCAATAAACTTAAACCTTAACCTAAACGTAAACCTATAACCTAATGCTATAACCTATAACCTAAACTTAAAACCTAAACCTAAACCTACACTTATAACCTATAACCTAAACCTAAACCTAAAACCCAAACATAAACTCGATCTCGAACCCAACCGGGTTTCTAAACCTAAACCTTAACGTATTCTCAAATCCTCGAACCTAAACCTATAACCTAAACTTAATTCCCTAAACCTTAACCTATAACCTAACCTAAACCTAAACCTATAATCTACACATATAACCTAAACCTAAACCTATAACCTTAACCTAAACATCAAACCTAAACCTAAACTTAAACCTAAACCTAAACTTGAACCTATAACCTAACCTAAACCTAAACCTTAACCTATAACCTATAACCTAAACTTATAACCTATAACCTAACCTTAACCTAAACCTAAAACCTAAACCTAAACCTATAACCTAAACCTATAAACTAAAGCTAAAACCTAAACCTGAACCTAAAACCTAAATGTATTCTCAAATCCCCAAACCTAAACCTACACCTAATCCAAATCTCAACTCCTAACCTAAACTTAAAACCCAAACCTCAACCCTATCCCGAACCCGAACTCGATTTCCTAAGCCTAAACCTTAACCTATTCTCAATTCCTTAAAGCTATAACCTATAACCTATAACATATAACCTAAACCTTAACCTAAACCTAAACATATAACCTTAACCTAAACCAAAACTTATAAAACTAAACCTTAACCTATAACCTATAACCTATAACCTAAACTTATAACCAATAACCTAACCTTAACCTAAACCTAAAACCTAAACCTAAACCTATAACCTAAACCTAAGACTTAAATGTATTCTCAAATCCCTCAACCTAATCCTACACCTAATCCTAATCTCAACTCCCTAACCTACACCTAAACTTAAACTTGAAAACCCAAACCTAAACCCTTTCCCAAACCCGAACCCGATTTCCTAAACCTAAACCATAACCTATTCTCAATTCCTTAAAGCTATAACCTATAACCTATAATATATAACCCAAACCTAAACCTTAACCTAAACCTAAACCTTAACCTAAACCTACACCTATACCTTAACCTAAACCAAAACTTATGAAATAAACCTTAACCTATAACCTATAACCTATAACCTAAACTTATAACCGATAACCTAACCATAATCTAAACCTAAAACCTAAATGTATTCTCAAATCCCTAAACCTAAACCTAAACCTAATCCTAATCTCAACTCCCTAACCTAAACTTGAAAACTCAAACCTAAACCCGATCCAGAACCCGAACCCGATTTCCTAAGCCTAAACCTTAACCTATTCTCAATTCCTTAAAGCTATAACCTATAACCTATAACATATAACCTAAACCTAAACCTTAACCTAAACCTAAACCTATAACCTTAACCTAAACCAAAACTTATAAACTAAACCTTAACCTATAACCTATAACCTCTAACCTAAACTTATAACCGATAACCTAACCTTAACCTAAACCTAAAACCTAAACCTAAACCTATAACCTAAACTTAAAACTTAAATGTATTCTCAAATCCCTAAACCTAATCCTACACCTAATCCTAATCTCAATCGCCTAACCTAAACCTAAACCTAAACTTGAAAACCCAAACCTAAACCCGATCCGAGAACTGAACCCGATTTCCTAAACCTAAACCTTAACCTATTCTCAATTCCTTAAAGCTATAACCTATAACCTATAACATATAACCCAAACCTAAACCTAAACCTAAACCTACACCTATAACCTTAACCTAAACCAAAACCTATGAAATAAACCTTAACCTATAACCTATAACCTATAACTTAAACTTATAAGCGACAACCTAACCATAACCTAAACAAAAAACCTAAAACCTAAACCTAAACCTAAACCTAAACCTAAAACCTAAATGTATTCTCAAATCCCTAAACCTAAACCTACACCTAATCCTAATCTCAACTCCCTAACCTAAACACGAACCTAAACTCTAAAACCCAAACCTAAACCCCATCCCGAACCCGAACACGATTTCCTATACCTAAACCTTAACCTATTCTCAATTCCCTAAAGGTATAACCTATAACCTATAACCTATAACCTACACCTAAACCTAACCTAAACCTATAATCTTAACCAAAACCTAAAACCTAAATGTATTCTCAAATCCTTAAACCTAAACCTACACATAATCCTAATCTCAACTCCTTAACCTAAACTTAAACTTGAAAACCCAAACTAAACCCGATCTCAAACCGGAACCCAATTTCCTAAACCTAAACCTTAACCAATTCTCAATTCCCTAAAGCTTTAACCTATAACCTATAACCTAAACCTAAACCTTAACCTAAACCTATACCTTAACCTAAATCTAAACTTATAACTTATAACCTTAACCTAAACCTAAAACCTAAACCTAAACCTATAACCTAAACCTATAACCTAAAACCTAAACCAAAACCTAAAACGTAAATGTATTCTCAAATCCCTAAACCTAAACCTACACCTAATCCTAATCTCAACTCCCTAACCTAAACATTTTAGCATGTTAACATTTGTGTGTCTGCTCACGTACAACATTTTAGCATGTTAACATTTTAGCAAACCAGAATGAGTTTTTCAACATATCATATATTATTTTAGGTAAGAGAAGCAACTTTAGCAAACAAACCCCACTACGCCGGGTTGCCCACGTCGAATTTATGTGATTTTATCTGATGAATTGTCAAAAGTCTATTTTATTTTTATTTTTATTATAAATGGTAAGCTTTATATCACATATAACTTTTGATCCTTCTGAGTTATAGGACACCTGCCAACATGAAAAGGGCTCCAAAAAATTAGGAGAATAATGTGGTTAGGCCAAATTGGGCTGTTACTACTTTTGACAGAAAACCATGAAGTCTAGTAGGAGGAATGGATATCGTCTGTAAATAGTAAGTTTACTTTTTATAGTAAGTCACATATTTTAGTGTGTTTGTTGGAGTTTTGAGTTTAAAAGTCCATCCTAGGTTTGAACACATTACTCATGTTAGATTTTTGCCATAGTTTAGAAGATTTGTAGGTATATTTTTTATTCTTCATATATAAGTATATTTTTTTTTTTGTGTTTCTTCCTTTTGAGATGTGTACAAAGGTATGCTTGTTTTATTGTGTCTACAAATCCTATTTTATATAGACTGACAAGCTAAAGAAGTCAGTGGAGAATGAAATTCATTTTCTCAAGGGAAGGGTTTCAGAACTTGAAAGTGATATTGTGTCGAAGTCCACAAAAGTTACATCTGTAGTTTCAAGGAAAGAAGAAGCTCTATCTTCTGCATTTGCTGAAATTGACTGTCTGAAGGAAGAAAATTCTGTAAAAACGTAAGCATTATTGAATGCATATGGAGGGTGTTTATGTGTTGGAGTGTATTTGTTTCTTGCACATAAGGGCATGCCTTAGTTGTAATTCTTATGATAGGTTGAGCGAAGTGAAGTATTGTTTATTTAGAAATGTGAATGTATGATGCATTGTATGATTTGATTGCTATTTGTAATAAAGCATAGTTTTTTTTTCTGATTGCATTTTATATATGTACTATTTTTATCAGCATTAAGCTTAGATGAGTTATCAATCACAGCAGGTTCTTGCAATGAAAACAGGTTATATTATTACAATTAAAAAAAAGCTATGAATATAATTCGTAGCCATAGCTATGGGTTTTGTCCATAACTATTGGTATCTATTGTTACGGATATTGTCCGTAGCTATTGTATCTATTGCTATCGATACAATCTGTAGCTATTTGTATCTATTTCTACGGATATAATCCGTAGCTATTGGTATATATTGCTACGGATATAATCCGTAACGATTGGTATCTATTAATACGGATTAATCTGTAGCTATTGGTATCTATTGCTACCGATATAATCCGTAGCGATACCTTTAGCTACCCCACCAATAGCGACGGACATGCTACAGATTATATCTGTAGCAAAAGGGCTTTCGCTACAGTTTTTGGCCGTAGCCTTTGCCTGTTTTTCTTGTAGTGTGCCTCTCGCAATACTCCACATCCCGCTCAGCCTAGGCAAGTTGCTCAAAGATGTTGCCAAACACGTCTCTGTTCCATACCCTTAAGGCTTGCTTGACCTTCTTCAGCTTGAGCAGAATATTGAAGACCGGGTGGACCGATTCTTCCACATGCCAGACTTCCTTGAATAATTGATAAAAGGATTCGTGGTGAATCCACATGCTTTGGAATCTGAATGGCTTCGCAGAAGGGGCTGAAACCCGTGGAAAACTCAATAGTAATGGGGCATGGTCTGAACTGACATGAGGAAGATGAGAAACCTGGAAGGCTAGAAACGAAGTAACCTAGGCAGCATTCATGAGGGCCCTGTCCAACCTTACCCACACCCGCGTTGTACCCCCTGATTATTACTCCAAGTGAAACGGTTTCCAGAGAAACCCGCATCTTAGAGCCCCTCTGAGTCAACTGCCTCCACAAAATCCCTCGAGTTGGCACTGTCCTCTTGCCTACGGTTCCTCCTATCATCAGCCATCAAAGTAGCATTAAAGTCCCCACATACAGCCCAAGATGTGGTAATAACCGAGGAGGCAGCTACCAACTCCCCCCAGAGGGACCTACATTGCACCCTATTGCAGCTAGCATAAACAAAAGTAATCGAGATAGGCATCGCAACTGCTTGCAAAGAAAAAACTATAGATAGAGATTGGTCAAACTTGTTTGTAAGCAAAGGAGATTGTCCACCCAATAGCTACCTTATATTCTCTAAGAACATTAAGCAACTTCCCCTCCAGTTCCTTATCAAGGTCATAAGCTATGATGATAGGCAGAGTCTCAGAAGGACCTAAAAATGCATACTTGAGAGTTTCAGGTAATTGTTTAAGGTCAAGTTCCTGTGGTTTTCAATAGACGGAACTAGATTAGACTCAGATGGTGGAAGAAGTTTCACTTTAACTTTCCATTTTGTAGTATCCATCATAGGATTAGAGTCAAGCAATGCATTGACTTCTTGGATGGAACTTCCAATGTCAAAATCCATGCCAAAATGTGCCAAACAAGTCTCAAGAGCGTCTTCGGAAGATTTAAGGAAAGAGTCATGCACTAGACTCTCAATCATGTTCACTTCAAATATATTATCCGCGCCTGATAGTTGTTGTCCAACATTAAAAACATTGAGTTTAATTTTCATGTTACCAAAAGACAACTTCATAACACCGTTCCTGCAATTTATGATAGCATTGGATGTAGCTAATAATGGACGTCCTAGAATATTTGGAATTTGACTAGTAGGATTCTGGACAGGCTGAGTATTTAGAATGATGAAATCCACTGGAAAATAAAACTTATCAACCTGGATTAACACATCCTCAATAACACCACGGGGCACCTTGACAAATCTATCAGCTAGTTGTAGTGTTATTTTAGTTGGTTTTAGCTCACCAAGTCCTAATTGCTCATATACAAAATATGGTAACAAATTAACGCTCGCCTTTAAATCAACCAATGCCTTCTCAATCTTATGCTCTCCTATGATGCAAGAAATGGTAGGAGCTCCTAGATCCCTAAATTTAGGAGGGGTGTTGTATTGAATCATGGAGCTTAGTTGCTCTGCAAGGAAGACCTTCTTGTGAACATTCATCTTATGCTTTTGAGTGCATAAATCTTTAAGAAACTAAGCATAAGTAGGGACTTGCTTGATAGCATCAAGCAACGGTATGTTAATTTGCACTTGCTTAAACATCTCTAATATATCATTAAAGTTGTTTCCTTTATTAACTGCTGTCAGACGTTGAGGAAAAGGTGCTTTAGGCACATAAGATGGCACATGAGTGGTTCCTAGAGAGTCAGAGTGCTTTTGGACTTTGGATGGATTAGTATGTCTCTCCGTTTCATTTTCGTCTTCTGATTTGGAATTTGATTCTTCCCTAGGCATCTCTATTTTGTTCTCGATCTGTTTGCTAGACCTAAGGGTAATGATTGATTTGGCTTGCTCATGATATTGTTCTTGGTTTGAATTAGAGCCAATCTCATACTGTCTCTTTGGATTTGCCACAGGTTGGCTAGGGAATTTTCCCTTCTCTCTCTCACTCAATGTGGTAGCAAGTTGACCAACTATACTTCCAGCTTGACAATGGATTGCGCATTTGCATGTAAGCTTTGTTGGTTAGCTTGTAAAGTTTGTTGGGTGTCTTTTTGAAATTGAAGAGAACTCTGCATAAAAAGATTGAGTGTATCTTCAAGAGGTGGTTTCCATGATTGTGAAGGAAGTTGTTGATATTGTGGAAATTGTTGATGTTGTTGACTACTAACTTGGGGGTAAGGTTGCATAGTAGGATTTTCAGAGGGTCCTCCTTGTTGTAGTCCTTTTGCCCAAGAAAAATTTGGATGTCTAGCCCACCCTGGATTGTAGGTGTCTAAGTAAGGATCATTCCCAAGTCTCCGAAAGGTGTTCATAGCATGTACTTGTTCAGAGAGAAATTTCGAGAATGCTGCACTAGATGGACATGACTGCGTAGGATGGCCAGGACTGGGACATATGGCACATGACTCGATTTGAGTTGTATTTGGAGGTCCATTATTTAACATCAAAGCATCAACTTTCTTTGTCAAGCTATCAATTTTTGCATAAAGATCTAGCGTGACCCTTATCTCATATATGCCTCCTTTCTTCTGTGGTGGGGGACTTCTTTCATCTCTATTTAAATAGTCCCATTGCTGGGAATTTTCACACAGGGTTTCAAAGAAATTCCAAGCTTCGACATCGCTTTTGGTCATGAATGACCCTCCACTGGTGGCATCAACCATGGGACAGTTTTGGGGTGTCAAACTGTCAAAGAAGTATTGAACTTGTTACCACTTTTCAAAACCATGATGTGTACATTTAAGGAGTAAGTCCTTCCATCTTTCCCAACGTTCATAAAAGTGCTCACCCTCTTTTTATGTGAAATTAGTGATTTCTTTACGGAGAGCATTAGTTTTATGAACTGGGAAGAACTTGTTTAAGAACTTCTTAGATAGTTGGTCCCATGTAGTTTTAGACCCAACTCCTAGAGAATTCAACCATGCTTTTGCCTTATCCTTTAAAGAAAAAGGAAAAAGGCGCAAACAGATCGAATCATCTGAAAAGTTTTGGAACCTAAAGGTAGAGAAAATGTCTAGGAATTCCTTTACATGATGATATGGATCCTCCTTATCTAAACCATAGAAGGAGGGCAACAATTTATGACCCCAGGTTTAAGTTCAAAGTGTATTGCCGTGGTGGCTGCAATACTATGCATAAAGGCGCATTAAATTGGACAATAGCTGAATAATCTCTAAGAGCTTTAATTCCATTATCATCCGCCATTTCAAATACGATGTTTCTAAATCTTCTACGAAAGGTTCTTTCTATTTCAGGATTAAAAGGTGCTAGTCCTATGTTCAGAGATCTACGTCTTAGCATAAACTGAATTACTGCAATGTAGGAAAGAAAACTAAACTAAACTAAGATGCAGCCTAAGAGAAATAAAACTAGATCTAAAAAAATATGAATTCCTAAAAACAAGATAAAACTATGTAAACAAGAATTAGAAGAAAGAACCCGGAAAAGGAGATGATCGATGATCGACGAATTGGGAGCTCCTCCTTCACTTTGAAGACAATGTTATTTTCAGCTTCCTTCCTCAATTCCTGTAAATAAAATAAAAATAAAAATAAATTAAATTTCCTAAAATAATGCTAGAAAAATCCTAAGCAACAGTTAGTTTCTAAAAAAGAAAGTTTCTAATCTTAGAAATAAAAAGCTAAGTTAGTTTCTAAAAAGGGAAAATTTTCTAAAACTAGAAAATAGAAAGTTACTTGAAAGAAGAATTTAAATCTAAAATTAAAAAATAGAAAATTTCTAAAAAAGAAAGCCTAGAATTAGAAAACTTCTAAATAATAAAACCCTAATTTTAAAAATAGAAATTAGAAAAAGTAGAGAATTTAAAAAGGGATTACCAAATTAGAAGTTCATATCAAGACCCTACAAAACAGGAAATAGGTTAGTTTCTAAAATAAAAAAAAAAAAAACTTTAACCTAAAGTTAGTAAAATCCTAAGACTATGAATTATGATAAGAGAGAATCCTAAATCCAATTAGACCGAAACGATCCCCGGCAACGGCGCCAAAAACTCGATGTTTTATTTAAACCAATTTGATTTAAATGATTTTAAACTCGTAAGTATACGAATCAAATATAGATATGGTACGTATTACGAGATCGTTCCCACGAGGACTGGTTGTCACAATTCAAATTTACGATTCTTCTTAACTAATCTAACAAATAGTTGAGCGAACTACTAACAAAAATCTATGAAAAATAATCGAGAGTAATAAGGAAAATTCAATCAAGGAGAAGACTAGGACTTTCAAATCCACCCCTAATTATCCTGACCCTTGTTTCACCTGTTGATTCACCCTAATTCAGATTGATATAAAAATAAATAAATCACACTCTATGTCCTTAGTCGGGCACATAGAATGTATAATCCTTTAAAGCATAAGAATCACATCTTTCCATCCATGGTCAGGCATGAAGAGATGTAATTCCTATTTCTTTCTCTATAGGAAACCTGTTCATGGTCAGACACAAGCACCTCGAATAAGAATCCAAACAACATCCATATCTAGACTATGGTTAAACTCATAGAATGGAGAAGTATGAAGTTTTCAGTTAAGCACATTAGAAAAAGAAATAAATCAATCAAATCCAGGTAAAATCAACACATAACAAAAGTCATTCAAATTAGGGGCTTCATCTCAGCCCTAGCTAAAAGATTAGCAATCCATAAAATCAATTGAAAAGAAAGAAAAATAAAATTTGGTGAAAGAAGACATCTTTCTCTCCCCTCTTTCTTCCTCTCTCTCTCTCTCTCTCTCTCCTCTTTCTTCTCTTTCTTTTCTTGGCTCTGGATGTGCCCTATCTCCCTCCAAGCTCCCCCCCGTCCTCTCCTTCACGTCCTCCTCTTTTCATAGCTGCTGGAGGGGCGGTGGAGAGGCTATCGCAGCAATAGCTGCGTAGCAACTGTTCGCAGCAAACTTTGGGGCATCAAAACTCCCTTCTTTCTTGCACTTTATCTGTAAAATCAACATCTCTTGGGACGTTTTTGACTGAGATACATGATGGACGGATCAGATCTTCCATCTGATCAAAGATGGTGGGCCACAACCGCCTGGAAATCCCTTTTTCAGGAACATGCGTAAGCTTACGCGTGGCTTCGCTGATGTGATCGGTGGCCCCCACAGTAGCATTTTCGGGGAAATCCACTCCTTCCATCTAATTCCTCTCAAAATTTCGGTTAGGATTAGTCAGTTTTGAATTTCCATTGACGTGGCTCAGAGAAGCAATCACGCTAAAATCATTTTGAAAGTCGCAGGGCAGCCTGTTTGTGGCCTCTGTATATGCATGGGCGCAAAATTTTATCATGGTTTTGACTCTCTCGAGCCCCCCTACAAGATGGACGGTTTGGATCACCCCCGTGGGCCATGATGGTGGCCCACTAGCTTCCACAAAACGGAACCCCCGTCGGTTACGCTAAGCCAAAAACAGAAGTTTCTGTTTTTTTTAAGGAATACGCGGGTGAGCGCTTTGCGGACCGAATGACTATTGTGGTGCACGACGCTAGCGTGTGCAATGTGTACGCACACGTGCACATATGAGGCCCACTGCAATGTTCTTGAGAAATCTAATCCATCCATTTAATTAGTCTCCTTATTTAAGGCGTTGAGACCAAATTTGAGGCAGTTCCAGATATCAGGTGGGCCCCAAATTGGAGATTAATGGGCTGATATGTCCATTGTGCCACTTCCCGAGATATCCAATGGTTGAAATTTAATATGTACCCCCATCCCATGTATGAAGTTTTGAGCCAAATGGATAGAGGGAACCCTGTGATTTTGCATTCTAGACCAATTTCGGGCTTCTTTAATGTGAATGGCTTGATTTCCTTGGATCTCTATCATGAAAATCCATCAATCTTGGTCCTTTGGAATCCCCTCCATTGCCTTGGTTACTTCAGAGCGTCAATTCCACGCTTGTAATATCCTTTTTCCTGGCCAAGCTCCTGATTACACCTTGCAACAAAAACACGATTAAAATATGACGTTAAGCATCATCATGTACGTAAAATCAGGTACTAATTGGGGTTTGATATGCAATATTCGACCCTTATCAGTTGTAATCCATGAAGGGTCGTGTTTATCATGATTTCTAAAGGAACGTAGTTATCTTGCTACATGGCTCGTTGTTGTCATCTACTCCGGATCGTGGTTGTTATCTATGCTGAGTCGTGGTTGACAGTCGTACTACACGGTTCGTCGATGTCATTTGTGTACCTGTCAACAACGATCCATTACGCAAACCAACCATGATCGCAAAAATGATTGTGATTATCATGGCATAAAGATCGTTGTTGTCATATATGTTGAATTGTGGTTCATAGCCACGACCCACATAACATGTTATCCACGATCCATATTGTCTGTCAACCAAGATCCATAATGCAACAGACCACATTCACGACCATGATCGTCATTGTCATGCCATACATATCATTGATGTCATGTGTTATATGAGTCGTGGTTCACAGCCACGACCCACATAACATGTGGGCCACAATACATTTACCCTATCAAACATGATCCATTCAACATATCCACACCAATCACGACAACGTTCGTGATTGTCATGTTATACATATCATTATAGTCATATACATTGGGTTGTGGTTTACAGCCACGACCCACATAAAATAATAATACCATACACCGTCCCTGTCAACCATTACGTTGTTTTGCCATTTATATTGAATGAGCTGCATTGAACTTGTAGGTGTACTTGTTGAGTAGCAATGGAGGGGCCCAGTGAAGGAGATTCAAAACCAATAAAAAATTAAGGTTAGGGATAAAAAGTGAAGGGGTGTACTCGTTGAGTGGTGATGGAGGGGCCAAGTGAAGGAGATTCAAAACCAGTAAACAAATAGGGTTAGGGATAAAAAGTGAAGGGGTGTACTCATTGAGTGGCGATGGAGGGGCCCAGTGAAGAAGATTCAAAACCAGTAGGTTCAGGGATAAAAAGTAAAGGGATCCCAGAGAAGAAGCTCTAGTATATAGTCGACGTTCCGTATAGGCCTAAGCGGTGAATGTTCTGCGTTTGGAATGGTAAGCGTCCGTTGATGTTTGTGTTTGGAATCGTAAGTGTTAAGTTTGACGCATCAATTGTTGTTCTACGATTGGAATCGTAAGTGTCGGTAAAAGCGTCTGTTGATGTTCTGCGTTTGGAATCGTAAGTGTCCGTAAAAGGGAAAAGGATTGTGTACTGAGTAACTCAGAACGCTAACCGTACTGTGTAAACTTTGTGGGGTCCACCGTGATTTACATATATTTTATTATCTACTATGTTCATCCATTTTAACAGATAATTTAATGGTTTGAGCCCTAAAATGAAATATATCCAAATCTTGAGTAGACCTCACCACGGGAAACAGTGTGAATTGAGTTCTTGGGGCCCACGAAATTTTTGAATGAGGCTGTTATTTGTGTTTTCCATTCATTCATGTCTTTGTGATCTTATGAACATGTTGGATGACAAATAAATATTGTTGTGAGCCATATATAGGTTTCAACAGTGGAAGTCGTTATTTCCACTGTTTCCTTTGGGTGGTCCACTTGAGCATTGGGCGTACTTGTTTTCTGGACTCAACCACTAAAAGGATCGAGAAAAACATATGTACGGTGTGGATAACCCACATACATTCATAGTAGGCCCAACTAAGTTTACTCAGTGCGATAAAAGCGTACTGAGTAACTCAGTACGCAATCCTATTTCCCGTAATAGCGTCCGTTAATGTTCTGCGATTAGAATCGTAGGTGTCCGTCAAAGCGTCTGTGAGGGTTCAATATATAGTCGGTGTTCCGTAAGTCACATCGAACTGCAGATATTCTTTGATCCGCACCGTCTATTTTATCTGTAACATCGAGAAACAGAATTACCCAAAGAATGGTCAAAATATTCGAATCCAATGTACCACAAGACTTCAACCAATAGATTCTGTAAAATCTCATAATTTGTCATATTTATGCAGTGTGGGCCACTAATGGCTGGATACGTGTCACTCATAAGATTTTCGAAGGAATCCATCATCCACGAATAATTCCAACGGATTAAATTCAATTTATGATGGGTTATAGACTTGAACCAGATGATGGACGATTGATGTTCTACGTTTGTAATCGTAAGCGAACTTTCGACCTTTAACATGCCATCTTTAGTGTATGTATGTACACGTGACATATTAGAATAATTCAATACAAACTAAGATATATGGGGTCCACAATGATAAACAAATAAATAAATTTCATATAAATTGACCATCGTATGTAATGTACGTGTATAATATGCATTAACATAAAAGTAAGTTTTATCAAGTGGATGTACGACCCACGTAGTTCTCATCAACACCTTCTAACAGTTTATTTCGGTGTGATCAACTACGCGATATATACAATGAAAACCACGATATATATCATCATGTCAACTATGACACATCAAACATTGACACCACGACCCATATGACATAATAACCACGATATAGAGTTGTGGGCCAGAGACTTAGGCTTCAAACTGGATATGGTGAGGGCTTTTGTTGTCACAACTTTATCAAAGTCATCTCTACCTTGCCCAATTACAAACACGACTCTTCGTAGATGACAACCACGATCCTTCACGTTGGCAACGGATCGTTGTTGACGCCGTCTGTTTTTTTTTATAGTGATTTTCATGTAAAATGGATTGTGGTTGTTATGATATATGGATCGTGGTTGTCAAAGTTACATGGGTCATGGTATCAGTTTTTATGGGTCATGGTTTTCATGTCATATGGATCGTGGTTTTCATGTATTATGGATCAGGGTAGTCGTGTTGTATGGATCGCTGTTGTCATTTTACAATTATATCGAGTTTGTTTGCCTGGATGGCAACATAGGCTATTTCACATCAGCCTGGAATATGATCATCGTTTTAATGTTGTATAGGTCGTGATTGTCATGAAATAGGGATCCTGTATGTCATGTTATACGGGTCGTGGTTATCATGTTGCATGGAACGTGGTTGACGATTCACATGCATCGTGGTTGTCATATTTGTAATGGATCATGGTTATCATCCATGACACTAAGTAAAGCATGACCGATTAGCATAACAACCACGATCCATATATCACGAAAACCACGACCTATGTTATGTACACTATTCTAATCTTTGGGTTCGTGGTTGATATGCATAAAGGCTATTGATTATCGTGCACATTGGGTCGTGTTTGTCATGATACATGGGTCGCCATTGACATTGTATATGGGTCAGGGTTGTGAGGTTGTATAAGTCGTGGTTATCATGATACATGGACCCTGGATGATATGTGGGTCATTGTTGTCGTGTTATATGGGTCGTGGTATGCGTTAATCATTGGTCGTAGTTGATATGGGTCGTGGCTGTAATGTTAAATAGGTGTAATGGATCGTGGTTGTCATCCTTGTTGATCCGATGTTGATAACCACGACCTTAATGAGAAACACGACCCATATAACATTTCAATCACGATCCCTTTTGTCATGATAGCCACGACCTGTTGTTAAGTTCGCATTTTCCTATATGGGTCGTGGTTCAACTGCACAATGGATCGTGGTTAGCATCCACATTGGAAAGTGGTTAACATGCAGCAAAATTCATGAGTCAATAAGTATATTACAGTTCACATTACCTTATCATAAGCAATAAAAATAAACAATAAGTCATCATCAGCCTCCGCCTCCTCCTCGGCCAGTAGGGACGAAAGTGAATCAACGCCAGTTGTCACCTATTCGTTTGCATCTCCAGCATCTGGGTGTTGGCATATCTTTTCGCTGGGATGTAATAAAAACCTTTTTGGTTCTCCCATTAGATATTCTAGTTTCTGGAGGCTTCATAATTTTACATAAAACCTTCACTTTGACTGAAATGTCCCTTCGTGTCTTCTCAAGCACTGTATAAACTGACCGCACGTACACTTCATTTCTCTTAAATTCACTACATCAGTCATTCCGCATGTGCGGTGACTTGCAACTCATCCGCTGAGATCGTGACACATTGTGTCTTTCGCACTTCCAAGTTACATCACAAGTACACAACTTTAATTATCAAATCGAATTCAATCGACGCAGTCTTCGTAATCTTATGGTAATGAAACACATTGGTCGTAATCTTATGGTAATGAAGCACACTGGATAGTGGTTCTCATACACGTTGGATCATGGTAATGAAGAACACTGGGTCGTAGTTGTATCCAGTGCCATATCCCTGACGAGCACGATCCAAATAACGTCATAACCGCCTTTTCCGTCACTCGGCTGATCTTCCTCCTATTATTAGGGGGCTTCTCTTTTTGGACAAAGTAGGTATAGGCTATTTGAGTGAGTTGTAAAGGGCCCTGTTGCCCTGTTTCTCCTTGGGCCTGCTCCTCTTTTTTTGTCTGTAGGCCCCTTCCAGTTGTACAGCTCCTTTTAGATATATATACAATGGAGATTTCAAAATAATAATAATAATAATAACATCACAACCGTCGTTGTGACAAGTGGCAGCCACGATCCAAATACCGTCACAAATATGATGTTGTGGTTGTCTACCATCTAATGGTGGATGTGTGATTAAGGTGTACCCTACGTTACACTCCCTTTCGCATGACCACCAAAGAACCTCGGCTTCTCGACTCTGTTTTTCCTTTACCTTGGTAGATACTTATCTACAGTTGAAACAAAATAAAATACAAACCTTGTAGTGGAAGAGGCTTTTAGACGAGCGAAACGACAAGTAGAAACAATGTCGCTCTCTGACTGTTGGTTTTTGGATCTTGGCTTCTCTAGGAAAATAAAAGAAGAGGAAAGAGAGGGTCTTTCAAATGTACTTTAGTGCGCATTTGCCCATTCCGAAGCTCGTGGTGCAGGTGATTGGTGGTCTGTGGGCCCCAGCATGATGTACGTGCTTCGTCCAGGCTATTCATCGAGTTTAAAATATCATTTTATGGCTTGAACCGAAAAGCGAGATTGGATCACACTGCAGGAAAATTATAGTTATTTAATATCCACCATTCAAATTCCCCTAGGGCCCAGCGTGATTGGATCATGCTCGTTTTTGGTCTCGTGCCATAAAATGCTCTATAGAAATATATGGACGGAATGGATAAAACACTTACTTGGTGATCGGGCCCACAGAGCGCCGAGCACCAGCCATTTGACGTTGTCCCGGGGAGTAACCCATCCGTCCGTTTCTCGGGGGTTAAGACAGTGGGTGACTTCTGCTTCATGTCAAGACTGTACAATTCCTTAACCAAGGTAAGGGGCATTTTCATCCGAAAATTAATCTAAAAGTTGTTAGAAGGCCCTTTGGGGAATATATGGAGTGGGGTGGCAATGGAGGTAATTGACCCAAACTTCGAGGCAAGTATGGTCAATTTCCCAACTATTTATTCAGTCTTGTAACTGTGGCCCCACGGGTAGACTTTTCTCGGAAGCCTTTCTTCGGAGTTTGTCATTGCTACTGCCAATATTAATTAGCCATCCATATCCTACTCTCCCAGCTTCCATCTGGCAGATGCGAGGTGGTTGGATCCCGTGAAGTATGATACTTACATCCTCACCGCTCAACCATTTAGAGAGCTCAGCGTGACCCAAAAAATTATGTAGATCCAAATCTTATGTGGACCACACCATAGGAAAGAGTTGTGATTGAATACCCAACATAAAAAACATCTTGGGGCGAACAGAACGTTTATTTTCCATCCAACCGGTGGATAAGGTCAACAATATCTGGATGAATCGACCACACAAATATCAGCTGGATCCTAAACTTTTGGGGCTCCCAAGCAGTTTTTAATTGTCAGTCACTGCTGTTTCCTGTGGCCGGGTCCACCTGAGATTTGTATCGGCTCAATTTTGGGATCTTGCGTAAAAAGAATCTGTTAAAATGGTTGGACGGCGTGGATGTAAGGAACATACATCAAGGTGGGTGCATCCCCGAATCCACCGAACCACCCCTTAATGCAAATGTCATAGGTGTCAATTCTAGGCCGTTCATCATCTGTGTCCCGTCATTAATCTCTAACTACGAATGACCAAATAGGAAGTCAATGAAAAGTCACCCCAAGAATCCCAACCACAGAGTCACTCCTATGATACAAAGGACACTCACATGGCTTGTATATGCCCAACAAAGAAATTTCACGGCACCATCGTACCACGCATAAAAACCATCACGGCTACATACTTTTAGTTTAGATCCTCTGTAATGTTATCTGGTCAACAGGGATTTCCTGTCACCCTAAAGGTTTGGCGTCCGAAACTTTTTCTTTATTTTTTTTTATTTTTTTGTGAGTGGTGACGTGATTTCCTGTCACCCTAAAGGTTTGGCGTCCGAAACTTTCTTTATTTTTTTTATTTTTTTGTGAGTGGTGACGTGGACCAATGAGAATTAGGTATTAGGAAATCCCTGTTAACTAGATAACAGAGGTCAACGGGAATTTGGATAGCTACTCTTGCGTGCAGCAAACTTTTCATCCCTCATTTCCCTCCAACAAAGAAGAAGAACAACAAGAGAACATCCAAAAAAGAAAATCAAAGACATCAATGGAGTGTCCCTTCTCAATTCCATTGCTCATCCTATCATCCTTCTATCTGCTAACCTGCATCGGGGAAGATAGGATAACCGTAGGCCAATCCATAACAGCAAACCAAACCATAACCTCTCAGGATGGAATTTTCTCACTAGGTTTCTTCAGTCCTCATAATTCCACAAACCGCTATGTTGGTATATGGTATCACAATATTCCTGTTCAAACTGTCGTATGGGTCGCCAACAGAGAAAACCCAGTCACAGATTCCTCAGGGGTTCTTACAATTACCCAAGATGGAAATCTCGCCTTATTGGGTACAACTTTTTTTTTCTTTTTTTTTTCAAGAAAAACGGCATTAGCCATGGGTTCCATTGATCCAACAAGAATTACAGACTTTCGGGTGGGCTCAACAGAAAAGGATTGTAGCCTCACCTATCATATGTCAGCATATGGACAGAACTCTGTACAGGGGTAATCTAAAGCAAATGAATAAAAACTAGGATCTCAAAAAAACTAGGATCTCGGACTTGTGCGTCTGATGGCACCAATCCCAGTCTTATCCAGAAGGAGGTTTCCCCTGGCTATCCTCGGAAGCTGGGATTGATGAACGAATATCATGTCGCTATGGCCTTCGCTTGCCAACTTTGCTAAGGCATCTGCCACGGAATTACCTTCTCTAAAGGTATGAGTGAAAAGCAGGTTGAGGCTATGAGTCTTAGCCTTTATGCTACCCAGTTGGTACCATAGATTCCAGGGGATGGGCTGTGCAGGGTCCTCCATTGCATCCGCAATGATTTTGGAATCGACTTCTACAATAATATTCCTCAGTCCCAGATTAGTGCAGATGCAAATTCCATACCATGGCGCGAGCCTCGGCACTATTATTGGTGGCCTGACCGTAGTATTTGTGAAATGCAAAAAGAAAATTACCACAATGGTCGCGGCATACTCCGCCTCCACCGCTCTCTCCCGGGTTGCCTCTAGAGGATCCGTCAGTGTTGAGTTTCAGCCAATGTTGGGGAGGAGGACTCCATCTCACTATCTGTGGAGTTAGGGCTGAGATAAGTCGAGCTGGTTGGAGCCGTAAAATTTGGGCAGAAATGTCCTCCGACAGAGAGTTTTTGTCCTGCAGTTGAAGGAGATTGCCAGTCTCTCGAAGCCAGCTGATGACCTTGAAGATGATGTTGTTCATGGACATCCTACGACCCTCATGACGCGTGACATTTCTGCTTAACCATAATTCCCAGATTAGGAAGCTGGGTAAGAGCCTGGTGATCATTTTGATTCGAGATTTTTCACTGGCTGCTGCAGTCCACTGAAGAATCCGTTGGCTAAGAGAGCAGTTGCTGGCCGCGCGGATGTCAAAGATTGTGCTGAAATAGTCCCATACCTGGGTGGCCGTCCTGCCCGAGCTGAAGAGATGGTCCAGCGATTCAATCGCCCTTGGCGGAAGGGTGTGAAGGGCGCTATTGAATTGCATCCCTCGGATTTGCTGAGCCATAGAATCGGTCCCATCCCTGTCTTGTTGAGCAGAGAGAGAAGATGAGTTGGATTGTACCCTGCTGCCAGGCGAAACTCCAAGTTCGCACTGCGGCTGACAGCAGTCACAAGCCGATGCCAAGGGAATGCCGTATCGTTGTAGCGTTGAGTCGAGAGGAATTGCCCCCTGTGAAATCCTCCAGCAGAAGACTGCTAACTTGGGAGGGATGAATTTGTTCCAAATCCACTTTGACTAGGGATGCTTCTGACCGTGAGCTCTGATGAGATTTCATGAAGATCGCAACGAGAATGATCCATTAGGTGTTAGGTCCCAGATGAATCTGTCTTTTCTGTCGGACAAGCCAACTCCTGACGCGAGAACAGCCTGCATACCTGCTGGTTTTATAATATCATGGATGTCGTCGAGATTCCATCTCCCTATAAGAGGGTTGAAATCATTTACCGTCGCATTTTTTAGGTGTGCCGGGATGGGCGAGGCCAGAGCACCTGACAGGATTCCTCCACCGGACCAGTTTTTATACCAAAAACTAATCTTTCCCTCCGCAACAAGCCACCTAGAATGCTGTAAAACTTCTGGCAGAGCTCTGAGAAGGTCCTTCCAGCAGGGGGATGTCACTGTTCCAATTCTCCCCTGGTTAGATAGCAGATTGGAGAAATGTTTGGCCGCCATGAATCGGGCCCAAAGTGAGTTCCCTTTCACCAAGTTCTAGCCCATCTTGATTCTGAATGTTCGCATGACATCTTCTAAACTTCTTACCGCTAGACCGCCCTCATGAAGAGGAGCACATATCTTGGCCCATCTAACCGAATGTCGTTTGAGGCCAACTTCAGACGATCCCCAGAAAAAATTGGCAAAGGCTCTCTCCAGAGCTCTGCACACCCTTATTGGAATGTTGATGGTCGAAAGAATATGGATCGGAATACTAGATAGAACATGTTTGATGAGCACTAGTTTTGCAGCTTGGTTGAGAAGCTCCGCTTTCCATCCCTCAATCTTGGAGGTTATCTTGCTGACGGTCGGCTGCAAATGCGAAGTGGATATCCTCCCTTTGGTGATTGGAATCCCTAGATACGTGATTGGAAGGAATGCTTGACGATAACCCGTTAACTGACAAAGCTTCCACACCTTGTTTCTAGTCGCTTTCATGTGACGAAGGATGTTTTTTCTGCATTTACCCTTTGGCCGGAGGCTTGTTCATAGTCAGTAATCAGAGCAAGAAGCGTGCGGACGTTAGAGATCCTGCCATTTAAGAATAAGATCGCATCATCAGCAAAAAATAGGTGAATAATGGGGAAGCATGTTCGGGGAAGCTTAAAGGCATGAAAACTCCCAGATGAGAAGAGTTGAGCAAGAGCCCTGCTGAAAACGTCTGCAGCAAGGATGAACAGAGATGGGGACAACGGGTCCCCCTGTCGGAGCCCTCTCCCAGATGGAAAGAAACCAAAGTTTCTGCCGTTAATGAGAATAGAGAACCACACGTCCCTCCAACATCGCTGGGCCTGGGCAATCCATAAGGGGCTGAAACCAATTTTCTGTAAAACCTGGTTGAGGAAATCCCACTCAAGCCTATCATAAGCCTTCTCCATGTCCAGCTTAATAATGATGTTCCCCCCAAAGACTTTCCTGTCAATCTCGTGGACCATCTCCCTTGCTATGGAGGCATTTTCCGTGATTGATCTACCTTTAACACAAGTTGCCTGCTCCTCAGAGATCAATGCTGGAAGGAGTGGAGCTAATCTAGCTGCTAGAATTTTTGAAAAAACCTTCATGACGCAGTTGCATAGACTGATGGGCCTATAGTCTTTGATACTAACTAGATTTCTTATTTTGGGAATTAGACATATCAGCGTGCTTTGAAATGCTCTAGGGATCGGACCTCCTTGAAGAAAGTCTTTCGCAGCCTCAAATAAGTCTGCACTTATGACTTCCCAGCAGGATGTGAAAAAAGCACCACCATACCCATCGGGGCCAGGAGCACTATCCAGGGGGATTGAGAAGGCTGCCTCCTTTACTTCTTGAAGCGTTAACGGTCTCAATAAGGTCGTATTCATCTGAGTAGTTACCAGCTTCGGGACACAATCTAAAATGTTGTCGTTATAGTTCACTCCTGCCGCCGCAAACTGGTTTTGGAAGTACTGGGCTGCAGCTTCACCAATATTCTTTGTCTTCTCTAAGACCTCCCCTGAAGTCATCTTGAGGCTTTTGATGGTCAGGTTCCTGCGTTTATCAAGGACGGAATTATGAAAAAATTGGGTGTTTCTGTCTCCTTCAGCTAGCTAGTCGATTCGAGATTTCTATTTCCAGAAAATTTCTTCCTGGAGGAGAGCACGGTTCAGATTTTCCTGAGCTTGTTGCAGCAAAATGAAGTCTGCTTCCATCTTGGAAACGGCAAAGGAGATTTCAGCCCTGTTTACTTCCGCTTCCGCAAGATGGATGTTTCAAAAAACGTCGCCAAAAACCTCCTTGTTCCACTTTTTTAGCTGAGTCTTCAGAATTTTCTGCTTGATGTAGAATTTATACATAGGACTGGCAAAAATTTCTGTTCGCCAACATCTTTCCACTACGTTGGTGAACTCGTCATGAGTTGTCCACATCCGTTGAAATCGAAAAGGTTTCGGGAAGTCTGCTTCCTCGTCTAAGAAAGAAAGAAGGAGGGGCGAGTGGTCCGAGTAGTTGCGTTGGAGATGAAAAACCTTGGAGGAAGGCAGAGACTCCAGCCAATCAGAGTTGGTGAGCATTCTGTCCAGGCGGGCCCATCTGCGACTAGAACCTGCTCTATTATTACACCAAGTAAAAGGCGGGCCATGGAAGCCAGCATCTATGAGGCCCGTGTCATTAATTGCATCCTAAAATTCCCTCATCGCTCCTGTCAGATGATGGGTGCCGCCGATACGGTCCTCCAGGCTAATTGTGGTGTTGAAATCTCCACACACTAACCAAGGGCCTGAAATTGCTCTGGAGGAGTCCCTCAGCACATCCGAAAGCTGATTTCTGATGTCCCTTGAGCAGCTTGCGTAAATCGTTGTGATGGTGATGGGAGAAGGAAGGAGGGTTGAACTAGCTGAGATGGTAATTGATTGGCTGCTGGACCTGATGAGTTGCATTTGAATGTGATCACGCCCCAGTATCTAAATCTTGCTGTCTCCACTTGCATCTGCTATATGATTTGGAAAGTCCAGTCTTGAGGCCACCAAGAATCTCCTTGAGTCTCTGAGGATCGGCTCTTGTAGCAACAGAATCCCCACATTGTGTTTTTTGGTCAGTTTTTTCAAGAAACGGGTAGTCTGAGCATTACCTACCCCACGCACATTCTAGGAGAGGATGTTACTCATCAGTAACCCATCCCCTGTGGTCGACCCGTCCTTGTTTACTTCGAAGCCTATGGCTCGTCCTGTTCATCAAGTTAGCTATTGATAGACTCTTCCTCTTCTTCTTCTTTTTTCCACTGTCTAATGATTCTTTTTCAGATTCAGTGCCTGAGTTGGATAAGATATCCTCCCTGTTGTTTGGTTGGTCCTGTAAATCCACCCATAATGTTAGTTCTGTCATGGTCCTATTACCTGAAAAGCGCCCTGAAGCATCCACGGTCTGCCCGGCTGTCCCAATAACTGTTGCTTGGGTTGATGCCATCTGCCCTGTCGCCGCTGTGCCTTTGTCCAGTGCTTGGAGATGTTGTTCTCTGCTTGGAGGAGCTACTGCATGAGATTCCCGTTGTGGAGATTGACTGGCTGCATTCTGAGCAAGGTGGGTATGAAGGAGAGGGAGAGCGGATGGTAATCCCCCCGAATTGTCATTGAATAGGGAGTTAATGCCGGATAGCCAATTGTCCCGAGCATCAATTTCTTCCCTGCAGAGCAGAGTCCTAGGAATGGGGTGGGGAGTGTTACTTGGTGTAGTGAGAATTGGCCTGATTGCAGGGGGTGATTGGTGGCCCAAAGGACTGGAGGACTGAGCCTTAGTTTGCTGCACTGAGTTTGAGTGGGGGTCTTCACTGCATCTCCTTGACTGATCCACCCCACTGTGAGATTCCTGAAGCGGTGGGATATCGAGAATTTGGTGATTGAGATTTGCTGTGGTTGGGTACCTGTGCATGTCTTGGGAGATGCTGGTTGGGATTAGAGCATCTGTCACCTGAATATTAGATGAGTCATTCTGTCGAGCATGTGGGGGATGCTCCTTTTGCGTGGTTTGTGTCGGAGCAATGCTGTGTTGTGGCTGAGTTGTATCTGTCAGTGTGGAAGGTGGGGGTTGGCCGTCCGGCACCTGGGTGTTAAGCCCGGGAGCCTGGGTCTGTTTGGATCCGAAGGTCCGGACGACCCATTCCCTGGTTTCCTCCCTTGCTGAAATCGCGGTCGGATCGTTTTGATTCCGATATGCATTCCCATTTCTATGGCAAGAACAATCTATGGAAGAGATTACCTGGTGCAATCTCCCCTCCACCAGGAGCTTAGAAATCATAACTGGCTGATCCGCCTTGTGCGGGATGATTTTTGCTCGTGCATACCATTGTTAGAGCCCTCCAATGACTCTCTAGCCAGCTCCACAACTGTCCCCATTTGTTCTGCTATGAGCCCTATGGTATGCTCACTCCATGCTTGAATCGGTATGCCTTCAATTCGAATCCAGGAGCCCATTCTTTGGATCTGCATCGTGGGGTTCCATGATCTAAGGTTCTTGAGCTCCAAATGCTGATGTAGCCGTCGATTTCTGAAAAAGGCTTGAAGTTCATCTTTAGATTTGAAGCTGAAGATGTACTCGGATTCTGAGATTCTGTAGATCTGGGGCTGAGAGATGTTTGAATTAGAAGATGCGATTGCCGATTGCAGCCTACTTGAAGCATCTTCCGTACCAGGGGCCTCCGCCACCAGAGCAAACAGCAGGTTCTTCTTTCCCTTATCGGAAATCCATTTCGGGATTATGAGGGCGGTGGTTGTTGTCGGAGGGTTGGGGGGTTGAAGAACGGATGCATATGTGGGACCTGTGTGGTTGCGGTGAAGAGTGTTGTGTTCGGCCAAGGAGGGTTTGCGGGTCACGGGTTGCAGGATTGGCCGCTTGGGAGGGAGAGGCTTGCTGTTTTGCAGTAGGGAGGGTTGGTATTTGGGGAGGGGTTTTTGAGTTGCACGTTTACGAGCATTCTTCTTCGCCCCAAGAATCGCTCGTTGAGCATTTCCTTCGCTGATTGGGCATCTCCCTTATGCCGGAACCTGACCAATGCGTAGCCTTTCTTCCTTCCTGATAGCTTGAAGCTTGGGATGTATATATCCCTGATTTCCCCAAATTGACTGAACCTCTTCCGGATATCGTCTTCCTTTACATCGAACGCGAGATTGGCGACGAACAGACTCCATTCGCCTCCCTTGGCTTTCCTTTGCTGAACCGTGTGCCAATCAAATGGTCGCGATTCCCCAGTGTCCTCTCTACCTAATGTCGGCCGTTGGGTAGCTCTGTTTTCCTGGTTACCCGACATTCAAGCATCCCTGGTTTCTCACTTAATTCTTGTCCTACTAACGAACTTCAAAGATGCATTCAAGTGGGGCTGTTGTGTGTGCAGGAAAATGCAAAGGATAGACCAACCATGGCATCTGTTGTTTTCATGCTCGGTATCGATACAGCCATGGCTACCCCCAAGCAACCTGCATTCTGTGTTCGGAAAAGCTTCAATAGAAAAAGCTCAATATTCTTGGGTACAACTTAAAACATCCTTTGGTCATAGAATGTGTCGATTCCAGCTCAAAGAAATACTACTGCAATACTCTTGGATGATGGTAATCTTATTTTAAGAGATGACAGTCAGTCGGTCTTGTGGCAGAACTTCGACTATCCTTCCAATTCCTTTCTCCCAGGTATGAAACTATCAGCAAACCTAAAAACTGGTGAAAGTACAAGCATTTTTTCGTGGAAAGATGTCAATAACCCAACACCAGGAGAATTTTCTTTTTGTATGGACCCTCACACACCGCGCCAGCTGATCGTGCTGAGAAGATCGGACAAGTACTGGAGAAGTGATGTTGGGCTGCTTGGAGCGGTAACGATGCTTGAGAAAAATATTGTACCGCCTAGCTCCGAATAATGACGACTAGGAGACCTATTTCACCATTACAATCACAGGCGGTATGATCATGGTAAGGTACTTTTTGGCTCCCTACTGGGCTAGTCCAGGCGCTTATATGGGAGGAAGATGCCAGGAAGTGGAAACCGATTATTTCATTTCCGACGATTGGATGTGATTTTTATGCCCCATGTGGTCCATTTGCTAGCTGTGATCGTAGAATGTCACTCAAGCTATCTGTAAGTGTTTGAAAGGATTCAAGCCAAAATTTCAGAAAGATTGGTATATGGGGAAATGGTCTGGAGGTTGTGTGAGGCGGGGATCGTTGGAATGTAAGATGGGAGACGGATTTATGAAGCTGGAAAATATAAAACTGCCTGATTTTTCGATATCCTTAGGAAACATGAGTATGAGAGATTGCGAACTACAATGCCACAACAACTGTTCTTGCACGGCTTATGCTTACTGTAATCTGACGGGCTCAGTTGTTTGGAGATGCTTGATTTGGAATGGGGATTTGATTGATCTTGTGGAGGGTTCTGGAATGGCTCCGGATATCTACATACGCCTTGCCGGCTCTGAATTCGGTACGTCTGAGATCTCTTCGAGGTGAGGAATGTTAATTCCAGATGCCCCAAGTTCTAATACAAGTGCAAACTCATCGCATATGCCAACAAGGCACGTGTGAAGAATCCAGAACGTTCACGTGGTGGTCCCCACATGAAATATTTATTATGTAAAAGATTCATCCTGCCCATTACACGGGTTGTACACACGTAGCAACAGATGGACAGTCTACATTCACGTGCATGTCCCTGACGAGTGGGCCAATATGATTTCAGGATAGAACATATGCACTGAGGGGAAAGTTAGTCCGAGGACGTGCACACGTAGACCATGTTGGCATGTGTGGTGGTACTTTGTTTTTCCACTCACAAAGGGGTGGCCGGAATTTTCATTCTCCCTTAAGCTTCTTTCACCCATACATGGCGTATATTGGCCCTAATACGTATTATTGGTGTATATTGGCGTATATTGGCCATAATGCGTATTAAGGCAATTCCTTTCACCAAGGAGTTGTCACACGTGCAACCATTATGTATCCATAACGGATAATCATGGCAAGCATGAATCCCAGTTCCATACTCATTCAGACATTTTCACAAACACTTAGACTACACATTTCAACATACATGACGTATGCTGGCCATAACATGTATTAGGGCAATTCCTTTCACCAAGGAGTTGTCACATGTTCAACCATCATGTATCTACGACGGATAATCATGGCAAGCACGAATCCCAATTACATACTCATTCAGACATTTTCACAAACACATGGAATGTACTATACTCAGCATAGTTCATATATATCTGTAAAGCGACATGGAAACATCGCATTTAGCATGTGAAATGACACCCAAGTCAATTATAAATCATTAACCAACATTGAAAGCTTTAAAAACCATAACCTATACATTTATAATCCGCACCTTATGCTAGTAAACGCGTAACGAAATTAGTTTAGATACTAAGACTTTGTCAACAATAGAATGACAACCTATTGCTTGAATTAGGTTAGCTATTTCATCACTTACACTATCTAAAACCCTAAAACAGATTAGGGTTAAGTTTTCTTACCTAAGAATGGGATCGGAATCGTCCGAATAGCGATACAGGAATAGTGGATAAGCACGTGGAACAGCGAGATTGAGTCCCGAGAATAATCTCCCACACACTCTCTCTCTGTCCTTCTCTTTTCTCTCTTCTCTCTCTAGGGTTTACAAATTTGTATGTGAAGGGAGAGAGAGGGTTTAAGACCCTTATATAGGCTCAAACGTGAGCTCAATGGCCCCAGGGTCATGGTATACTTAGGTTAAGCTAAAACCCATCTGTTTCGGCTCAACGGAGCACTTCTGGAGGCCCCTTTCCTACATACGGTTGGACTTAAGCTCCCCGACATTGGATCTAGGTCGAGTTAAGGTTTCGGTCCAATCAGATTTGTGGATCAACTGTGGCAGACCAGTTTCAGTTCAACGGTCACTGGTGTTCGATCAGGGCCACAAGTACATTGACATGTGTTGAAAATTTTTCCTGATCCAAGGGTGTAATTGGGTCAGATTCCGATGGTCTGAATCCTTATATTTAGCCCACAAGCGAACGACCCAAATCACTTAAATATGAGTTCAATTTCTAAAGATATTTGCGTTTCTCACACACTTTGCTCCGGGCTTAAGTTGTGCGTTTCCAGAAACTATCTGGATTTGATTTCTGAGATGGTTGTCAAGCCCAGTAAGGCAATCATAAGTGTATAGCTTCGTGGTCAACGGACTTTCGACTCACGGTCCAGGTCTAATATGAAGTTTCAAGGTATTCCCGAGAGCAAACGAGTTTAGAGATTGGTCCTAGGTTTCAGGGTAATGTAGCCTTAATGATTCTGCAAGTTTTGGGTTTTGCAGTTCGTATTTAAAGCGATTATGACCAATTTCACAGATAATCTAGTTTAGCGCTTAGATAATTTCATCTAATTTCTAAAGGATTTGGTCGTGAGTGTTTTTTGCTTGATGTGGTACTCGGGTCTTTGTACGGATATTTCTGAGATGTTACAGGGTCAGACCAAGTTTTAGCAGCATCCAAAACTCATGTGGGCCTCACCAAGTGCTTTTATATTTTTTATGATGTCTTAACATGGTTTTAGATGGTATGGTCCACCTGAGTTTCGTTTACAGATGATTTTTGAGATATCTCATAACTAAAAGGGGACAAATTAAATGCACGGTGTTAATGTTCGACACACATCATGATGGGGCCCACAAAACTTATTAACATCAATTTGTAGGTTCTCGCGAGGTCAATAAGTTGGGTCACAATTTTAACAATAATCTTTAGCCCATTTTATATGTATAGTCCATTCACTCTATTTTATTGATCAATACCCTCAATTTGACTAGTTACTCGCCCCAATCAGGCTAGTTATATGTGAGAAAGGTATTGGGAATACAAGATTGATCAACAATTTGAGTGAAATTTGATTTAAACATATGAAGTTATTTACTCTTCAATCTGGACTAATTCGATGGTCCAAAAACGGTTAAATGTTGGATTAGTAGATGTGCCTAATAATTTATTAAAAAATATATTTTTTTTCAAAGATAAATATCAATTTTCATTTACAAATTACATTTTTTTTTTAAAAATGTATATTTTTTCTCTTAACTTTTCTTTGAAAACTTTTAACAAAATATCATTTTTATTATAAAATATTTCAAAAAAAATAAATTAAAATACAAATTCTGAATTTTTATTTTCAAAAATCTTAAATTTTCACAATTTTTAATTTTTTTCCCAAAATTTCAAAATGCCGATTTTTTTCTTCAAAAGCATCATGTTGTTTTCAACTTTTTATTTTTATTTTTTTAATTATATATATTTTTTCAAAATCTTAGTGTTTTTATAAATAACTTTTTCCTTTCATTTCGAATTCTGAACATTTTCAATTAATTTTCAAAATCACAAAATTTTTCAACTTATTTATTTTTCGTTTCAAAATGTTTGTTTTTTTTAATAAAGTATCAATTTTTTAATATCATTTTATTTTAAAAAATTGCACTTCTTTTTCACTTCTCCTTTTTTTTTTAAGCATTTTATTCGAACTTGTCAATTTTTATTGAACTTAACAATTTTATTTTTTTTTCAATTTTTGAACTCTCATTTTCTTTTTTTTTTTTAAATATTTTCATTTTTTAACATTGTGAAAATTTTCACATTTTTTAAAATAATTTTAATTTTCTTTTTCAGGATATTATTTTTTCTTAAAATCAAATGCTTTTAAAATAAAAAAAAATTATCAACTTTATTAAATATTCTTTTTTGTTCCCACAAAATAGATTTTTATTAAATCACGATTTTTATTTTTTCAAAATCTAATTGTTTTCTCAAACATTGTTAAAATTTTTAAACTTCTTAATATTATTTTTCATGTGATATTATGAATCATTTAAATATTAGATTTAAATTAAAAAATATAAATAAAAATTCCACTCATTTGATATAAAAACAAAATAAATTTTCTTTTTGCATTCAATCATTTGTTAAAAAATAAACTTAGATACAAATATGTACAATTAAACCACTGAAATTCTATTCAAAAACAATTATTAGACTACAGAAAAACTTAAATTTCCAACATATTCTAAAAAAAATGGAAAAAAAAAATATAATGTTTACTGTCCTTTTACGATGGACCTGATCCGTTGCAAAATCAACCGAAAAGCGCATCATTTAGTATTTTGGGCGGGAATTTGTAACTGTTCATTTTCCGTCGCCAAATCAAAATTTGCGACGGATTTCATCCGTCGCCTAGTTACTACGGACAAAATTCCGTCATAAATGCGTCGTAAATCAGGTTTTAGCGACTGATTTTGGTCCATCGCTAAATTCTGCTACGTTCGGACTACGTCCAAAAAAGACGAGCGTAGCGACGGACTTTTTCCGTTAGCGACGGATTGAATCCGTTGTTAAACCATGAGATCGTCCGTCGCAAAAATAAACCATCATATTTTTTGCGACGGACAATGTCCGTCATTAAGAAACATTTTAAAAATAATGTATGGTGCATAGGAAAGATAAATGACTACTTTAAAACTTGGTGGAAATATTGTTCAAAATTAGCAGAAGGTAAATAAATAGTACTAAAGAAGAATGTATCTAGCAAATTTTAAATTGGCCTTTCTTCCCCCGCTCAACTGGAGAAAGCCAGAAATGCACCAAAAACTCACTACGGCTGGAAGAGAGCGGATGCTAGCAGCCAAGCAAATTTAAACCCCGATTGGATCCCAAATTGATAGGTTGGTGTGGGCTTGCTTTGCCTCCTATATTTTCCGGCTTTGTTAATCTTCCCGTGCAACGCAGGGACCAAGCAAGAGGTTCATTTTGTAGTTTGTGAAGAAGAAATACAACTTAAGGTGGACTATGGAGAAAACAAATACATGTGGAAGGCTAGAAGATCCTACACTCATGGGGTCGGCCACACGGTAGCAAACTATCTTCACGTTATTCGTAAATACAAAACATAATTGCGGTCCACATATGCATGTGTTGGATTTTCCATATGGATGAAAAGTTTGAAGTTATCCAATGGCAGACTGTAACATAACATGTAGTCCAACCGTCTGGACAAAAAAAGCATCAGCGACTTTTAACTCTTCTGACGCAGTGAACTGTTTATTCAGAGTCATGCTGGTAGTAAACTTTATGAAGGCTGTAACTGTGGGCCCCACGGGTAGACTTTTCTCGGAAGCCTCTTTAGGAGCTTGTCATTGCTACTGCCAATATTAATTAGCCATCCCTGTCCTACACTCCCAGCAGCTTCCATCAGGCAGAGGCGTGGTGGTTGGATCGTGAAGTATGATACTTACACCCTCACCGCCCAACCATTTAGATAATTAATCCAACGTACATGATGCTACATTGGGTAGACTTTTGTTGGAAGCCTTACTACGGAGCTTGTCATTGCTACTGCAAATATTAATTAGCCATCCATATCCTACCCTCCCAGCTGCAGCTTCCATCAGGCATATGCAAGGTGGGTGGACCCCTAACTGGGGGGCTCAACGTGAAGTATGATACTTACATCCTCACTGCCCAATCATTTAGACAGCTGGGCATGACCCAAAAAATATGTAGATCCAAATCTTAGGTGGACCACACCATAGGAAAGAGTTTTGATTAAATACCCAACATAAAAAACATCTCGGGGCGAACAGAACATTTATTTTCAATCCAACCCGGGGATATAAGGTCAAAAATATCTGGATGAAATCGGCCACACAAATATCATCTTGATCTTAAACTTTTGTGGCTCACAAAAAGTTTTTAATTGTCAATCTCTGCTGTTTCCTGTGTCGTGGTCCACCTGATATTTTTATCGGCTCAATTTTGGGATCTTGCATAAAAAGAATCTGTTAAAATGGTTGGACGGCGTGGATGTAAGGAACATACATCAAGGTGGGTGCATCCCCGAATCCACCGAAGCACCCCTTTTTTTTTTTTTTTGAAAGTGGGACGGTGCCACAAGAGTTCTATTGAACTGAGTCATGTACAGGCTTTCGGGAAGGTTCAAACAAAAAGAAAACCGACCACTCCTATCATGTCGACTTACAAAAACAAAACACAAAAGGGAATTACAGCCAGCCTGCAGTCAGCTAAAAACAACCCATATACACCGAAGCACCCCTTAATGCAAATGTCATAGGTGTGAATTCTAGGCCGTTCATCATCTGTGTCCCATCATCAATCTCTAACTGGATCGTCTTGACAATAGAGCCAGGCAACATACTTTTAGTGTATCATGAGATCAACGTCCTGGATAAGGCGAGTAGAATTTGGATAGCCACTCCTGCGTGCAGAAAACTTTTCATCCCTCATTTCCCTCCAACAAGGAAGAAGAACAACAAGAGAACATCCAAAAAAGAAAATCAAAGACATCAATGGAGTATCCCTTCTCTATTCCATTGCTCGTCCTATCATCCTTCTATCTGCTAACCTGCACTGGGGAAGATAGGATAACCCTAGGCCGATCCATAACAGCAAACCAAACCATAACCTCTCAGAGTGGAAATTTCTCACTAGGTTTCTTCAGTCCTCATAATTGCACAAACTGCTATGTTGGGATATGGTATCACAATATTCCTGTTCAAACTGTCGTATGGGTCGCCAACAGAGAAAACCCAGTCACAGATTCCTCAGGAGTTCTTACAATTACCCAAGATGGAAATCTCGCCTTCTTGGGTACAACTGAAAACATCCTTTGGTCATCGAATGTGTCGATTCCAGCTCGAAGAAATACTACTGCAATACTCTTGGATGATGGTAATCTTGTTTTAAGAGATGACAGTCATTCGGACTTGTGGCAGAGCTTCGACTATCCTTCCAATTCCTTTCTCCCAGGTATGAAACTATCAGCAAACCTAAAAACTGGTGAAAGTACATGCATTTTTTCGTGGAAAGATGCCAATAACCCAACACCAGGAGAATTTTCTGTGTATGGACACTCACACACCGGGCCAACTAATCATGCTGAGAAGATCGGACAGGTACTGGAGAAGTGATGTTGGGCAGCTTGGAGCAGTTGTAACGATGCTTGAGAAAAATATTGTACTCTACCAAGCTACTGTAACTGACAACCAGGAGACCTATTTCACCATTACAATCATTGGCGGTATGATCATGGTAAGGTACTTTTTGGCTCCTACTGGGCTAGTCCAGGCACTGATATGGGAGGAAGATTCCAGGAAGTGGAAACCGATTATTTCATTTCCGACGATTGGATGTGATTTTCATGCCCCATGTGGTCCATTTGCTAGCTGTGATCGTAGAATGTCACTGACTATCTGTAAGTGTTTGAAAGGATTCAAGCCAAAATTTCAGAAAGATTGGGATATGGGGAAATGGTCTGGAGGTTGTGTGAGGCGGGAGCCGTTGGAATGTAAGATGGGAGACGGATTTATGAAGCTGGAAAATATAAAACTGCTTGATTTTTCGATATCCTTAGGAAACGTGAGTATGAGAGATTGTGAACTACAATGCCACAACAACTGTTCTTGCACGTCTTATGTTTACAGTAATCTGACGGGTTCGGTTGTTTGGAGATGCTTGATTTGGAATGGGGATTTGATTGATCGTTCTGGAATGGCTCCGGATATCTGCATATGCCTCGCCAGCTCCAAATTCGGCACGTCTGAGATCTCTTCGAGGTGAGGAATGTTTATTCCAGATGCCCCAAGTTTTAACACAAGTGCAAAATCATCGCGTATGCCAACAAGGCACGTGTGAAGAATCCAGAACGTTCACGTGGTGGTCCCCACATGAAATATTTATTACGTAAAAGATTCATCCCGCCCGCCCATTACAAGGGTTCACTACACCAAAATCGTCATTTAGGAACGGTTTTAAACCGATCCTAAATGCTTCAGGAATGGTTTAATACCATTCCTAAAGGAGGCGTCGCAGAAAATCAGGAACGGTTCAGAACCGTTTTGGGTACCGTTTCAATTTTTAGAAATGGAATTTTAGGAACGGTTTTAAACTGTTCTGGTGCCAACTGTCATATTTGAGAGCGGTATTTTCTTTCTTATTTCGGAACGATTTTAAACAAAAAAAAAAACCTGCTGTATAAAATAAAATAAAATATATTTAAGCCATATTCATTTAAGAATCAAAAGATAGTAAAAACAACCATGATGTAATTTGAAACATTATTTATCTAACCATCTCTACGGCTGTACATTTGTGTGATTAATGGAATCGAGGCTAGAGCCTTCTTTCTTTATATAAAAAATGAAAATAAAAACATTATTTATCTGACTTGCAAACCTGACAGTAAAAACTAAAATCTACAATGGAAGACTTCAAAATAAAAAAGACAATTCAATGAAAGTCCACAAAGTGATGAAGAGCTCCACAATGTGATGGCCTTTTATGTACCTAACTAACAAGCAACAAGTAAAAAATAAGAACAAAAACATGTGAATAGATTGAAAGAACAACAATCAACTATCAAAACAGTGTGAAAAAAATTGTGACAACTGAACATACATATGGAGGACTGTTGTTAGTTAACTCACCTGGTTTTTGGATATGCTCGATACACTCTTGATCGGAGGGGAGCTCATTTTAGACCAAGCGAGGCAAACTTGTTCACTTGCTAGGTACGAAAATGCATCTCCTATGAAATCTATAACAACATAAGAACACCACCTATGGTAGTTCAACAAGGAAACTCCGGCAATCATCTTAACTGAAACTTGTAATGCATATAGAACTAGTAAAAGGTAGAGATGCTGAAAATTTCTGCTGAGGAATGTTCAAAATCCAAAATGTAATACTCTAGATTCTTAAGAGAAATACATCATGTACATTGTAAAAAGATATTTGGAATGGCATTGCAAGTATAATTGGACTTACTTTCCAGGCTAATTTGGAATGGCATTGCAGGTATAATCAAGAATTAGAAATCAGAACAAAGTTCTGAAGTTTTCTAAAATGTATTTCTGAAGAGGAATGGGTTAGAAGCATTGCCTTCAGCTTCATCTTCCCATCATTAGCCATAAACCTGCAGATTACATTAAAATATTAGTTGTCAATGCACACATATCTGCCATAATCCAAAAAGAACCAGGCTAACAAACTGAGAGCCCCTTGGGTGGAACTTTTATAAGATCCACCCCATTAAAATATTAGTTGTCAATGCACACGTATCTCCCACAAACCTACAGATTACATTAAAACCATTCTTCTAATGTTCCTTGTCAAGATGAAAGAACTACCTAAAAAATGCAGTATTCCAAAAACTAGGTAGGCCACACCATAGGAAAAAAGAATATTGATGACTTGGAAAGAAGAGAAGGAACACTGTGGGGCTCCATAAAGAGTTCCCCAGTTATTGAACTTTCAAATCCCAAAAGCGGCATATGCATGAAGTTGGAAATCATCATTAGTATGGTTTATATAATTTAAAGGACAAAAAGAAATAAAAATTATCATTAGTATGGTTTCTATAATTTGAGCAAAAATTGTATTGATGAACCTGCAAAGAAGTGTCACGAGAAAACAAAAATTGAACATAAGGAGCAATAATAGTTCTTAAAGAAAAATAAATTTGATTTAAATAGCCATTCATCTGTACAACAAGCTAGCTGGAGGATGTAATGGAACTAGCTTCAACAGGCTGGTTGGTGGATGTAATGGAACTACCCTTCACCATTTCCTGAAAATAGGAGTAAAGCAAGAAAAGAATTCTAGTTAATGTAATGGAGCTAGCTTCACAACTATTGATTGCTCCAACCATTAACAAAAGGCATATACTGCACCTATGCATCATGTTTATCAAAATATCCCAAATATCACAAATCATATAAGATTCCAAACAATTTAGAATTAATCAATCACTGTGAAATGCCAAGTTATTTACCCAAGGCATGTTTTGTTCCACAACACGATAATGCAGATGCATAAGAGTTTAGGTTATCTGGCAAGTAATGCAAATGCATAAGAGATTAGGTTATCTAACAAGGCATGTTTTGTTCCACAACACTCTAATGCAAGTGCTACCTTGATGCCTGGTGGAGATGCTGAAAGTAATGAAAACCAATAGAAAAAGGTTAGCATTTCCAAGAAATGAGCTTTTCTCAAGATATAACCATGAGAACATTGTATTAAGTTAGTATTGTAAAGCACAGTTTGTGAAGCAGAGCCCTCTCAAAAGGAAATTGAGGTTTTCAGTTTTAAAAAGAGATAATACATCTTGGTTTTTGGTTGGCATGGACAAATGGAAAATCAAGTACACTCATGATGAAAGGATTGAATTCATCGTCTGGAAACTGTTGCAAATTTCATTCACTGAAATGTCCTGTTCATAGCCATTTACTTTCCTTGTCATTCAGTTAAATACCTATGCCAATAAAATCTATCAAGTTCTACCATGCATCACAATATTATGCAAATCCACTGCATCCAACTTATGTGAATCAGTTGGATCATATATACGTCAGCCGAAAAAAAAAAAAAAAAACAAGAATGTGACCAAGATGGAAAGGGGTCAAAGTAGCCCAGAGACTTCAAAATAGATGATAATGCTAACACAAACTCAATGCGAATGGGGATCCAAGATATAGAGAATTCATTACAACCATCCAATAGCTCTGAGTTTGAACATTCAGTTGCAGAGTGTTTAAGCTTTGGTTTATAGAATGAATTTGGTAAACTTATCTTAATATGCAAGGAACTTGGTAGCATTAATCCCCGTCTTCAGAACATTTGTAATCCGATAAGTCCACTCGGCAGCTACGATGCACTGACTAGCATATTTGGGCCATGTGCCATCAGTGACAATGCCTAGCAGATGAACACTACATGCATGCCAGGTGTATGGAAATGCAATGCACGATAACTTAGATAAACAGGTCCAAAATTGGATCATTTTCCATGCAAAGTAGCTAATTGCTCCAGTACCTTATCACGTCATCTTCCACTAATTATTGTCGTTGGGAAATAGTTTGCAACATCCCACACGACTTCACACATCTGTCAACAAGTTGCAACAAATTATGATGTGAAGAAAGCCTTTTAGCCCAACTTCAGCATAGAAAACTACCAAATGTAGCTTTACATTTAAGGTCGTGTAGCCTGCGACAACACGGCCTCACTTTGTTTTTAGCTTCCTTTTGTAAATAATGATGAATATTTTGCATAGAATCAATCAGATCCTCTAGAAAAACCCAAAAGACCTCCTAACGTACTCAATAGATGGCATACAGATAATGGCAGATGGTCTGATTTTTGCAACATATCACAGGATTCCTTCACAACACATCACAATCTACTTCAAACGATGTATCACAAGCGGATTGTTGCAAACAAAGATATGGGATATCACAAGACCTCAGTGTTCAAATGAGGTGTCTTTCACTCAATCTACCTCTTGAGTTACGTTAGAAAGGAAGATTAACTGTTGCGGTTCAAGTGGTAGACTGAGTGAAAGTTACCTAGTTTCAACACTAAGGTCTTGGTATCGACTCCCTAGTGGGTCGCTAACAGTGAAGTGTGAACTGATAGTGGTTGTACTAACAAACTAACAAAAAAGGAAAAAAAAAAAAAAACAAGAGATAAAGCATACATTAGAAAGGAAGATTAACGGTTGGGGTTCAAGGTTAGAGGTGTCATCGGCCGGGTTAGATGCGGGCCAAGCTTTGCTCAAGATGTTTGTAATAGTTGGTATTCAATCAACACTTTTTTTTTTATGGTATGGTCCACATGTTTTTAATTTGCTATATTTTTTTGATCATGTCCAAAAATAAGCCGTCAAAATGGATGGACAACATGGATGTAAGGCACAAAAATCATGGTGAGCCCACATGCATAAATGGCAAATCCAGACCATCCACACCATCGGGGCATGTTCTTAAAATCACATGAATATGCTAGTGACTATTAAATGAGTGTCAAAAGAGAAAATTTCAACGACCCAAATTCAATCAAACATAACCAGAGATTCTAGATCTTGTAATAAGTGCAACCACGAGAGGTCCATGGTTTGGACGGTTAGAATGGACTTTCATGTATGCCACATGTGCAGTGGATGAGTTGTAACAAGAAATTGGCATAAGGACAGTAGCCCAGCCCATATACCAATTCCACCGTTGATTAGGTAGCCCAAACCAATATAACAATTGGTGGCCCTACTTATATTTCACGTGGGGTGGGCCCCATGGATTGAGAACCTTTGCCTTTTTTCCTTTTCTTTTTAGCTTGCTTTTCTCTTTTAACTGGTAATTTACTAACAAACTGGAGATTGGTATGGAACATAATTAAAAGACTTAATCAAAACCCTCAATTCAAAAGGCCCAAATTAGATGCATCAAGTCAAGAGCACCTAATCAATCGTCCATATAAAAAAATCCCAAATCAAATGTACCTTGATGATTTGGGCTATGGTTGGAAGCACAGTGTACTGCAGAAACATTAAAAAAAAGAATACCACCCATTAGAACAAATCAAAATTCAAAATTTCAACACCAATTCGCAGTAGAACATCAGGGCAGATATCAGAACCACAAATGCCTGATTCAAACAAAAAGACATACGAATTTGCATAGACATAAAACAATTGGGATTAAGCATGCGTGTTTCCCAAATGCATGAGAAATTTCAGATAGGTGAGAGCGTAATCTCAAAGGCACAGCAGAATACAGGGGCTACTTTGGTTTTCACATTCATAAACAATTTCCCAATGGTCCACATTCACACACACAAGTGGCTCCCTGATAAGTGATCCACCTGATTTCTGGACCAGGTCATCTACACAGTCAGTCACACCTTACAGTTAGCTTAGATGTCCCACATGTGCTAGGTGCAGCCACAAGTAGTGATGTTTGTGGAGTTCTCCTATTTAGTGCGCTTCCCTTGTATTGGGTAAGCACCTTTCTCAATGTGTATAGACATTGAGAAAATACCTGCAGGAGGCGTTGCAAATTCAAATGCAACAATAATGTCAACTAAGGAACAAAGTTTCCTGTTTCTAACCTCACTTTAGACTCAAAAAGCAGTCACCAAGGGCATCATTTCATACCTTAAAAATCAAAGCTTCATCAACGGAAGTATAAGAGCTCTCTGATTCCACTGCCGGAGCTGACAAAACTAATAATTACAGAAAATTTAGTACAATTTCAAATCAGAGCCAAAATTCATCAGCAGAAATGAAAGAGGTACCCAATTCCTACGAAGCTGCTGCAAAAATAGATGTCAATGAACAGAAAAGAGGACTTTCAAACTATAATAAAATTAATTTCCATATGACTTCTGCAGTCAACATCTGCATCGGAACGATGCATTAATTACTTAGGTAAATAATTATTACCCATTTACAAGGTAATTACTTGCGAGATGAAAAATCAAACAGGTCCTAAGAGATTCTCTAACAAATACTTAAAGATCATATGGATTTCCTGCAAATTGAACTGGTGACTTGATAATGTACTCTCTACAACCACTTACATCACTGATCGGCAAATTGGTTTCTCTACCTATCCAATCAGTGAAAATTGTCTACCATGGCACATCTATGGCCCAAACAGATTATTGGTTCCATCACAAACTACTGTCTCATGTGCCCAAATTTTCTACAGTGAATAGGAATATTAAGTCGGTGCTGCCTACAGGTTCGATTTCTAACAGTTACATAAGTGTAAGTCATCATAATAGAAAGAAATGCCATATTCTGTTCAACCCATTGTTGGGGGTTTGTGAGGCTCACATTTCAGCAGTCTTAAGCCATTCATATATGCCAGCTCTATCATGGGTGGGTCATGCTTCGATATCCCCACATCGAATGATCCTACAGATCCAATAGGTGGCTCGTGAATGAACAACTACAACCAAGGTCCACATCTGATGAGGCCTCAATCCGATGGTTAGGATCATCGATGTAAGAGAATTTTGGAATCTCCCTAATTCAAGACCTAACCCACTGCATAAACCGTTTAGATCATTAAAACAAGCACCAAACTTGTACAAATTCGTCGACCGAGTAAATTGCCCATTGAACATCATACACTTCCTCAAGAGGAACTCTAACCAAAAATATCAATTTCGAATACAAAGCATAAGGCAACAAAAATGCATTGGAAAAAATCTCACTGCAGCAAATCTTGGAAACTACTGCGATTAAAATCTAGTTCTAAGCAAAAATCTAAAATTTATGATGATTTAAAACTATTGCAATCAAATTTGAAGTTCTAATAAGAGTAAGTCAGCCATAAAATTCTGGAATTGAATTAAACCAAAGAAAATATATCGCACGCAACAAGATGCTTATCATACCAGCGGCTTTCTCATATGAGCATGAAATCTTCAAGGCAACGGGCCTGGTTTGAATCGAAACACCGCTCCGCGACTTCAAATCCCACAGATTGAGCTTTTGAAGACTCCTCTCCTCAGTAAAGAATCGCAAGGAACCGTTCGGTTTTTTTCGATCCTCTCGAAACCGATCCATGGGCAAGATTTCAAGCTCAGAGCACTAGAAGTCTCCATGCTTGAAAAAATTAGGAAAACGAGATTCCACAAAATCGATTGCTCTTACTATTGGAAATCCTGTATTTCAACGAAATCACTGCCGCACATCAAAATTGAAAGATAAGGCATGATCGACAGTCATTGTGAATGGAGAAATCGGGCTTTTGGATATCTGATTTTCCAAGTGAAATGGAGATCGAGAGAGGGTTAAGATCGGGAGATGGAAAGAGGGGAAGATTTAGAGAGAGTGAGGGAGAGGGAGACGGAGACGGCGTTGATGCGAAATGAGGGATTTTAGGGCATTTTGGCGTAAGGAAATGATGAAAGTAATTCGGTAGTCTGGTGCGGTTACAGTAATGTGACTCTCGGGCCATGTGGGGTCCACTCAGAGGTTACTAATCGAATCCATTCCATCCATCTGTTTCAAAATAAAATAATAAAATATAATAATACCAAATAAGAAGATCTAACACTCAACTGGGGACACACCAACAAAACAGCAGAATAATGGTGTATAACAGTAGCAATTCCAGTACGATTCAATACCGTTTCAATTCAGTAACGGCTTAGAGCCGTTTCTGAATCAAAATTCCATCTGTACCAGTTTGACGATTTTGGTGTAGTGGTTATACACACATGTAGCAACAGATGGACAGTCTACATTCACGTGCATATGTCTCTGACGAGTGGGCCAATATGATTTCAGGATATATAGAACATATGCACTGAGGCGAAAGTTTGTCCCAGGACGTGCACACGTAGACCATGTTGGCATGTGTGGTGGTACTTTGTTTTTCCGCTCACAATGGAGTGGCCGGAATTTTCATTCCCCTTCAAGCTTCTTTTGCGCTATAGTTTTTCTTTTCGTCCATTCAAGGTTTAACCCTAAATTGATGGGAGTAAGGGAAAGACAGCCATGATAATGTTATCAAACAATGGTCCAGAATGACTTCTTAGGTGAAAATTCAATCGCGTAGAACACCTATGATACGTAAAAAGCTACGCTAATCAGATTATTAATGTAATGATCCTGAATTGAATTTTGGTACACTTAAGGCTTGTTTGTTAACTCTTGAAATTAACACATAACACGGAATTGAGAAAATGCCTCGTATTAAAAGTTTTTTGGTTAGCACTGAAATCAGAAAGCACTAAGTGATTTTCCGCGATATTTCGCTGAATTCTTTCGGCAATGGGAGTCTAGCTTAACGGTGAACGCTGAATGCGCTCCATAAACCTTTCTATTAAAAGAATTTTTTTATTCCAAAATTACCCTTGCTACTACGGATATTGTTCTCATAGAAAACTATCTTTTAACATGTGAAATTTATTTATGCACTACCATAATTTATGTTTGATCCACACCATCCATCAACTTTTTCAGATCATTCTTGAGCATGTGCCCAAAAATAAGGTATATGATCAACTTTTTCAGATCATTCTTGAGCATGTGAAGATAGGTTTCTAATGAAGTGGTAAATTGTTTTCCCTTTCAATGCAGGTGGAAGCAATCAGATAAGCAACGTCTCTAGTAAGAGAAACCGTTTGCTTCAGATTATACTACCCATAATTGCTACTTCCACTATAACAAATGGCATTTTTACGGCGCTCGCAAGCGTCGCTAAAATCCCCGTAAAGCGCCGCCAATCGTAATAGTGGCGCTAACCAAGCGCCGATTAATGGGTATGTCGGGAAAAGTATTACCGGCGCTAGGTAAGTTTCAGTGGCGCTTGTCTGAGCGCCAATAATTATAGTTTTTAGCAACGCGAATAAGCGCCACTAAAATTCAATTCGAGCGCCAGGAGAATTGGTTTATGAACACTTTTTCTCATGAATAAGTGCCATAGTTCTCTAAATAAGCGCCGCTAAAAGAATTTGCATAGATTCAAGCGCCCTGGCATTCCAGCAGTAATTTATTATTATTATATATAATTCAATCAAAACCAGTATTTTTTTAAATATTTGAAACATAAAAATGATATTACACAAATAAAATTGAATATTAAACAATATTTATATTGCTAGATAATAAAAAATATATATAATATTTATTACAATAAATTGAAAATGGTTTTGAATATAAATAAATAAATAAAAACAAATCCATCCATTTGCCCTCTCCTGGACTTTCAAGCTCCTGTCTAAATGTATGGCACTGAAAACTGGGAGGACCTTCCATCCACATGGAATTGAATAATCTGGACCACGGAAATTTAGTTTCTTAATACAAATTGTGGGAACATTATAATAAATGTGTTCTTACATGCATGATTCTATAAACTTATATACAAAAAGGTCCACCATAAGTGGATGGTGTATCTTTAAACCTGACATCCTTGAGGGCCTTTCGGTGCACAAACTTGACTATGTTCCCACATCTGAGAGCTTCATTAAGGACCTTCAATTAAAAAAATATTAAAAATCATGCACATCATTGGAGACAGGCTAGAAAGTGAGAAAATAATAATAAAAAGAACAAGGAGGACAGAGAGAAAAAGCAATGACAAATTGTGATGGATCAATGCGATTACCTTCTAAGCAAACAAATAAAGTAGCAATGACATGCAAAATCACCCACCTGATGAATGATCTCTGGAGTCAAGTTGAATGTGACTTTATTGGTCTGGCAACACCACATCACCATGAACAACCTTAGAACTTGCTTAATAAAGTCAGAACCAAATTAAAAAATAAAAAAAATATATATGCTGAGAGTTCCAAACACAATCCATAAACTTAAAAGATGATGGGCCAGCAATCAAAAGCTCCAATTTTGGTCAAAAGCTCAATCAGCATTATGTCATCACGAATGTGGATTTTGATTGCAACGGCTATACTAACATTTTCAAGGTTTCAACTTCCATTAAACCAACATGGATATAAATAAATAATTAATAAAGAAAACTATAGAAGTTGCATTTTGTACCTGACCATCAGTCAATGGCCTGACATCACCAAGCATAGCACTTTTGAAACCCACTCATTGCTTTGAAGTTCTATGGGCATCAAAGATCAAGCAAATTTCGCATGAAAATAGATCATGAAAAGTATTCTGTCACAAACTAAATTGTAACCTTTTGGCATCCCCATAAGAAAATGTGAAAATGAGAGTACACTCTACTCGTGAAAGAAGCCTGAGCTAGAAACTTAAGCATCTAACAAAGTTTAAAAATCATTAACAATGTACCGATATACAACCATGTAAATAATAAATCCAGCAGAGAGATAACTAACCTTTCTTGTGGCCCAAAACTCAGCTTCCGTCAACATGCCATCGATGACAAATTGCTTGTGTAGTTTCTGCAATTCACTGTGAAGGGGTTTCTTTTAGAAGAATACATGAAAAAGAAAAGCAAAAGTAGAAGACATTGTATAAATCCCTGGAAGCTGCAAAAATACGAGAATCTTAAATTCACTAAATATAACAATAACCATGTTCCTTCGAGAGTAAAACAACTTCCACTTCCACCATTTTTTACATATCTTGCAAAGAGTGTTACCTAGAGTGTAACATGTTTCATTGTCATTCGACTTGGAATATTCATTCTCCCTTGTACAATTTGAAGTGCTTTATCACATCACAAATATAACATTCTTTTTTCATCGAGTAAAGAAGTAGATTGAGAAAACATCCTATAGAAGATCGCCCCAGTTTTTAGGCTCAAGATGTTAAGAATTTATGCATTGTGGGACCGCATCCCGTGTTACCAAGAAATTCACCAAATTCGGGAACTCATCCACAGTAAATGGGCAAAGATACATACCAATCCAGACTGCAAATCATGGGCCGCATTGCAGAAGGAAGACTGACCAAGAATCACACTGGTCAGACAATGTTAACCTCGGGAAGATCGTTCCAGCAGTATGGTTAAAGTTGGTGTAGATGATAAAACCGAAACTGAGGCAGGTCATTCATCAAACGGTTCACATGCTTACTCTTATGGACCATTGGCAACTTTTAGGAAATTGTACGTTGTTTTAGTGCATGTGGCCCACCTGACGAGTTGATCAGTGGCCTATTTCTTGGTCGATCATCCACATTATATGGATCATACCCGTTGTATGGCTCTAAGATATGAAATATGCCAGGACTACAACACTTCTTGTTTGAATATCATACCTTTCAAATTTTCTATCGAACAACTTGTCAGTGGCGTGGCAATGCTTATATCCTTCCAGCCCATCTGTCTCTGCTAATTCTGAATTATCTCTCTTTGTTCACAAAAAGGGCAGGCTGTTATTATAGAAAAATATGGCTCAGCTGGATACAATGTTAGTGATATACATGGATCAAGAAGGAAAACTTGCACTTATATATCTTATCAAATTCTGTGAAGGATCGTCCCTGAAACAGTCGTTGTTCCTCTTGCCATTAATTATCTCCAGCAGTAAGACCCCAAAGATAAAGATTTCTGATTTCACTGAGAAAAGCCCATCCATTGCATGGGCCAGGATGACAATCTCCAAGGTTGAAGGCAGTTTGTACAAATGAAAATATACAAAGAGCAGGCTCAGATAAAAATTAAAATACCCAAATAACCAGCCTGAAGCAGAGGCAAAACTCTAAGATATGAAATACAAACCCTTCATATGGCTTTGAAGAATATGAAGGAATAGATCCATAGCCATTCTCCCTGCCTTCATTTAAAGAAAAAATGAAAGGAGATGAGTTACCTAAGCAGGGAAAGATGTTGCATTTTTGAATGCATGAACCTTCATTTAAAGCGCAAAAAAAAAAAAAAAAAAAAAAAAAAAAAAAGGATATAAGTAACTGAGGAGGGAAGACACTGCATTTTGAACGCATGAAATGATTCAGCCCAAACCCAACTTTGATTCAAAGACATACAACTAATGCAGCAGTTTTTAATGTTGGATACTAAGAATCATGGCAAGATTTAGCCTTTCAGTTATAAAGTTTGACCAGACTGAGTCGATAAAAACTTGCCTATAATCAAAGGAAGACATGGGAGAAGAAAGTAAGATGACAGGAGAAGAAACATACTTGTTGAGTCCGAAGAAGAAGACAGAATAAAGTCCCCAAGAGGACTAAACAATGCCTGCTTCAAGAAACCTCCCAAAGATATCTTCTCTGTCAGACCTGAAAAAAAATGTACAAGACCTAAGAACATATCATGCCAAGGATCACTTGTGTTCACTCTCCTCACTCCAAGTTCCCTCAAAAAGCATTTCAACCTGCCATGTCATATATAATTTGCATCTAACACTAAAATATATTGGTTTCATCATCAGGAATGAAAGAATCAGTTAATCCTAGGAATCTGGCATGCTAATCAGTCACAAACAGTCATGCCTTTGTCATTATATATATTAACTTCTTGAATTGTCTTTCATAAAAAGAAAAAAGAAAAAAGAAAGAAATAGTTACTGACCATATGCACTGGTGGATTTCATGCATGATGGTTTGTATGTGGATTTCACAGGGTTTGTACTCTCAAGGCAAGGAGTGATGATGTACTCTCCTCCATCTCTTTGTGTGTCCACATTTAAATCTCAAGCTATCTGTATTGAGAAATGGCCCATAGCTAAAATCCAATGCATTGCTTTGGTCCAAGCACTCCACATTTAAATGCTCTCCAAGGAACTGAAAATCACAATTGGCATTCATAATCAATAACAATTTAAATGCTTGGTCCAGCGTCTTTTCAAAATGCTCCCAAACTCTACTTTCCTAGAGTCAACTATTATGTACGGACACACTATTTGCGGATAAAAATACATTTGCATTCACAACCTCTGGCTACGGATTATAAGGGTAGCTATAGGTTAGCCACCGTGCAGTATATTCATATGCAAATAGTGTGTCCGTACATAATGGTTTACTTTGGGAAAGTAAAGTTTGGGAGCATTTTGAAAAGACGCCGGGTAAAAGGTAACGTTTACGGCGGTCAATTTCTCATTTTTAAGTGACAGAGAAAGGCAACGAAATGGGAAGAATATAGAAAGATTAATGTTTTGTTGCTTTTTTTTTTTTTTTTTTTCTTTCGGTTAGCTTGTTAGTACACACCCATGTGGGTACACACACTCCATGTTAGCCACCCCCACTAGGGATCAACACCAAGACCTCAAGGGTTGAAACGAGGTACCTCCACTTAGTCTGCCAGTTGAGCTATGGATCTGGGTGAATATAAAAAGATTAGTGTTTTGTTTCTTTTTTATGTTAAATAAATTAAAATTAAAATATTTATTGACGGAGGGAACCGATAGGTTCGGATCTAATATTCGATTCCATGATCTAGTTAGGTTCTACAAAACCCCAAACCCAGAATCAAACCAAACTAACTGATTCTTTGAAAACCCAAACTAGGATCAAATCAAACTAACCGATTCTTTGATTTTCAGAACCTAATAGGAACTGGTGCACTTCTGAACCGGACCAAACCGTGTGGCTTGGTCAGTTAACCGTTCCACCGGATCGTGTATGTACCCATAATTATTACTCTACAAGTACAAATATTCATATAACCATACATTAAATTCTTCATACACATACATCACTAGCGAGCTCTTACATATGACCCAGTATGTGGACGCTTTGGTCCAAGCACTCCACATTTAAATGCTTGGCCACATAAAAATTCTCAAATGGGCAACTAATTGTCCTATACTTAAACAATTACATAATCAATCATAATTGGCATTCTTCATCTAGCTAAATAATAACAGAATGAATTTTAAACTAAATTGTTTTTTTTTTTTTTTTTTTTTTTGAAATCAAAGAGTTTTCATTCAATCAAAGGAAAGATATACAACTCGACCCACTAAACATGAAAGCTTCGGACTCCCCCCCCCCCCCACACAAAAAAAAAAAAAAAAAAAAAAAAACCGAAGAAGGAGCCTATCATATGACCCAAGACTATCTCCTGAATCTCCTTCTGACCGCCCCTAAGCCCACCTTATCAAGGAAGAGGAGGCCCCGCACCTCACGAGGAAGGTTGTCCGTGGAGGAGAACAGTGCGGAACCTTGACACTCGCTACCCCACTTGGCCATCCCATCAGCCGGCCCATTTCCTTCTCTACAAATATGAACAAAATTTACATTGCAAATTCTACCAATCGATCGGATCCTATCAATCCAATATTCCCATTTCCAACCTGCAAGAGAGGTGCCTAGCAGCAGATGAACCACCAAAAGCAAGTCAGACTCAACTATGATGTCCTTTAGGCCCGGTTGGAGGCAATGAAAAAGGCCATCATGAACCGCTCGAAACTCAGCCCGAGTATTAGAGGTAAGGCCGTAACCTGCATAGAAAGCAAAGAGAAACTCGCCTTTGTCGCCCCGGCAAACACCTCCACCACCTGCCTGTCTCGGGTTTCCTTGAGACGACCCGTCTACATTGATCTTAATCCAACCCAGAGGGGGCTTCTCCCAACGCACCACCTGAGAAACAGTCCCCTGGCGAGGCTGCCCTGCAAGGACCGCCGCACCCAAGGCCCCACCTAAATTGTGCCCACTGGACGGCCGCACTCCCCTCCTCAGCTCGCAGGGTGCCTCATTCACAATCACAAGTATCATTCATCATCCAACTAACTAACTTGTTGGGTGACTCATTCACAATCACAAGTATCATTCATCATCCAACTAACTATTAACAACATTTACAAAAATAAAAGACATCCAACCAACTCTATATAATAACTTACAACTTAACCTGCTGGGAACCGTCATACACCATAATATCTTACGGCAGAGCGGGTTCTGAGGAGTTACAAGTTGGGCCTCTACTCTCTTGGAAAACATATAAATGAAGCGACAAAAATATAAATTAAGCAAGATCAATTATTTAAGGAAGAGGTTGATGAATATACCTAGCAAACAAATGGAGAGAAACCCGCTAACTTACTTTGTGGAGCTATGTAGGAAGAGATTGCTTGTATTGGTTATAAGAATCAAAGATATACAATTCGGAAGATCATGTTGAATTTCATCTAAAAAGGGGAAAAAAATCTACAGCTGAAATTTTAAAAGATACTAACATAGAACTTGGAAATTTGTTTGGAAATTTAACATATGGACAACAACTTTCAGTTTTACTCTCCATTAAGCACCAAAAATGACAGAACAACAAATAGAGAATTGTAGGATTTTTTTATTTTTATTTTTTAACTAAAAGATTCCATTCATAGAGGACAAAAAAATACATGAAAGCCCATTCAGGCAGGGAGCAGAGAAAAAAAGACTGCCCTGCCTATCGTAAACTATACAGGAAGAAGAAAAAAGGACGGAGACAGGAAGGGCCAGTGTCAAGCTTGAATAGGGGAGTTGTGGTCACAGAGGACACCAAGCCCGATTTTGTCCAGAAGGACCTGGCCTCTGATGAGACAAGGAAGGGAGGAGATAGCCGAGAAGAAGCTAGAAGACTGCAGCTCGCTGCCAATTTTTGCGAGGCTATCCACCAGCCCATTAGCTTCTCGAAGGATGTGGGATATAGAAAAGGATTCCCTATCGATAAGAGATCTAATCCTGGATAGCCAGTATGTCCATTTCCGAGAGGGGCCGAATCAACTGCAGTGAACCTTTGGACCGCCCTGCGTAATCGATTCGGGATGATTTGATGAAGACTAAGATCTAAAGAGTACTTAATTCCGTCACGAATGGCCCGCAATTCAGCATAGTTATTGGAGCCGTCCCCATATCCGATGGCAAAGGCGAAAATGAAGTTTCCTAAGTGGTTGCGGCAAATCCCACCTCCACCAGCAGGGCCGGGGTTGGACAAGGAGGAACCATCAACGTTCAGCTTGAGAAAACCTTCTCTCGGCCTGATCCACCTGACCAAAACGAAATGGAGAGAGGGCTGAGAGGCACTGCTATGACCGGAGACCACAGGAAGGGCTGGAGAAGGAGTGACTGCTTCACGCAGAAAACGGGGGAAGAGCAAGTTCAGCCACCATCTGATCTTAGATAAAATCACCGCCGCAGAGGTCGCCTTGTTATCAAACTTGGCCTCATTCCTGGCTTTCCAGATCTCCCAAAGAAGGAAAGCAGGGGTAAGCCGAAAGCACAAAGCGCTGATATTGTGGGGTAAGGGCCGGAACCACCACCAATGAATCCTCAGAAGAATAGAGGAGTGGTGGAACAGAGGAATCCCGAACATAGCAGCAACTTTCCTCCACAAGTAGCTGGCCAGCGCACCATTCAGAAATAGGTGCGAGGGGGATTCAATATTCGGGTCGAAGGAGGAGCCATCAGAACAACAGCTACACTTTGACACCAACTGAACGCCTCTTGTTTGGATGAGAGAATCGACGGGCAGCGCATTTCTCACTAATTTCCAGATGAACAAAGATATCATAGGAGGAAGCAGAGAATGCCAGACGATCTTGGACCAAGGACGCGTTTGATGACGAGGTCTGATCAGGTTCCAACCGGACTGAACCGTGAATCCCCGAGGGGTCGAGAGGCCATAAGAGGCGGTCATCTTCATCAGAAGTGCAAAAACCCCCATGCTAAATGTGATGGGAGAGCCACGCTGGGATCGGCAAAGGAAGATTCTGCAAGAGGCCTCTGGCATCTAGGAAATCAGCCACCCGACAGTTTCTGGCTGAGTCAGGGATATCGAGTGAAAGGAGGGAGTCCAAAGGGCCTAATCTAGACCAGTTGGTGTGCCACATACTACATTCCCCATGCCCGATCAGCACCTGAGAATGCCAGTCAAGGACAGGGAGGAGGCGCACCAGAGATTTCCAAAGAGGGGAAGCCAGAAGCAAGGCAGCAGGAGAAGCAGCAAGAGGACCTCTCTGCAAGTACTTAGAGCGCATGAAGGATCCCTAAAGGTTGTATTTGCGCTCCTGCTTAACATCCCAAGCCAGCTTAAGGTGGAGGGAATGCATAATATCCACCAAATTCCTGATACCGAGCCCTCCCTCAGATTTTGGCCTAGCAATACAATTCCACTTACGCCAATGAAGCTGCAACTGCCCATCTTTACTGCCCCAGAAAAAATTCGCAAGGAGCCTCTCCGTCGCCTGGAGGACTTGCTTAGGGACCATAGTGGCTGCCAGAGTGTGGATGAGAGTCCCGGTAAGCACATGAGAGATCAGAGTGAGCCGACCGGCCTGAGATAGGATTATTGATCTCCAACCGCTGATTTTTGCAGCCAGCTTGTCGAGCAGCGGGGAGAAGAAATTGCTTCTACTCTTCCCTTTGAAGATAGGAACCCCTAGATAGGTTAAGCTACCAGCAGCCTTGGCAATCCCAAGAGTCCTTTCAATGCATTTGATCCTGAAAGAGGACAGCTTCTGGGAGCAATAAAAGGCGCTCTTGCGCAGGTTGATTCTTTGGCCAGAGCCGGTCTGAAAACAAGAGAGGAAACTATTGACCACTTGCAGGGACTTCTTGGATCTGTTAAGGAATAGAACTATATCATCCGCATAGAGGAGGTGGGAAATCAGTCTACAGCCTTACTTCAATTTAAAAGGGGTGCACAGACCGCTGGAGGTGAGATGAGAGATTCCTCGGCTAAGGACTTTGGAAGAGAGGATGAAAAGGCTCGGAGAAAGGGGGTCTCCTTGACAAAGGCCCCGAGTCGAGTGGAAGAAACCGCAGCTAGTCCCATTCACAAGCACCGAAAACCAATTATCGTTCCAGCAGGCTTCAAGTAAGTGAACCCAACTTGAATCAAAGCCAAATTTCAGCAGGACTTTCTTCAGAAAATTCCAGTGTACTCTATCGTACGCTTTTTCTAAGTCCAACTTCAACACAATGTTGCCTCCACGGACCTTCCTATCAATGTCCCTGTACATTTCTTGCCCTAAAGCAATGCTCTTAGCGATATACCGACCTTTAACAAAGGCCCCTTGCTCCAAAGAGATCAGCTTCGGGAGGAGGGCATTCAGCCTGGAGGCAAGAACATTAGCAAAAATCTTGTAGACTACGTTGCACAAACTGATAGGTCTGTAGTCTGCAAAGGAGTGGGCCCCAGGTTTCTTAGGCACTAAATAGATCAGAGTTGCAGAGAAAGATCGAGGCAGCTCCCTGGTACGGAAGAACTCCACCACCGCAGCATGAATATCGCTGCCAATGATAGACCAACATCTAGTAAAGAAAGCAGTGGAGAAGCCATCGGGCCCAGGGGCACCGTCCCTTGGCATTTTGAAGGTCGCTAATCGGACTTCCTCAAACAAAGGGCTAAATATAAGAGCGGTATTGTCCTCAGCCGATATCAGGAGCGGGATATGCGCTAGCAATCCATCCATTTCAGAAGGAGGGGACTGAACTAGGTCAGCAAAGAGCAAGGAGTGGAAGAAGGTAACAGCTTCCCTCTGGATGGAAGGCTGTTCAGAAATACATGTACCATCATCCAAGAGGATCTTCGAGATACCCAGTCTGCGAGCCTTCTCAGTCGCCGACAGATGGAAGAATTTTGTATTTCTATCACCTTCCTTTAACCAAGATAGACGGGACTTCTGCTTCCAAAAGATCTCTTCAGCCAACTCCATTTTGGACAGCCTACTCTTGGCCCTTGCAAGAGCAGCTGCTGAAATGTCCAGGTCACATTGGGAACTAGCTTCCAGGCGGGAAAGCTCTTGTTCTGCAGTAGAGACATTTTGAAAGAAGTTGCCAAAAACATCCCGATTCCACACCTTTAGCCGGAGCTTAACTTTCCTCAACTTCAACAAAAGGTTCTCCATCGGCAGAGGGGAGAGATCCGTTGCCCAAGCATTAGCAACAGCTTTGGGGAAGGATTCATCAAGCAACCACATACGTTGGAATCGGAAGGGCTTAGGGGCCGAGGGGGCCGCTCTAGGGAAGGACAACAAAAGCGGAGCATGATCGGAGCTACTCCTGGGAAGGTGCTTAATGAAGAAGCCAGAGAAGGAGCGTAACCAAGAGTCGTTGCAAAGAAGACGGTCCAGGCGAGCCCAAACCCGAGCGCTTGCCGCGCGGTTATTACACCATGAAAACCGATTTCCGACGAAGCCTGCATCAATTAACCCAGCTTTATCTGTGGCGTATCGGAATTCCCTCGAGCTCGCTAGGTCAATCTGCCGATTGCCCATCCTTTCAGAAGATGCAAGCACCGTGTTAAAGTCCCCGCACAGCCCACAGGCCGGGGGAGGACGAAGCGAGAGACTCCAGAGAGGCCCAAAGGGTTCTCCTCTCGAATCTCGAGCACTTAGCGTACACGAACGTGATCTTAGGGGAGATAATTAGGTTTGAGAGAAAAATCTCAAGAGAAATCAGCTGATTAGTAGCATCGATAACAAAAATATTGATGTCATTTCTATGAAAGACCCAGATTTTACCACCAGCCGAGGCGTTGGAGATGGAGGAGTGGAAGCTAAGCTTGAGGCCAATGCCCACTCTCTGACTGTCCCTAGCCATAGGCTCAAAGATTGCAACGATGGAAGGCTTGAATGCCAGAATAAGCCTTTTAGTAGTCCGAATCGTGGCAGCATTAGCTAGACCACGAGCGTTCTAGAAAAGGACACTATCCATCTGACACATTGCCTAAGTGGCCGACCCTGCTATTCTAATGATTAACTTTGGTAAATCCCCTATCCGAGCATGCCCGCAAATCTGAGGTTGGAGGTGAATTACATCGCGCAATCTTGTAAGGAGACAGATCAACAGTAAGGTCTAGCTGCCTGTATACCGATATGCAACCATCAGATAATCCCTTATTTGGGATAAGGCCAGTATCTGAAACAGATAATGGGGTGACAACAGGGGATAGGGTGGCCTCAGAGTGACAGGTGATCTGCCTAGAAGAGGGCGGGCTGAAAGGAGAACAAACAGTGGAAGTGGATGGGAGTCGTAATTGTTCCGGTCGATCCCTTACTCTTATAACCGTATCGCACCCAATTTTTTCTACAGTAGAGAGATGGGACCTGTTGGATATGCGCACCTGAGAGTGAAGTTGGCCGTCAGTGATTACGGGAGGCGAGGAGAGCTGGTCCTCCACTGGATTAGGGGGAACCGTCGGCATCTCAATTTGAAGAGGAGAAGACTCCAAGAGGGGCGATGAAGGATGCAAGGCCTGGGAATGAGAGTAGCTCCTCAAGCGGGGTTGGTCGACGTTCTGTACCTCAGCAGACGAGCTGGCGATTACGTAATCACAGGCAGCAGCAGCAGTCATAGTGGTTTCCATAGCAGTGGCATTTCCCCGAGCAGGAGCATTATTGTATGAGGGAGGCTCACTATCATCACTTTGGTCAGCAAGGGCGATTTCACAAGCAGGAGCAGGGCGGTATGTTTGGGGCTCTCTGACGCCAGTGTTGTCACCACGGACATTTTCACGAGTAGGTGCAGGGCAGTATGTTTGGGGCTCTCTGTCACCAATGTTGTCTGCACTCGTATTTTCACGAGTAGGAGCAGTGCAGCATGTTTGGGGTTCTCTGTCACTAGTGCTGTCAGCATAGGTATTCACACGAGCAGGTGCAGGGCAGTATGCTTGGATCTCATTGTTTCGATCATGGTCAGCAAGGACAATGGCCATTCCCCCACCAGGTTCCGAGCAACCGTCTCTGTCATTAGATCCCGGCATAACTAGTTCTTTACCGAGCATAACTGTCTCTGTCATTAGAATGGGAGGACCCAACGGAACGACATTGTGCGCAGACCCCTCAGCTTGAGTGAATGTCTTTACCGAGATCTCTAGAATAGCCCTGATGTAGTAGATCTGACCTTCTACTGCTAATTGTATAGGGCCAAGGGAGGGGAGTTCCTGATTATGTCTGACCTTAACCCGGGCAAACATCTGGAAAATACCAAAACTGGAGATGGAATTAATGTCAGTCACTGTACCGTAGCAATTTCCCAAATCTCGAATAACTGAGATGAACCATGCATGGGATGGGATACCGAATAATCGGATCCAAGTTTCTTCTTCTTGCATTTGGACATCCGGCGACCATGGAGACACCTCCTTCAGGCCCAGCTTCTGCCAGAGGGGACGGTCGGCTAGAAAATCTAGTAGCTCACTCCTTAATTTAAATGAGATGAGAAATCGAGATGGGGATAAACGTGTAACATCAACGGCGGAGGCTTGGAAGCGGGAATCCCTGAATCCGTCAATGACGTGGAGAATGGAGCCGGGCGTTCCGCCAGTGGAGCCCACCAAGCCAAGCTCCAGAGCTGCCAGTCGGGTTGCAACGGCAGAGGGATTCGTTGTAACCCTCGGAGGATCAAGAGTAGGGTTTGACAGGGGGTTCTGCCTTTCCCATCTTCTATTTGGGGGATGGGTAGTAGGGATTGGCAGAGGGTTTTGTCTTTCCCATCGTCTATTTGGGGGAGGGATCGTTGGATTTGGCAGATTTTCTGTGGTGGGAGCAGTAGGGTTTTGGAGGGAGGGCGTATAGGAAGTGGCAATGGGGATCCTCGATCCCATGTAGATCCGAGCTTTAGCTTCCTTAACCAAGGCTGCGCGGCCATCGATTTTTTTCCCATCAAGAACCCCCTTTGTGGCTCTGACATCGTCCTCATAGAAGAACCGAAAGAAGCCATATCCCCTGGGTTTGCTTGTGCCCGGGAACAGAGGAAGATACACTTCAGCAATTTGGCCATATCGTTGGAAGATGGAGTAGATGTCTGCCATAGAGCAGTTGAAAGGCAGATTACCGACGAACAGGCATTTTGGATCCAACTTTTCAATCCGGCGAGATCTGGTTCTAGATTTCGATTTCCTCCCTACGTAAGAGCGGCCGCTAGGGCGACCCCTCATTCAAAAAATCATGTTGGACAATGAATTGTAGGATTTTATAAAGGTTAGAGGTTGTTCTACTGATTAAAGGAGTTTCTAAATTGTATTATGTCATTTATGAGAAAACAAATACTAACAAGAGATGTGCAAATGTTGCATGTATATGAGATGTGCAAATGTTACATGACTCAAAGCATGCGGTCCTATTTACATGAGAGAAATGTGATGGCCATGCAAATCGTACTCACCCTAGATGTGCAAATGTTGCATGTATATGAGATCCAGGTCATTCGGAAGGTGCTGCTACCTATTTTCTTCTCATGGCCTGAAAATCAGTCCAATCTGATCATTAGGTGGGCCATGTTGATGGTTAGAAAGAATTGAGCAACTTTTCATGTTAAAATAATGGACTGGGCCTGTGCCAAGCAGATCATTGACAGTCCTACCTAAGACAGGGAATCCATCTCTGAACTTGTACCTTGAATCATGATTCACGAACTCACAATTGAATTCCATGAGCCATATTGCAATCTAATACAAGTTAAAACTGCAAAAAATTGCAGGGAGTGGAAGGAAATTCAATCCTAGTACTGAATTAGTCCTACCATATTAAAAGTTTGATATGAGTGAGAACTGAGAAGGAAGACGTTTGCTTCGAAGAAAAAGTTGTCTCAAGGCAATTACTCAACCCATTCTTCAGTCGTAAAAGAGAACAAAATAAAATTACTTCTAGACCTTGGTCACATTCACCACCATAAATCATCCTCTGGGCACATCACTTACATGATTAGCAATCCAGCCCAACTAAATTATGGTCCCCATTGCGGATAGAGCATAACCCAAAAATCACACTGATAGGAAATAAAGTTACATGCTAGACCTCAGTCGCATTCACCACCATTTATAAAATCCTTTGTGCACATTGCATGCATGTTTTACAATCCAGACATCTAAATTATGGTCCCCATTGCAGATAGAGCATAGCCCAAAAATCACACTGATAGGATGTTCTTAACCATCTGATTTTACCCAAATGAATTTGGACTTGACCAATTAATTTTAGCCGTCCATTTGATGGCCACGATTAGCGGCGATTAGAGATGGACCAAGTGGTTCGATTTTCGTGCTATGCTTCTTCCATAATGGAACCACAAAGTGTGGATCTGACATGCACGCATGCCACCTATATTGTGCATGAGTCACCAGTATTAAGAAATGGCGGTGAACTGTGAATGTATGATAGTCTAATCCATGAAATTATAGATAGACTGCAAGAATCTCTACAACATATAACACGAGTAATCAGGGGCAAATTGTGCTATCTCATCTAAATGGGCCTCCCTCCATATTTCCACAGTTTCTCATTTTATTTTCTGTCCCCCTCCATATTTCCACTCATTCACTTTTATTTTTGTAATTTTCTTCTTACTATATGTAAATTTTCTCCCTCCATATTTCCACAATTTCTCCTTTATTTTCTTTAATTTTCTTCTTACCATATGTGAATTTTCTATTTTATTTAAACTTCTTTTCAATGACAAAATACAAATGTCAATCCATGCAATCGAAATCATGGCACACATGAATGGTGTGTAGCATGAAAATCAAACTCATCAAGATGTGCTTAACTACTTGATTTTACTTGCGAAATTTGCACTGTTGAATTCCTCTCTTTTTAATCACTCATTTGATCGCCACTAAATGTATGATGGCTTGATTCTTAGCTATGCTCCATCCACAATGCAGGCTGCAATTTCAACCATTCAAATTCACATTCACACCTACAATATATGCCACACATATAGTGGATGAATGGCCATCACATCATTAGACATATTTATCAAGATGACCAATTGAATGCATCCATGCCATGCTTGTCCACATGTATGTCAAGTCAGTCTAAAATGCTTGGCAAGGATCTGTGGGCCTAAGTAGGTAGTTTTTTTCATTTCTTTATCTTTTGCTAATAATTGCTTTAGGTGAATTCTATTTTTTTTAATTACTTTTTTGGACAATTTAAATGTCTTTGCTCAAGTGCATTGGAAGTGCACTTCTGCTAGAGTGTATAGAGTGAAAAACCACACAATGCAAACATCTACAAAATTCCCTGCGCATTAAAAAAGAAAAAAGAAAAAGAGATTACCGAAATAAAAGAGGCCATCTGATGCAAAGCTCCCAAAATCCATGAACCTCGAATGCCCATCAGATGTTAATGTCCTTGATAGCATTGACTACTCTTTCCATCTGCATTGCACGACTACCCTTCACCAAAACAACATCAGCAGCAGCTAACCTTTCTCTAACTTTGAGTGCGATGGATTTTGAGTCAACTACGCACATGACATTGTTATTTCCCAGATAAATTCAAATTCTCACGCCAAATGAAACCTTTTCCCAAAACACGCGATCAAACCAAAAGATGCATCAAAGCACATGTTCAAAACTATCTTGTGTGCCTCTGCATCTGTTGCGCCCAGCACAGACCATGTTGATGGTTAGAAAGAATTGAGCAACTTTTCACATTGGACAAAGGATATTTCCTAATCGAACCAGTGAAGACATACATACACTTGTAAAATTTACCAATATAGTATCTAATGGCATGCATCCTGCAAAAGAAATGGAACCTGCAAATGAAGAACAATTCCCCAAAAAGCCCATGAATAAAATGATGCACTATGCCCCATTTGACCTTTAAAAAAAAGAATGAGATGATACATTCAGTTTTCCTTTTCATATGTTAACATCCAGACTTTCGGAGGACAATATTAAGGTGTATGAGGTTGATAAATACTGGAACTCCTGCAGATAGATGGGAAGAAATGAAAAATACCTGTTTGTTACCTCTAGAACCAAGATGAGGGGTAGCAACAATAATAAAATTCATCACCTCCAGACAGATATTGTACCTCTTGAATCTTCATCCTGGGCTCCAACTGATTCAATTTCTGAATTTTCTCTTCTAGGGTGTCTATATAGTCTCCCAATTGTATATCTTGCTACCAATCCTCCCACAGAATGTGCAATGAAGGAAATCTTCTAAAAGTTTTAGAGGAAATGGATGAAGGTCATTAGTAGTAAAACAATGGAAATCAGTAACAATTCCTTGATTTTTGTAAAATATAGAAGAAAACCATCAATCCAACCAAAAGAAAGTAAAGAAGTAAACATTTTTTAAGATTTCAGAAAATGAACAGTCATGTTGGATGCGGATATACTGTAATCAGAATGCACTCCAACCAAAAAAGTAAGAGCCGCTAATAGCTCAACAACCAAAAAGTAAGAACATGATTAAAAGAAATGAAAAATCAATCAAAAGAAAGCAAAGAAGTCAACCTTTTTTGAGATTTCACACCTTTGCTGCATGGGAAAATCCAGATTGATGAGCTGAATTTCTTGCAATCTCACAGAGATCACAAGAAGTGAGCTTCCATACCTGAAAAAGTATCACTCTTTAAGTGACCTGACCTTGGATCTTTGGACAAAATAGCATGAATTGAAATCAAATAAACCTGTGCAGCAAAACTATAATCCAGAAACAAGTTGCTCAATGGAGACATCGCCAATCCAATCTGAGAAACAAATGTAATAGGTAAGCATTAATCACTTTCACAGAAAATGGGAATGGTGATTCAAATAACATAACTATAAAACAGAGCTTATTAACATTTGTAGGATAATCACCTGTGCAAGCATATAACAAAATTATAAGGTACTTGATAACAAAAATAAAAATATATATAAGGACGCACTGTCAGCAATTATGTGTCAGGGGATCATTTCAAAAGTTCTACTTATCAAGATAGTGCAAACAGAGAATGACAAAAACACTATGTCTAATCAATGCTTCTATTACTTACACTTCCTTTCCCTCCAAAGCCTTTTCTGGCATTAACTTTTGAAAGGCTTCTAGCTGTTCTAAATTCTCAAATTACAAGATTATCAGAAAAAACAGTCAAGGTAAATTACCAAAGAAAAAGAAAATAAAAAAGGAAAAAAGAAAAGATGAGAAAAGTTGTACAAATGGAGGTAAACATGGATTCTGTGTTAGAACAAAAAATAGAGAGAAGTTGTACAAATGGAAAGCAACTGACATGCAATGATTCTCTTCTTGCAATTGAACTACCCACCCCTTTTGCTATCACCGAACATGTGCGTGAATGTGGTAACATGTAACAGGGGCCTGCAATAAAGAAACAACATCCATCATTACATGGCCATACTGCATCTTTCTGACACGTAAACAAAATCTATGGATAATAATATTATTTTTATTCAGATATCGTAATCCTTTATATGTAAAGAATACAAGTGAAGAATAGTGTGACTATTGCATCTTTCTCGACAATGAGGCTCTAGACAAAAACACTGACACGTCTTGCATGATTGCACATGCAAGGGTTTTAAGTCCACAAGCAGTGAAACATTCCAACCAGAACTTCGATACTCTGGTAGAGTAGGATGGGTGATATGCAGGCAGTTGGAAATTTCTTAGTTATTAATTAAGAACTAGAATTTTGGACATATATTGGATGGTTAAAAATGAGAAACATGCTATGATCTTATTTTAAAAAACCAGCGACTATGGATTGGAAGTTAGGATTGTTTAACCAATCTCAACGACCGGATTTCATAATTTAGTTGGTTTGACTTTAGTTAATTTATGACACATGTGCAATTTTGAGTGCCTGCATATCAAGCATCTTCTGTAGCCAGAGTATCATATAACTCGTCCCAGGAGAAAGGATCACATACAGAGACTGTATGTGAACTTTCACATACAGCAATTTCCGTAGATCAGGTGTAGGCCCAACATTCATAATGTAAAGAGCCATTAATGTAAGAGTCCATATTACATGATTAACGGATAATTAATTTGGTGCTATGGCATGGAGAAAGAAAGCATGAGAATACTAACGGATCAATTATATATGGAAAGTACTAAGAATAAGAGAATATCAGAAGTCCACAGCCAATATAGAGATGAAAAAGCGCCTTCTTCATGAAGGACAAACAATGCAAGGTGCATGACATTTGAATGAATTCAGATTGTCCCAATTATCGGCCCATCTGGAGAATTAGATTGGACAATTCAAAACCTCCTATTAATGGATGATATCTGTTGAATTTGGGTATTTTGTCCAAAATAATAGCCTTGAAGATCTCCAAGGACCTCACCAGATGGATTCCAAACATGCATATAGAAAGGATGGGAAGTAACCGAGATAGATATAAAGATGTATATGTTTAGGCAACATCAAGGTTTTACATTATTTGCTCTAAACATGATATATATATATATATATATATATATATATATATATATATATATATATATATATATATATATATATATATATATATATATATATATATATAATCCTGTACAGGAACTTGAGCAGAAGCTCCAAAATATGATTGGATTGAGATTAGGAGTTGGAGAAGATGATGGGATCTGTTGGCATGTTAGCAAGCCTAATGGTTTCCTCTTGTGCCTAGAAGAGTGGGTTCCACAGTGTGAAATAAAAATAAAAATTCTAGAAATTCTAACAACAGCTTCTCAGCTAGTATATTTAATGTAAATCCTTGAAAATGTGCTTTTGTATGCACCAGTATTATCAAATGTTTGAGACGAGTACATGAACCAAGTTGTTTGGTGGAAAATCCACAGATAACTACATGTTTAGATGTATAAATAGCTCACTGAAGTCTGACATTTCTTTCTTTTATTATTTTCTCTTCTTCTTCTTTTTCTTGCTAATCATGGTTTGTTACTACCATGGAAAAACTTGCTAATCATGGTTTGTTACTACATGCTTACATGTTTCTGAGTAAACAATTAGGAAGAAATTTAAAAAAATAAAATAAAATAAAATTGCCTTCCAAAAGGAATTCAAACTTGAAGCCATGGTGATGGGATCCTTTAGTAGGTGTATTCCTGTGGAACATCCTGATTCCTAGCAAGCCTCTCTAAAATTTTAACACACTTTGGAAGACTACTCCAATATGCTTCATGGTTATTTAAAACTGGATGGTATCTAAGATGTGTTGAGAATCCAAGCAAGAATCTTCTACATAATGATCACAATAATAGTAGTAAAGGAACAGATTTAGAAACTTGAGAATCTATTAGCATCTACAACAACTCTCAGTTTAATTACACTCTAATATTAAAAAAAGAAAAAAAAAACCAAGTGGAAAGGCATTGGCACAAAGTTTAAATGCATGTTATCAGTTATCACAATAATACAAATCATTGTTAAAAGGGAAAAGAGTATCATGCTAGAGTATAAAGAAGGCATAAAGAATGTACTGCTACAATAATTAGGGGAGAAAAGAAGGCATAAAGAATGTACTGCTATAATAATTCTAGCATGATGCCTGTTTGCAAGATACACAGCTAGTCTAGTGGCAAATAATTCACCCAACAGTATCAAGTGGACTATCAAGAAACATTTTCTCATGTAGCGAAGTAAAACTATGTGAATTCTCCCATCAATCGTTGTATTTCATAATCTGCCTCTTCATTAGCTAAACTGAGATGGTGACTCTACAAGCATCCTGATTGCGTACATCAATGGTATTGTACCAGCATGTATCTTTAGCGAGAAACTTGTTCTTCTTTCTTTGATAGTCCTCATTCATGTTCACCGCACAGAGATATGAATATGAATGGCTAGGATGGTGCCATGTGACAATCATCCAATGGCTAAGAATACTCCAGAAATCTTCTAAACTATTCTACACTATTATAGCTATAAGAAGCCATTAGAGAACTCAAGAATGTTCTAGAGATTCATACACTAATCTTCTCTAGAATTCTCTACACTCTATGTACATAACCTCATAGTATAAAAGGAGAGACAGAATTGGTAAGTCCACGAGATGGGGTATGGAGATGCTTGTCCATGACAATATGCACCACTGTTGGACAAGATAATCAAGCATCCACTTTCCCTTCTAAAAATGGAATGGAGATCTTCACCCACCTCGATTTATTTGCATCTAAGAAACAACAATCTTTAAAAAATAAAAATAAAAATAAAATAAAAAAGAAAAGTGTTGAAGGGTTGAGAATGAAATTTCAACAAAAAGTGTCCATGAATCAGGGATCAGGGTTGTTCGACCACTCTGATTTGGGGCTGTGACTTAAAAATAATTGGTTCCACAATCTATTCATTACATTTGAGTCATTGCACTCCGCATGTATAATTTCTAAATGAACAGAAACATGCCTTTCAAGAAAAAAGAAAGAAATTGTATTCCAATTGAGTGATGTAATCTCGTTGTTGCAGAAAAACCAATTAGGCAACCAAATACCTGACTGATTCGTTTGAAGATCTTTGTCCCATTGCGAGTTGGACAAAAGTTGCATATATACCATGTTCGAATTGCTCAGTCCTTCGTCTATTTCTTTTGTCAGCAAATGAACTACTACCTATAATTGATAAACTTCACCCATCGATAGAGGGAACTCAGATGGGATTTCTAGCATCCCACAAGTTTTAAGTATATTGTGCCATGGATTGCAGGTTTCCCCTTTCCAAAATGATTGGTATGCTTGATGATTTTATTGACCTGAGAGGCTTAGACTGATTTTAATATTTAATTTTGTAAATATTTAATGGTGTCTTTACTTGGTTGAGGTGGAGTCTAGGTAGAAGTCTAGCAGATGAATCCCATCATCAGAGGAAGATCCAACTGCATTAATCTGCACAAGAAGACATAAGACATTACAAGATATTTTTGCTATAACTGAATCCCATGGTTAATTATTGCTATAGTTCTTAGAAAACCACAAACACATAAGGTCATTGCTTGCTAAGTGTAGCTCTAATCACAATATCCATATACATGCGTAGGTGGCTAACATTGATCATTCATCATTCGCTAAATTAGGATTGTCCGAGAAATGTGTGTGTGCGTGTTTCTCTCTCTCTCTCTCTCTCTCTCTCTCTCTATATATATATATATATATATATATATATATATATATATATATATATATATATAACAAGAAAGACTCAATAAATGCTAACCCAATTTGCATCACCCACATTGGAAGCAAAAAAAAAAAAAAAAAAAAAACGCATCACGCCTCAAACATGAAACAACAAATGTTACTGGATCATATGAATCATCCAATTACTTGAAAAGGTTAGTTATAATAAATTTTCCAGGTCAAACCAATGGAGCATCACTCATTTTTGGTCATCCCATGTGCTAATAACCTGCAACATCCAATAAATATTCAGTAACAAAAGTCAAAATAAACCAAATGCATTATGACCCCAAAAATCTTCAATCCATCCAAAAGGCAGAGGCATCAAGTAAATCAACCAGCATTATGATCTCATCTTCAAACTCTGGTGAAAAAAATCAAACTCTTTACTTCAATAATACTTGCATTCTTCAGAGAAGATTGGGGGTTGCTTCTCAGCAATGGAATCTAGCAGTTATATGTCCTTGGCTACCTGCTCATCAACATTGCAGGTGAACATAGATTTTGTTTTAAATTGACAATGACATTGACAAGTTAAAATCAAAGATACAAAAAACTGGGAGTGGGTTGTTCCTGAAAGGCAGACCTGCATAAAATCATTCACCAAATAAACAAATATTTTACACCACCTTCAAGCAATTGCTGAATGAAAAAAATAAAAAAATAAAAAAATCCTTCTATGCACTTCAATTATGCCCTGCAAAAACCAAAACAAGCTTAACTTAACCAAAACAAGTAGATTGTGTAGTTCACTACTGCCAAGTCACAATCCCAAGATTAGATTGGTTGAACAATCCTAATCTCTGATTCACAGACATTTGTATGCCAAAATAGGACAGTTGGAGATTTTCCATTTTCACACCAATACTCCCTGGTCAGTCACTAATCTTTGTTTGAATTTCTTTTTCTTTATTTATTTACATCACCATCATCATCATCCTAGCCTCATCCCACCATTTTGGGGTTGGTTGTATGATCATGCTTTGTTTTTTGTGACATGCTTATAGCTCAAATTACACACATTTGTTATTTCACGTAGGAGTGACAAGGGAAAAAAGATGGGGTTTCAACAAATAGAGCAACATGGGAAATCCTAATACTAGAATGAAACATTAGACGGCACAGGGCCAATTGGAACTCTTCCAGCAATGACAGAGTAGCAGGTCTGCTTATTTTTTGAAGAACATACAATATTGTTGATCTTCTTAAAAAGCTCTTGTCAGGTTTCAATAACATTTTTGCCTTATCATTGTTGACATGGAGTGCACGTAAGATTAGAAGATCATTGGATTGCAGAAATGAGGATCTCATGTCAAATGGACTGAATAGAAAGGCTCCAGAGTAAATATAACCGACCTGCCTGCTTAACATCACTCTCAAGCCTAACTGTGTGTGCCTGTAATATAAATGAAATCTACATTCAGACAAAGAAAATGTCCAAGCACTATGAGAGAGGCAGAACACAAACCTCTTGTTCAAGCCCAACAATTTGAAATTCTCCATCCATCATTAAGTTTTTATTGGCAACATTTATTTCTATAATTGAAGACTGCCCCCTAAACTTCAAGAAGTCAAACACTAAATAAATTAGTCAAAGGAGAACCCAACAAATCATAAATACTTTGGTTTTACCCAATAGCATTACACGGGATGTTTGGTTTAGGATGTGTTTGGTTGCACCAACTATCATGAATTGCAACCAAACACAACCTTCTTAAGTCATTTATTTTCGGATTCCATGAGATGATTTTACAAGAATGGTTTGGCCGAATTTGGTATTTCTCCTACTATCATGGATCACCATGTCGGCTTTGACCTCTACAATCATGGGATCATCAATAAGGCCCATGTTTTCTCAATTCTAAATGCAAGACCCCCTTCATCAAATACACTTCTAATCCAAACATGCTCTCAGGCAGTGTTTGGGTGTACCACCAAATCATGGTTGGTGGAGCTTCCCAAGCCAACTAAATCCAACTTAATAACATTCTCCCACTTTTTTCCTTTTTTTCTTTCTTTTTTTTTTTTCTTTTTTTTTTTTTTTTTTTGCTTTTTTTTTTTATGCCTGAAAACATGGTCAAGATAAGACTGGGATGTGCTTCTTCCGAATTCAAAGTCCTGATGCTACTGCATTTTATCTACCTTGAGAACCCAAATGCACCCTGAGATGTTCATGAATTAACTAGTTAATAAAAGGTACAACACATACCGTTGGGCCTGCGAGTAAGGAAGTTCCAGAATCAATGATGGCAGCACAACCATCAACACAAAAACCTGAAAGAAACACGACAATGTCTTAAAATTCCACCACGTGGTGCATGCAATGGAATATAGAAAACAAACATAGATTTAAGAGATGTTTCCTCACCTGTTGAATAGTTCCCAACAAGAAAGTCTCCCATGAAAACCATTATCTGACAGCATCATGAAATTAAAATAAAATGGAGCGGATTTACATGATAATGCCACGATTTTTATGCCGACCAATAAACAATTCATGCGTTTCAAAAAAAAATATAAAAAAAATCAATAAACAGGGAAGATTATAAAAGAATGGGAGACATGATCTTAGGTACAACGCCACTTCTATTCGGTGGGCCATATTTTTTTAAACCAAACGGACTATCATTAGTCAAGACTTTTAAGGGGAAAAAAAATCAAATGTTTTTAAGTAACAAACACTCAAGTATAAAAGGCATCTTGCGAATCGGATACCAATATATGTAACTATATCCTAAGATTTAGAAATCGTGGAGATGGCTACTCCCCCCACCACCACCCTAAAATGAACTATTAGCTCTCTGTTCTTTCTTTTTCTTTTTCTTTTTGTTTTACACTAAATTGTTAGCTTCAAGAAGAATGAAAGGTAACAAATAAGTGCTCAAAAATATCATGGCAAGTGATTAATCAGATAATATGTAAATAGACCTGACCTCTACTATTGACGTTGCGACGCTCAAGCCTGCCAGCTCCTGCAATCACAAACCCATAAGTAAATCAGAGCCATTAAAAAAATACCAAAGACAATGAAGAACCACAAAGCAACTGGACAACCAACCATCAACTGATCAACACTGAAGCCGAGAGGGCCCATGACTATCTTGTCAGTTTCGGCAGCCTCTCTCTAATAGATGTAAGAGATGTTGCCCGGATTCTTCAGATTCTCGAGGGAGGAGACCATCCTGTCAGACATTCCTCTCAATTCACCACATGACTTTGAACAGAACCCGACAACAAAGAATTTCAAAAGTAAACCATCAGATCTGATGAAATCAACATCAAATCGAATTAAAAAAGAAAAGAAAAAAAACATCCTCAACCATCAAAATGCTATAAAAAAATCATCAAATCAACAGATTTCCGGTAGAAAAGGGGGAAAAAGTGAAGATCGAAGGGATCTGAGTGGCTTCGTCCTTATCAAACATGCCACATGCCTCCTTCAACTTAGAGATATGATCATCCCCAAACTCGCCTCTATCAGCATTGATGTCGGCGTGGACGCAAAACTGACCATCCTCAACGAAAGAGATCGAGAGCAAGAGAAGGAGAGAGATCGAGAGCAAGAGAGGAAAATCGAGAGCGAGAGAGGGAGAGAGATCGAGAGCAAGCGAGAAAAATCAAGAGCTAGAGAGGGAGAGAGATCGAGAGCAAGAGAAGGACAGTCGATTGAGGAGAAGACAAGGGAGAGACAGGGCGTATTTTAGGGAGAAGATGAGAGATAGGGTTTTTTTTTTAGGGAGAAAGGGTCGGACGCTGGATTTTTTTAGGGAGGAGATGAGAGAGAAAATAAGAGAAGTGGAATGACTCGGCCGGGTACTGGGACTTCTAGAATAAATTTGTGATCACGGGTCCGTTTGAGACATTAAAAAAATGCCGCTAATTCCCGCATTTCTTGTAGTGTTCCATGGTTGTTTTGGGAATGTTTGGCTATTTTTTATGGAGGAGACTCAAGAAACAAGGTAATTCTAGTATCTTCTGATCACCATTTTAACGGAAATATATGTATTTGTAGCAGTGAATATATATGCATCAGTATGACTAGGCCTTCGAGCAAAAGTGGGGCCAATGGTTTAATGATACAAACAAATGAGTTGTTGGGTGCTACCCTGGACGAAACTGTGCCCCCCAAAATCTCCTAACTTGAAAGATTCTGGCCACCAATCACGGAACCTTTTTGAAGGTGACATTTACAGCATCTTCCATCCGTCGTTGGGACTGGATCATTCTTCCATGGTTACCCCTTTCATGAGGGACTGAATTTCCTCTTCTCAAGGGTTGCATAGTTCCTCAATAGAGTAATTAATCCCTAGGTGTAAGATTTCAAACCTTCTTTGCATCATGGAGATTTAATTACATTTTTGTTTAGTCTTAAAAGCACTAAATTATTGTCTTTTAGGGAAGAGATGCAAATACTGCAACACTTGATCAAAGAGCTAATTATTTTGCAACCGAGTTTAGAAGTGATGATACACTTCTAAATGGGGAGTATATTCCAGATCAGTTACCACTATTCACTTTCAGTAGCATTGTAGACGCTACAGAAAACTTCTCTTTGGCGAATAAGCTTGGGGAAGGTGGGTTTGGTCCTGTTTACAAGGTAACGTCCAATCTGTTGGAAACGTCAAACCCAAACAGACGTTTCAGCATTATCTCCCAGCACCGTTTCAAGTTTTCAATTCCATGAACGTTCCCAGCATTATCTCCCAGCTCCACCGTTTCAAACTTTTGAATTCTTATGTTCTATTACATGCACCTAATGAATATCAGATAGGACAGTTTCGTAATTTCACAAAGACTCCAGATGCCTATAAATTGCTTCCCTGTATCCGATTGTAGCTAAGAAATGAAAAATAACAATTTCCAGCAGCTTCTTTTGTAAAAGAAAAAGAATTTTTTCTCTATCTGTGACTGGCTGAAGCCAACAGAAAAATCAGATTCACAGTCCCAACAGTCCCTGTTCTTGCTGTGCACTGTACAGAAGCAAGTTCTTACAATCAGTCCTAACACAATCGTCATGACCAAATTTGTAAGTTGGGGAAAACAAATGGGTAGTATAAAATATATATTGATGGATATTCTTCATCTTCTTTCCTTTACTTTTCTTCTTCTTCTTCTTCTTCGTTTTTTTTATTTATTATTATTTATTTATTTTTATTATTCTTATTTTTTATTTTTCAACTTTGTACAAGTATCTTGTCAGTGCTATGATAAATGGGTGTTTATGATATTCTTGTCAGTGCTATGATATTCTTCTTCTTCTTTCTATGGTGTTTATGATATTCTTGTCAGTGCTATGATATTCTTCTTCTTCTTTCTTTTTCTTGGTTTTCTTTTTTACATTTCTATGGTGTAAATGGTGACTGAGAATTCCATGGAATTTAACATCTGAGAGAGATGTTGGATGATTAGGTATTTTTCCTGTTGTTGCAGCTATGATAGAAATCAGGTGAGATCCAAATGCTTATATGTTAAAAAAAAATAATAATAAAAAAAAAATGGGTGTTTATAAAGTAGGGGTTGGACTATAAGTTACTGTTCACCCAGCGGATAACTTTGCACCTTTCATGTGCCTGCCCAACATCTAGTCGATGCATTAGGTTGGGCAGTTAGTTTGAATCATCTTGTGTGAACATTAGCAACATTGACTAATCAAGTGGACCACCCATGTATATTTCTATTCATCAATGGATATATAGAAATTGTATTCTATGTTGTGGCCCACCCGATGATTATATGAGGCAGAATTTTGCAATAGGTGATCCTCATGGGGAGGAAACCTATCGGAAGGGTTGGATGTTGCATGAAAATAATATTTTCTAAGTTATCTGCTCGGTGAACTTTAACTTGTGCTCCAACCAGTTGAACTTTAAACATTTGTTCATCAAGAAAGGTTGGTGGAAATAGTGAATGCAAAGCGGATTAATAACAGCGATTCTGGTGTTTTCAGGGAAGGTTGCCAGGAGGTTTAGAAATAGCAGTAAAAGCACTTTCGAAGAGTTCTGGTCAAGGCCTGGAGGAGTTCAAGAACGAAGTAGAACTTATTGCAAACCTCCAACACAAGAATCTCATTAAACTGTTGGGTTGGTGCATTCATGCGGAAGAAAAGATACTAATCTATGAATACATGCCCAACAAAAGCTTGGATAAACTTCTGCTTGGTTTGTTACTCAACACATGACAAAAGAATATCTCAATTCCATTTGATTTAGGAATTTATTTATATAATTTTTTTTAAAAAAAAATTCTTCTTCAATCAAAATATCTAATAAAGAATATCCATCAGATCCAACCCAAAAATCACAACTAGATTGGGGGAAACGCTTCTGCATTGTTGAAGGTATTGCTCAAGGGCTTCTTTATCTTCACAAGTATTCGAGGTTAAGAATCATTCATCGAGATCTAAAAGCCAGCAATATTCTACTGGATGGTGAAATGAACCCCAAAATATCAGACTTTGGTTTGGCTAGAATTTTTGGAGGAAACCAGATTGAAGCGAGTACTGGTGATTAAAGTATTCAATGAGGATGCCAACATAGGATGGAGATGGAAAGGTTGGAAAACATTAACGGACAGGATTCGCCATCTGGTTACGGTGGAATTCAAGCACGTTTTCAGGGAGGGAAACGCACTAGCCGACGGTCTTGCGCATCAGGGAAGCTTGTCCCAGTCTCATTTCTACACATCCAGCAGGGCAGAGCTGTCCCAACAGGTGAGACACCTCCTTTTCCTGGACAAAGTGGGACTAGGGGTGATTAGGGAGAGGAAATCCTATGTTCGTTGAGGTTTTTTGAGATGTGCATATCCCGGTTTTATTTTTGGGTACAGTGGTATGGGCTTTCTTATGATAGGTCTTCCGTAGGTTCTTTTTCTCCCACGAAGTCTCGAATGTAAGTTTTATCCAGATTGAAATACAAGTCCAGCTTTTTGAAAAAAAAGAAAAAGAAAAAAAGCGAGTACTAATAGAATCATGGGAACATAGTAAGTACCATTTTTTGGAGACTCACTTGCATTCAAACGTCTGAATGCATATACACCACAAACTGATGCTTATTACTCAACCAGTTTTCTAACTAGTTTGGTTGTACAAATTTCTGCAGTGGCTATATGCCCCCCGAGTATGCATTGGCGGGTCATTTCTCAGAGAAATCCGACGTATTTAGTTTTGGGGTGTTGCTGTTAGAAATAGTGACCGGAAAGAGGAATGCATGTTTTTATCCCATAGATCAATGGTCAAATACTTTAGTATATGTAAGTTGCATACAAAATTTTATTTTCCCGCCCAGCTTTTGGACACATGATATTGTGCACTAAATACATTTTGTAAGGTGGCAATTTGCTTTGGGCTAGCTGAGGGCCATAGCTCGTGTTGGACTTGACGCTACAAGAAAAATAGGCATAGCCGACCGATGGGGCTAACCTTTGCCCGCAGCCAGTTCTAACGGCTGCTAGCAAAGGGCACTATTTAAAAAAATTCCGCAGCCCTAATTTCATTTCTGCCACTCGATCTCTCTCTGCCTCTCCCTCTCCCTCTCCCTCTCCCTCTCCCTCTTGCTCTCCCTCCCTCACCCTCTTATGCTCTCTCTCTCTCTCTCTCTCTCTCTCTCTCTCTCTCTCTCTCTCTCTCTCTCGCACCTCTCCGTCTCTGTTCGATCTCTCTCGACCTCTCTCTCTCTCTGTCTCTCCCTCTTCACTCTCAAACCCATCGCTGACTCTCTCTCTCTCTATCTTCCATCCTCCAACACAAACCGAAGACCGCAGTTGTTGTACTGCTTGTCCATCCTGCATGATCAGAGCACCAGGCCCGGCCATATCTGGTCCTTTTACTCACTGCAAACAAGTACAGATCTAAACCCCTCCGCAGTTTAGGGCTTTGGATTCTATTCCCTTCCCTTCCCTCTCTCTCTCTCTCTCCCTCCTAGGTTTAGGGCTTTTGGTCTGATTCACACTCTTTTCCCATGCTTTTGTTGGAAATTAGGGTTTTAGGATGAGGTTTTCTCCCAATGAAAGTGATTGGGTTTAAATTGAATGATATCTTCTGAATGATTTTCTCCCAATGAAAGTGATTGGGTTCTCTCTCTCTCTCTCTCTCTCTCTCTCTCTCTCTCTCTCTCTCTCTCTCTTCCTCACTTGCATCATCTCCAGATGCAGAAAGTGCACAGAAATTTCGCCCTTCATCTCGTCCCCGGCCAGGTACTCATTTCTCTCAAATAGATATTTAGGTTTTTTATTTTTAGATCAGTAAATCCACTGATTATCGAGAGGATACAATATTGGAATTAGGATTTCCTAAACTCGTAATGGGAAAAGGATTAGGGCTTTCTAAAAATTCACTTTTATGGTTTATTGTTGTGAATGTTTAAGGTGTGCACAACATGTGTTTGATGAAATGTCTCTGTTCTAACAGTTTTCAATTTATATGTTAGAGTTGGCATAGTATTTCAAATTCAAATGTTGTTTGCTGCTATGATGATCTGGATTTTGTTCTCTTCTATTTTCCTAATCTGGGTGAATTGCAAAGTGGCTTGCCAAACATGGTATTGTTTGTTAGCAGGCTCTTGCAGTTACATGATACTCAGACAGCGTGGGATACTTGATACACATGCACGTAGAAATTGTACACGTGGCATACATTAACTAAATTCCAAAATTTAGATTGATGGAATGACTCTAACCTCAGATGCATGCACTCACTCGACCATTGGATATTTTTCATTTTAACCGTCCAATAAATGTCCACCAATCTGATAGTGGATAATTAAAAAAAAAAAAAAAGAATCATAAATTTTAGTTCATGATACATCCAAATTGGGAAGACATATTTTGGACAGTTAAATTTGAATTACTGGTATCCCATGTATGAAATTTATAAGTGCCAGTATCATCTCTCACACTCTGCAAGAGTATCGAGTATTTCTCCTTTTCTTAATTGTGCAGATGGATGTGGGGCCATGATTGGTTTATTAGAGGATGTGGTTTCAGCTTGTTTACAGAGAGGGTATTAATGTGGTCTACAGATGCAGTTGAAGTAGGCCACGTTATGGAGAGCGACTTGTATGTGACCCCGGCACCACTGATGTGGTGAGACCCTAACCATAGGACCCACCTATATGTATTAATTATATATCTATGTCATTCATCTGTTTCTCCAGCTTATTTTAATGGCCAATAATCATTGTTTCCTATGATGTGGTCCACCTGAAATTTTTATTTCTCCAGTTGTGGGACCATTGCCTAAAATAAGTGAAGCTTGTAATACTGGGACACCAAGACTACTTGAACCTAACATGTTAAGAGCCTAGCTTGATGAAGTTTTTATTGCACAAAAGTGATGGCATTTGTCAACTGGTTTTCTTCCATGTTATTTTGGTTATTGGTTATGTTACGCTCCCTGTGTTCTCAGTTTCTGATTTGTAAATTAGAAAATGGAGTTAACTCAGTAGAAATTACTATCATCATTATTGTTACTATTATTTGGTTGGTAAGTAGGTTTGAACTTTGCCTCCCACTTTATGTACTGGAGTGTTGAAAATGCATCAGTTCATAATGACCTTGAACTGATGGAGTCCCATGATACTTATGTTTGTTTTGGTATGGTTTCACTTACACTTAAGCTTGTCAAACTGCGGTTGCACTGCTCGGTGAAAAATAGGAAACAGATCACAAAAATTCTCATTTTGCTCTTTCCACAAGTAAGATTTTAGATTGATTCATTTTTATTTTTTTTATCATTGATAAGAATTCCTGTTTAGGACATAGTTGGAATTTTTGCTTTCGTTAATAGCGACAGCAGGGTCTGTGGGCTCTTTAGCATGTTACAAACGGGCATGCTGGATCATGCATCTATCTATATAGACAGATAGATACATCAAAATATAGATTTGCACCCGGGATGTTTCTACAGATAGTTATGGTATCAACTCATATGGCCATGTTCTATTCGGGGGAATAAAATAGAGATTGTCTCTCGGAGAGATGGCCGAGTGGTTGATAGCTCCGGTCTTGAAAACCGGTATAGTTCTGAACAAAGAACTATCGAGGGTTCGAATCCCTCTCTCTTTAATATATTAATATAAGTAAGTCAGCTGCTTTTAAGAAAGAAATTCAGATGTCGTTCATGGGTTCTCATATTCCATTCCTTTTTTCCTTTTAACTCCTGACCATTTGCAAATAAATTGTTCTGTTAGTTAATTGGCACAACAACCAGCTACTATACAAGGAAAATGAACATCTGACTAAATTTATTCCTCGAATCACGAGCTAGATCACCCCCTGTTTCCAGCCTCAAACAATAATGGATGATTGGGCCACAGTTACATGTTAAAGTCCATGGTGTGGCCCGCCTGATGAGTGAACGAGATTACTATTAGGTGCCAGAAGATCTTCATGGATGGGCCCACCGCTTGAATGGCTCAAATTTCCCATACATACGACATGACGGTGGGAAAGATGGCTGCATGCTAGGTTAGCATGTTGTTGGCTTTGAACACTTATGGACATGCTTGAAAACCTAGGTAAGCTAGTAAGCTAAACTAACAAGCAAGTGGTACATACAGCCATAGAATAAAATGTATGAAGCTCTGAGAGAAAGGCTGCCCAATGTTTCATTTATTAGGACTTGTAAATAAAAATGTATCACAAAATAATAGGAAAGGATCTGGTTTTAAACTATATCTAAGATAGTTACCAGCCCTCTATATCTATATACGCCACATACATGTATGAGATATAGAGTTCATCTGCTGGATCGTGTCATGGATGAGCCATAACCGGGAAAAACAATCAGGTGACCTTAACCATAATTGAAGGATTTTTTAGATATACAAATAATTATTAGAGAAAATATCTTTCAAAAAAATTATTAGAGAAAATATCCAACCAAAGTTCCTCATATAACAGGAAGAAGTCCTCCGATTGACAGCTAGGATCATATAAGAGTAAAATCTATCATGCACACCTCAGCATGTGAACCATTTGTTTATTGCAGGCATGCGACATATAAAGATACAAAGTGATTATGGCTCAGATCTCATTTATGCATGCCATGTGTACAGAAATAGATTGCTTGAAAACTACTTTAATTTCATGCTAATTAGCAGGGGCCACAAGTGTATATCACTAGCAAATCACCTGGTTAACTGTACATAAGCAACCAAGCCAGTGAGTAGTTCCCTATGTTCATCAATTGGGAATGACAAAAGCTATACATAAGGTAATCCTCACATTTGACTACTCAACATCTTTAGCTCGTATTTTGTGTTCATTGTCTAATATATATTGATATCCAATCTTTCATGCTTCTTGAAGTATATATTTTGTGTTCACATTTCACATTTACTCAAAGATTTTATTTAGAACATGAACTCGTATTTTGTGTTCATTGTCTAATGTGCATTCTTCATCATTTTTTGGGAAGGTATAACATAGTATTGATCATTTGTGATTGGCATGCAATGATTGCCAAGGACAAGTGGGAAAGGTTACCACCTACTGGTCTCCTTCCCAGACAGGTTGTGGGAAGCTTAATTTAAGTGGTTTCTCGGATGGGAACTTGGGCCAGAGCGGAAACGGTGAGTGGTGAGGAGGATGTCGACATCATTTTCTACAAAGACATGGATTGATTGACTAGGCATCATACATAATATCCTCACATTATGTGAATTGAGAAATTAGAGAAGCTCCTTTTTAAAAGAAGGCAGAGGCACTTCCCCGTCACTATGATGAATATGGATGTATTCTAGCAATAGCTTGTTGCTCTCATACGAGTGTGGCAATTGGTAGGGGTTTTTTTTGAAGCTGCCTGGTGTTTGCTGGGCCCAACCTATTGCCATTCCTAACAAATCAAGTCACGCATTCCCAGTAAACAGATCTGATCTACGGGTGATGGTGATTCATACATGTAGTATGTAAGCATGGTTTAAACAGAGTTAAAAAATATAGTTTGTGATTGGTTTTTGTCACCAAGGCCCTTTGGTTAAAACTCATGTTTTACATCCATAACCGGCCATGTCATTTCATCACCAACGTCGGTGGTGAGCTCCTCACCACCCAATCCATGTCTTAGTTAAACTAGATCATTGTCACTTGTTTTCAAAGAGCCACTGTCTTTATTTGCTATGAGAAGTATCATTTAAATGTCTCTATGTCTGTTTGAATAGATTGGCTAGCATCGGTGAGATACATTGTTTAGATCTTGGATTAAATCAAGCAATCCTACACCTCAAAGTTGGCTAAGACATATCAAAACAAATGAATGTCTAGATGAAAAACAAGTTCAATCATCAATTTACTTTGTATGTTGTGACCCACGAAGAGTGAAATTGGTCCACAGACCGCCTAATTGACACCAACGAGTCGATTTTTTAGGCGAAGGTATAAGCATTATTTCCAATCTTATGGAAAGCTATCTCATACATGTGTTTCATATTTCCATATGTGCCCTTGTGTAGAATTAGCAAACCCCCATAATATATATTGTGAGTATTAATGTTCTCTGTTTGATTTCAGGAATGCCCAACATGCCTTCCTCTATGTTGACTACAAGGAGATGGTGAGCATGCTTCTTTCCTTATAAGTTGTTTCATGGGATGGGTTTATCGTAGCTACATCAAAATGCAATAGTAACATGTTCCCATAGGCAACACACAGCATCTTATTAAAGTAAAACACGCTAAAAATTGAATAATCAGATTACCAGCTATTCAAGATTACCAGCTATGAGGAGTTGTCCATGAACGTCCACAGTTTTAGAAACATATTCTGGCGAGTCCTTGCAAAGAAGAGGAAGTCCCAATTGCTTGTACTTTATCTGGGTGACCATATATGAACTCCAAATGGAGTGTAATCTCAAATGTGTGAGCAAAACTTACTTCTATCATAGCAATGAAACGGAGATAAACTCATGCAATGATTTTCTATAATTATGCTATTTAATTATATTTCATTTCTTAATATCGTAACTTGCTTTTTTGTCTCATTTACTTTATTGATGGGAGTAGGTACATGTTTTTCTTAACTTGGGTTTCAATTGTTTCCCTATGGAGTGTAAATAAATTGAGCAGAAACAATCTACGCTATATATATATATATAATTTTTAATTTTTAATTTTCTTTATATAAATAATGACCTTCTTTGCAATGCTTTTGCATTTATTTCTTTTGCAATCTTGACTGTTAAACATGTTTGATTGCGAAAAGTTATTTACCATGATTTCAGCTAATGGAGATAACTTTGTTGTTATTAGTATCAAAAGATGCAAAGTGTAAAGGAGCAACGGTTATTTACTGCCAACAATATGGTAGAGTTATTTAGGAGAGAGAGAGAACAAAAAATGCAATGTCAAAACTAAGAAAAGGAAGAAACAAAATTGGTTATGTAGCATTAAAACCAAAAGAATGGGAAGAGAGAAAATAGGCGATGTAACTTAATTTCAAGATTTTAGGAGACCCAAAGCACTAAATGTTTAAAGACAATTCGATTGAGTTTGTATTTTTCCACTTCTTTTTCTGAACTTTTTCTTTTTTCAATTTATATGTATATATATGTTTTTTGGAATTGTATGAGAATTAAGGGCTGATGTTTGATATTCCAGTTTTAGAAGACCAAGATTGTTAAATTGATTGTGGATTGATGTTATGGTTAACCTGCTTTTAAATTTTCTTCCTTGACACAGTTATTCATTTCCTGCAAATACAAGCGCTTAAAGACATTAGGAATTGGTTATTGCTTGCTATATTTCTTCCGATTGAGAGGCTAGGTGGAAAATTTGAAAAAGGGTATGAGATTCAAGGTTGGGGAATTCTCTGTTTTAGGTTCTATTTTGCTTTTTTTTTTTTTTTTTTTCGATTTCTTGATGAAATTTTCAAATGGGTGTTTGATTTTCATTCTTTTTAGAATTAGAAGTTTAGTGGATTTGGAATTAGAAGTCCAGTGATTTATTCAAATGGTGACACTTATGATCCAGTTAATTACATTGCTCTTGGACATTGTGAAATCACCGAATCAATTTTCTTCCTTGACACAGCTATTCATTTCCTGCAAATACAACTGCTTAAAGACATTAGGTATTGAGTCTTTCCAAAAAAAAAAAAAAAAGATACAGTGAGTGTCTAAAGTTTCCCATATTTCTACTTTCTGTTATCTTTTTGAAGCATGTATTAGTGCATTTTGCTTGGATGATGCCATTTTATCTTGAATCATTACTTTTCTTTGCCTGTATCTCACTTTTGTTGCCACCTTTTTCTAATTTGGCATTTACCTTAACTGTTGAATCAAGTCAGACGTTAAGGCTTCTTTGCCTTGACTCTTCGTGGTTTGATCATAATCCAAGAAATGTTTGAGCTTAGTAATTTGATATATCTATTGCCATTTCTGTAATTCTACAAGAATACAATCATTACCCAGGTAATCTGGATTACCAGTCAACAGTGATGTATTGAATATCAAAATCTCTTATATGTAATTTTAGTTAACTAAAATGAGATCAACTCATTTTTAGGTGTTACTGAAATAGCTTTGCATGTGAAGTAAGCCTTTCATGATGTTATTAGAAATTGCAGGGCTAAAGGATTATACTGCATTAGAACAACCTGTGGAAGCATTCACGAGTATCCTTTTCTCATCTGGAACTACAAGTAACTTGAAACCTTTTAACTGAAACATCTCAAAGATCTTGATGCTTCATCTTGCATATTTCATTCAAATCACTGGTATTAAAGACCATTGCAGGATTTGTCAAAGGTGGTTTCTATGTATGGATGTCTTTTAGAAGAAGCCTCACATGCATGCTACAATTTTATAAAAATTGAGTACAGCAGAGTTTTACACAAGTTTTAACCAAATGTGTCCATGGATTAGTCTCAAAATTCATGCTAGTGAAGTGATGGCACGTTCTTAGTACATGAATGTCTTGGGTGATATTCAAATCAAGTTAGTATGCAGAAATAAAATAGTGAAAAGTGAGAATAGTAGATAAATAGTAAACAGGCAATAAAATAAAATTAAAGAAAAATAAAAATTCTTTATTATAAAAAAAAATGGCAAAACATTATGTTAACATCGAGATAATCTTGTACTATTTTCATTCTAAAAAAGATATTATTACAATATTTTACTGGTATTTGCTACCAAGGGCCTATTTAATAGATGCAAATAAATGTGCTCTGCATAAGTGTGCAGAACATTTGATGTTTTGGAAAAGCCTACAATTGTTCCTTGCCTATTTAATAGATGCAAATAAATGTGCTCTGCACAAGTGTGCTCTGTTTTCCTTGCTGTGGTCCACTCAAACTTTAAATCTGCCTCATTTTTTGGATCAAGCCCCTAAAATGATATGCAAAAATGGATGGACGGCATAGATAAAACACATACATCATGGTGGGGCCCACAGAGCATTGACCACTAGCTAGCCAAACCGCGTCCAGGTCCTTAGATCAGTGACGTTGGATCCCACTCGCGAGAAACGAAGAACTCGAGTATACACGTGGTGATGTACAAATATTCCTGAAGCATCTGCTTATCCGCTATTATCCATGCTAAAGAGTTTCGAGCTCCCCCCCAGTAGATAAGATAATCCAGTCTCCTTCGCATTTCCAATCTCATTTCGGTTCGTTTTCCTATACTTCTGAAAATCTGTAAATTTCTCGACGTATATCCAATTTCGTCTGCATTTTCTTTCAAATAAGGTGGATTTTTCGGTTTTCTTCCCTCTCTTGTTTGTTGCGGTTGATGATCCAGATTTGCAGTCAAATACTCATAGGAAACATGCATTTTGTAATTTTTATCATATTTTTCTATTATTTTAATTAAAAAAATATTAGGCGTCGTGTAGCTTACGCTATACTCTATGTACCTTACGCTACACGCTATAAAGGGCCAAATGCTAGGCCATATGCTACGCGCTATTTAAAACGCTGCTCTTAACACTAAGGATATGTATAACAAGTAAAGTGCAAGCTAATACAAGGCAAATATATCTTGCTTTACTTCTTAGATCCAGTCAATGTTTACAGTGCACACACCTACAAATGTGTGGAGACAATGTCGGATGGTAGAGACTCACCATACGCATAACAGTTGCGTCATGTATAGTGGTCCATGGATTAAGCTATCCCAACTTATTCGCTGACTATGACAATATTTTAGGTTTATAAAGAGCTGAACAAGTTAGGCCTCACAATATATTTCACATTGAACTTATCCTACTTCATTCCATGGGGATTCAAAGACTTGATGGAGTCTCCCAACAAATCCATCCCAATCATATCAATTCCATGCATGCACTATAGCAATGAGCAATAAACAAAGTAATACACACACAATTCATTGGACTAAAAGGACATATATTCCAATAGTTTCAAGCATTGGGATTATGCTTATTAAGTTTTTTTTTTTCCTTTTTCTCTTGAAGGATGACAATTTTATTAAGAAGCGGCAAAGCCGAATGAATATAAAGAAAAGTACAGAAAAATACCCAAGAGACAGGCCGCAAAAACCACTCGTACAAGCCACCACTAAGGGGAGCCGGCAACCAATTTGAAACCAAGAATTTGGCTACAAGGAGCACCCTTTATTATTATTATTATTATTATTATTATTACTACTAGAATTGTGAAAGCATGTTATGTTACTCTTCTTCCAAATGGCCCAAACCCGCTAAGAGAAATAGCCTCTAGTTCTTCTTGCCCAAATTCCCATGACACCACTGTGCCATTGTTTGAAGAGGTCTTTAATTGAGGAAGGAAAAACCCAAGAGGAACCCAGAAACTGCAGGATATGCTCCCAAACCTCTGAAGAAAAATGACACCCCAAAAAGAGATGGTAAACAAATTCTGCATCTGCATTAACAATAATCGGGTCCCTCTTTCTCAAGTTATCACTACAACAAAAATAGGTAAAAGCGGCACTTTGGTGCATCAAATAGCGACACTATTTAAAAGCGGGCCACGGATGGTTTTGGAATGAAAAAAAAAAATAGATGCGATTTTCATTTCGCTCCCATCTCTCTCTCCTGTCTCTCTCTCTCTATCCCTCTCCTGACGACTCTCTCTCTCTCTCTCTCTCTCTCTCTCTCTCTCTCGATTCTCTCTATCCGTCTCTCTCTCCCAATGACTCTCTCTCTCTCTCCCGACTCTCAGCTTTTTCCTACCCCCGACTCTCTCTCTCTCGCGCGAGCTGCCATTAATTTCAGGGCTTAGATGAAGATTTGAAACAGGTAAGAGTCTAGATTTCATCAATTTCAACCTTAGTGATTTCCTAATTAGGGATTTACAATGTTGAAACCCTAATTAGGGATTTTCTAGTTTTTGGAGTCGAGGAATCGTCGAATTAGGGTTTCGAAGAGCTACATTCCCGTGGTAAGTTTCAGATCTCCGAGGATCTCTCTCTCTCTCTCTTATTTTCAGAAGATTGTGCTGGGGTTTTCGGTTTTGTTTGCTGGCTTTCTTTCTAGTGTTTATGGTTTGATTACGGCGTTCATCACTCTCTCTCTCTCTCTTCCTTGATTCTCTAATACTGCATTGGAGAGGTGAATTTTGGTGGGTTTTTTTTTCTCTCTGATTAGGGGATTTTAGCGAGATCTGGTGGATCAAAATTGTTCTGAACAAAATGCCACTGAATCATTATAAGGTTAGGGTTTTTTATTTTTTATTTTTAATTATATATTTTTGGTGGGATTTATGTTTTTTTTTTTAATGTTTTTTTCTAGTTAGGGTTTTGGATCCTCGATTTTATTCTCATGTGACTAGTAAAGTGGTAAATAGTGTTGGAATGGTCTGGTGGCATTTGTGCTTGTATTCAAATGGAGTTTGAGCCGCTTCGTGTCCTGGATCTTGTGCGGTGGCTTGAATTTTGGGTTTTGGAGGTTTTAGGGTATGAGGTTTCTCTTTTCTCCATTTTCATTTTTCTTTTTTTCATTCGAGAATGTTGAATTGTGTCAATCTCTATGGAAAGAACTATGAGTTTTAGATTTTGAAGTTGTCAATTATTGGAAAGATCCTTAACCACTCAACAGGGCCAAACAAATAAACCACAACAAGGTCTTCAAATCTGAGTCGTTCATAGTACATGGGCCACCCAGACTAATGCCAAGTAAAAATTGAAAACTGAGCTTAGTGGGCCAACTCTGACTGAGCATTCTATGACATCTCTATCTTTTAATCTTCACTGTTCCTTTAGAGGCCACAAATACATGGCTAGAACTGCATATTAAAGTCTGTTTATGTACCAAGTCATTGGTCACCACACTGAATGTTGTCACAAACTTCTACATATAACCAATCCTTTTCTGGAACTTACAATCATTTTATCCTTAAAAATATCCACTACTCATGCAGTGACTGTACACAAACTTCTAAATATAGCCAATCCTTTTCTGCCTAAGTGTCATATAAGAGGAAATCATTTTTCTTTCCTCGATGAATATTATTTTCTACCAATCCAAACAGCCTAAAGAACTTACCAAGTTAGCTATTGAATGGTAAACAAATGACATAAATTTTTATACAATTAATTGCTAGAAATTTGTTACTTTATAGTTATTAATCACTTAAAGTGAAAGAAGCTTTGCTAACTCAATTCTTATATCGGATATAAAGCTTTGTTACTTTATAGCTATTGAATGGTCATTGAAAGTGAAAGAAGCTTTGTTTTTATATCGGATCCATGACTGAAACATGTCAAAATCGTACAATTCTTTCCACACTAAGCGAGGTGAGTTGAGAAGTGATCTGAAGAGTGTTTTAGCTCAGAAGAACTCTCGGAACAGTCTGGTGGTTAGGGAAAGCATCAACAAAAGATAAGAACTTTCCCAAATGACTAAAGACAAAAGGCGCTGATCTCAGTCTATGGGAAATTGTCATTGAAGTGTTAAAGAGAAAGGAGAAAGGATCCCAGTTTAGCATAACATGCAGAGGTGATTGATTGGATTGCAAGGTAATTCTCAATCCACTGTCTCAAAGATAGCAGGTCTTATGTGGAACATCATAGAGGTACTTGGTCATACTCCAACCGACCAGCAATCATAACTATGGTTAGACAATATGGATTTATATTTGTTGCTGTATTATAACCTATGATAGAGGCCTTCAAAATCAATCAAAATGTTGGAAAACTGGGGATGAAATATAGTCTTGCTAGCTATTGGAACATTCTAAAGTCTGGTTATTCTGGGCAATGGGAATCCGTGATCGATGTGTTCCTGATTCAAATAAGATGTTATTAGTTGAAATAATCATCGAAGGGACTTTACTTCTATTCAAATCATGTGTTTCACTAAGATTTCAAATAGCTCTCCCGGTTTCACTAGATATCTTGTGACTAGAATCCCTCTTTCTTCTAATCCAATTCCTCCACCACTGCCAACCACAGTTATATTCCAACATGATAGATACACTCTTTATATATCGGGAGAACTACGCTCTTTAGATATTGGGAGAGCTCAAGTACTCTCTTGCTTCGTTTGATTATGTGGTGAGAAAGAGTTTAGGAAGTTAAGAACCTATCATCAGTCCGTAATAGGCCTTAGCTGATAGGGGTGGATTTTAACCAGTTTCGTCTTCTTTAGAAAAGGAGGAAGAATGGGAGTTATATTGTAATGCAAGAATTTTAAGAACTTAGTGGGCAACTGTGTTCTCATAGATCCGGTCTTTGAAGGTAATCAATTCACTCAAGTGTAGCAATAAAGTGGGGAACAATTGTATGGACTAGGCAGTTTTGAATGTAATATGGTTGAATGATTTTAAAACAACATAAATTAATCATCTATCTAACAGAATGATGGTTCATACATAAACGCTTTGACATTGGACACATGGCACATATCACCTCAATCCATCCGTGTAAGTTGTGAGAATCATATTAAATTGGTTATAATTCCAAATTTCAAATTGATTTAATGATCCTAATCTCCACTTAATAAGCATTTACTTGTTGAATTTGGAGATTCTGTTTTCATTTAGCTCTCCATTATCTATTTATCACTCAGATTTTTAAAATATATATACTTAATATTGATGTTTAATATCCACATGAATCAAAGTGGCTGATTTCATGAAAGCAAAATCATGGCAATGAGCCAATATTTCTGAATTTGATGTGGAAGCATGCAATGTCCTTCAAAGTTCTCTGATTGCTTTTGCTCATTGTGTAGGATATGTTTGAGAACTTCAACAAGACTTTGATTGCTTTGCTTTGATGTGGAAACACATAACGGTGTTTGAACTCTCATTTCTCAGAATCAAGGTCATTTGTCTTTTTGTTTTTCATTTTTTTTTTTTTAAATAACTAAGAAAGACTCTTTTAACTGAAGGTTGTCTTTTGTGTGGGCATCAAAGTGATTGTGCCTGCTTGTTTTTGTTTGTCTCTTTACAATAGTCCGACTCAAAGAAAGCTGATGAAATAAGATGCTTTTGATTTTGACATGGAAACAAAATGGCATTCAAAGTTTTCAGATTTCTATGCTTATTGCATAAGATGTCCTTCACAACTCATTGCATCACTTGTAATTATTTTTTAAGTGTGCTTTTCTTGTGATATTCCAGTATTGTTTATGGGTATTTGTAATTAGCCTAATTTCTTGATGATTGCAGTACAAATATATGATTTGGCTACTGTTCTGTTTAAATTCTGTCTTTTCATGGTCAGTTTTGAAATGGATGTAAATAAATTTTTTTGGAGTTAATGCTCTCTTACATATATGATGGAATGCGCTTTAATTGCATGCATATTCTGTGGAAATTGTCCTTTAATATGCATACTTGGGCTTTCACATCGTGGTTGCTATCTTAGTCTATTGTTCCTCCATTCAGTTTGGAATGCAATCTTTGACATAGATCATAATAGTGGCGTTGATTGGTGAGTTTATTGGTTTACATTGGTTGGATTTTATTGCAACGGTACATTCTCTCTCTTGATGGACCAGTGGTGACTTGATTTGATCTGCAATATGTGTAGGGGGTGCTGAGGGTGTTTATTAATCAATATGGAGGCAGTTGGCTTCCAGTCTTCAGTGTATTTAAAAAATAAGATTTAATCAACTGCTTTGCATTGCCTCATTTCCGTAAAAAAAACTATGAAGGAAGCTAATAAAACAAGAATCTTCTTCGTGTTGTGCGAGCATGGCATGTGTGTGTGTGTGTGTGTGTGTGTGTGGGGGGGGGGTGCCATTCATCATGTAGGTGCCTCCATGGATATGCTCCGGCCCAAAAATCATGTTGGTCCTTTCATCAGGTGCACCTCATGTGTATGTTGAATGTGGATCATTTGATTGGTTCATTTTCACCATGAATTTTCTCATAAATGTGTGGCTCATCTCATTAGTGGTCTGGCCAGATTTTTGAGCTGGAGCACATGGTGTCCACATGTGATGAATGGCTTGGGTCTTGCACATCCAAAGGAGTTGTGAGGACTTCTCAAATCTTGGAAAGAATCCATTTTTCATCCTAGTAAAAAGTAAATTACTTGCAACAAAACATCACTGAAATCTTAGACTTGTCCAATCATCAAGTGGACCACATATATACTGAAGATGGCATTCCTCAACTAGATTTGAGAGAGGATTTCTTGTGATTATTTTTTGGCAAAAGTTTAAAACCAGCTACCCACCTAATGTGAACATTCCTTTACCTGGGGATGGCATTGCAATAAACTTGTTCAATGTAATTGACCTCTATGATAGACTATTAGAGCGCCTGATTGTAATAATAGTCTATTACATTGTGCTTGTGGGAGTTTTGTACTCTCATTTGTTACTTGTTTCTGTCTTGTTCACCTTGTTAGATATGCCAAGAGTTCGATTTGCAGGTTAGACACTTACAACTACATATGTTTTTACAAGGTTAGAGATTTTTTTTTCGGGTCGTGGTTCAAGAGTAAGACGGCTTGTTCGATCACACAGAGAAGACAACTAGATTTAGTTAGCAGGTTCCTCTCTATCTGTTTGTTTTTGTTTGGTAGTCTTATTTTATGCTTATACCTATGAAGACACTTAATTTATTGGATATGATATTGAATTTGGTATGCTTATAGGAGTTGAGGCTAGGGGCTTTATATTTTGTGTTAGTGATTGGTGTAAAGTTTGTTCCCTTAAGAAAATCAAGAAAATTGCCAAGTATTATTCATCAATATCTTCCATAAATAATTGATCTTGCTTAATTTATATTTTTGTCGCTTCATTTAATTATCATATTGCTAGACATATACAGGTGTTAAACATGAGTACTAGACGTAGGGTTAGGCAATCTGTAGGCCCTATGATCGACAAAGACTAAATAAATTTCACCGCCAAACTAATGTTGGTCCCGCCTAACCTCAATGGTGCCGTTGCAGTTACTAGTGGTATAACAAAATGTGTTCTTCTCTCGTGGATAATATGTGTTTTACTGTGTAATTTTCTTTTGTTAATTAGTTATATATATATATATGTACCATTGTGATTTTATTTAATAGATTCAACGTCTAAGAAAACAAAGACTCGAGGCCCCACACGATGCGTTGATGTTTGGAAAATGCGTGAAGGTCAACGGATTTCTATTTCCGTCAACGATCTAGGGCAGCCCGATTGTGACAATGCTAGTAAGCTGACAAATTTCATAGGGACAATAGCACGTAATGGGGTATATGCTCCCCTTACATTTAATGATTGGAGGGCGGTGCCAAATGCGAAGAAAGATGATATGTGGGGGCTTGTCACGGTAATGGTTACGATGCTTTTTTTTTTGTTCATTATGTTATTATCTACTTTTAACATGTGATGCAGTCTAAGTTTGAGTTTGACGGTAATGCTAAGGCTTGGGCGCTGAAGTTACTTGGTAAAAAATGGAGGGAATGGAAGGGCAAGCTGAAGAAACTCCACTACTCTTCTCATAAGACTGACGAGGAATGGCTCGCAGATCTTGATGAGTGGATCCAAGAGGATCAATGGAAGACTCTCGTTCAGTTTTGGAACTCCGAAGAGGGGAAGGTATGCCTCATTCAATTATAGAATTATACAAAATCTTTTGTTGATATTTTATAATTTACTGTCAGTGTCTTACATATAGGCTCGTTCTAAAAAAATTAAAGAGAATCGACAGAAACAACTGATTAACCACGTGGCAGGCTCGAATACTTTTGCGCGAATACGCGAGGAAGAGGTAAATGTTATTAATAACCTGACCAACCATGTTAGTATATTTGTGTTATATAACTTGTTTTCATAATAATAGAGGAAAAGGGCCAATGGGGAGGATCTGAGCCGGGCAGATATGTTTATCTTGACTCATACATGCAAAGATGGAAAGCCTGTGGATGAGGCCTCATCAGTAGTAATGGTATGTTAATGTATTTACATGTAAGAAGAGCTCATTATAAATGTGTAGCAATAGCTAGAGTATGTACACATTAACTGTTATCATGTGATAATTATTATTGCAGGCAAAACTCAATGAAGAAATATCTCAGCAACCCGGGGCCTCACAGAGTAGCACGGCAAGGGATGATATATTATCTCAAGTCCTGGGAGAAGACAAGTATGGTCGTGTCCGCACTTATGGGTTAGGACCATCTCCATCTGATTTGTGGGGTGCAACATCCATCCAACAAAGGATGGCTTCTATTGATCAAAGGAGAGATGAAAGATATGAGGAACTACATGCTGATATAGTCTCTCTTAAAGAAAATATAGTTGCACTCTCATCCTCAAGAGATGCTGAAAATTCTTCCTTGAAAGAAACTCCGATGAAATTTATAGCCACTATGAATAATGCAAACAATAACCCACCCACAGTATTCGTTGCTGCAGCTAGTTCTAACATGAACCAACCATCCTCATCATCAAGCCATTGGGTGACCTCTCGGGTAATTATATTATATACATGTATTTATTTACATATGCACTATGTCCTAGATTATATATAGTTTAGTTGGTATATAATGATTGATATTGATTTATCATTTGCAGAAACACTCGACGAATAAGGGGAAGACCACGAGTTGCACTAGTGCTGGGGTAATTCCTTATACCAAGTGAATAGTTCTTTTATTATATTTTGATGTTATTATGTTATATGTGGTATATGGATGAGTGTTTATTCAATACAATGCAGTTTGTCAAATAGTGAATTTTATTTTGTAGGATGTGACTAGAGTTCTTCTTACAAGTATCGTCATACCCGGGGTTACTATTGCTAAAGGAATTGTTTTGAGCAAGGATCCGCTCACAAAAGTAGGGGGGCACAAACTTGGAATTGGTTTTTGGGAAGTATTAATTCATGTGGCAATAGTACGAGAGGAGGTTTTGATAAGACCTTATAAACGATATAAAACAATTGGGGATGCTGTTGGAACGAGTATTGTTTGGCCGTCTAGTATGTGTAAGGTCATATTTTTTTTCCCATATACAATAGAATTTCTTGTACAAGAATGCGAGTACTAATTAATTTCTTTTTATTGTTTTGTTTTGCAGGTTCAAGGAAAGATGGATTAAGCTAAATGAAAGGATCTCTCTCTCTCTCCCTCTTGTAAATGTTTTATGTTTTGTGCATGGGTTTAGGACTGATGTGTGATTGGTTTTGGATAGTAAGTGTTTAACTCTAATTTTGGAATTTGGATTGACATACGATCCAATGCACATATGATAGGTTGGGTAACTCTTGTTCTTTCCATGTTTCTTTACAACATTAATAGGAGGGCGTTTACCTTTTTTAGCATATTTTTTATGGCAGTGTTAGATGATGGAAGCCAAGCGAAGGAGAACAACTACATTTATGCAAGTATTATAAGTCTTAAGCTCCATTTGGTCATCACATCAATCTTTATGAATATAAGTATTTATCAAACCAAATGGATCTTAAGCCCCTTTTTTAACTCCGTCAATGCAACTACTTGCATTGCCAGTCCCAAGCCCGGGTAAAGGAGGAGGGAGAAAGGCTTGAGAGTCAAGGTGAGTTGTATCATTTTCTTCCATATTTCTTTAATGTAGCAATGCTATGTTGAAAATTTCAGCATTTTTACAGGTTGAGAAGTGGTTTGATCCAAAATTCTGTTGACAGTGTAATCTCTAATTGCTTTATGCTTCTTGTAGGTGCATTTTTTTTTTTAAGGAGAAGATTGTATTCAAAGAGGACAAAAATACAAGGATTCGAGTCTTTTGTGGAAAAAAGGACCACAGAAAGACCTATCGTAAGAGCCTAACCGACCCAAGCACCAGAAAAAATCAACAAAAAGAGGACCTTTTCCTCTCCCTTAACGTGCCGAGCCCCACTCTATCTAAGAAGAGGATTCCCCTCACCTTTCTAGGCAGAGCGTTAGGACAGGAGAAGATTAACCGAGATTGGGACAAGCTGCCCATCCGAGCAAGAGCGTCAGCCGATCCATTCCCCTTCCTGAAAGTGTGCATGAAGTTCACCGTTGCACTATCCGTTAGTGCATCTGTAAGAGTTTTCCAGCCTTTCCAAACCCATCCGCACTTAGCCCCATCTTTGAAGACCTTAATCACCGCATCTGAGTCTGATTCCACAATGATTTGGGAGAAGCCTCTTTCCAAGCACAAGAGAATCCCATCATGAACCGCCCTAAATTCAGCACCAGTGTTGGACATAGAAACACCATACCTATAGGCGAATCCAAAAATAAACTCCCCCTTATCATTTCTACAAACACCGCCGCCCCCAGCCAAGCCCAGATTTCCTCTGGATGAGCCGTCGACATTGACCTTGACCCATCCAGAAGGGGGTTTCTGCCAATGGACCACCTCTTGAACCGTATGCTGATCACATGAGTTTGAGAGCCCGCCCTCGGAATGAAATTGCTGGGAGAATCTGTTTCTGACGGCCTCCGTAGCGTAGGACATCCACCATGAAACTTTTGCTATGACCGAACGGAAGTACATCGATCTTTCATCGAAAAAAGCACCATTCCGAGAGCACCAGAGTTCCCACAGAATGTAAGCTGGAGTGAGCAGATGGCGCCTCTCCTGATTTCTCGTAGCCACACATGCTCGTAACCATTGCGTGATTCTAGATTCCACTGTCAAAGACTGGAGAATGTCAATACCTGCCTGCACAGCAAAGAAATGCCAGACTGCTTTCGCAATCTGTCCGTTCATAAACAGATGCGCAGGAGATTCTTCGGCTGGGCCAGGTTCAGATTCATCACTGCAGCACAAACATTTCGAAGCAAGGGAAATACCTCTCTCCTGAACAGCTGACTGGAGAGGAAGTGCCTTGCGAAGGATCCTCCATAAAAGAAGAGAAATTTTAGGCGGAAGGCACCTGTGCCATATCCATCCTGCCCGAGCTAATCTTTGTCCGGACGACCTGTTGACGGCCCACGCGGATTTGACTGTAAAAGAGCCTGAAGGGGAGAAAGGCCAGAAGGGAGAGTCTGGCTCTGCAGAAACGCAGAAGCCATGCTGAAATATGTGCTCAGTTACCTCATTTGGGAGCATGGACATGGCTCTCGCAGGCGGAAGTGGGTCCCGAGGGCCAAGAACCTGATTAACTTTGATTGGAGGAATGGCGGCTGCATCCTCTTGCGATAGAAAATTAAGAAGGGGACCAAGTCCAGTCCAGTTCGTCTTCCAGAAATCACACTCCCCTGTTCCAATGCTCCACTGAGCCTTCTCCTCAAGAAAGGACATCTTGGAGAGAATCATCTTCAGGAATGGAGAGGCTCTTCCGCTGATGAGATCTGCCCTCGTCGAGTCCTGGGAAAGATTGTATTTTGCTGTTATAAACGATGCCCTTGTAGGTGCATTTGCTGTGTATTTGGAGCCATGGCATGCAGATGTCTTTGAGTTCCTGGATCTTAGAAAGAACCATGGAAATGTATTGCTCATAGCCTATTGACTATCAAGGCTAACATTATTGAACAACAAGGAGGGCCAAAGGTTATTTAATGGGATGGGATGCACTCTATGAATTATTTTCAAGCCAAGGGTAAGGATCTCTCTTTTAGTAGTGTTATTCATGAGAGAAATGGTCGGGTTAGACTCTACCCAAGCCCTACCCATTTCCTAAACGAGCTAAGAATTTTGGCCCAATCCTGACCCATAACCCATACACTGGTCCATCCCAACCCACTCAAAATTTGCCAAATTCAATCTTGATCTGAGCACAAATTTTGATTTGATTGGACCCAACCTGATAAAGACTACAAACCGGGGGGGGGGGGCGTGTCCTGGGACCAATATTATTAGCTAAATGGTGTGGTTAGTTGTACAAAATGTTGTGGAATTTTATGTATTTGAATACTAGTCTGATACTTTGTTTGGATTCTGGTTAGATTGGGTTGTTTGGCGTATCCCATTCATAACGTGTATGGCCACTTTAGCTAGGTTGGGCTTTGCCCAAAATGTGCCCAACTTATTTACTTAATTGAGCTTCATTCTCTGGCCTGAGCCTGATTGGCTATCCATCTAATATGCTCCTCAGCTCTGAAACAGGCCGTGCATGTTGACCCGCAGGCAGACATGACACCAACCCTTGTACAAAAATCAGCTCGATCCACTGATCAGGTTGCACATATCATAGAGAATAATGTTTATTAGTGAATAAATGACAAACTACAAGTGCATGTTGTCTGCTAGGTGAATATTACAACTCATGTGCAATCAGGACATGTTAAGCTGGTGACTTTTTTGTGATCTGCAATATGCCACATGATCTGTTGATGCTGCTATATTTCTGCTCTCAAAATGTAAATCCATCCAGTTTTTGGTTTTGTTGGGTTGGTTGTTTAGTGTCAAGCGATTTGCAGTTCCCCTCATATTTGGCAATTGGAGACTTCATCCTTTTGAGTCTCTTAATATGTAATCAATACAGGTGTGGTCTATAGAACTTAGAATTCTCAGTTTGTGTCTCATGCCATGTCCATAAATCCATATTATATTCCATGTCCTACCAATGCCAAGTATTTAAAGTTCCTATTATCAGTTGGTTCTGTAATAATTTGTCATGTAGTGAAGTCAATTTCCTTAATGAGATTTTCGTTATCTACCATCTCACAGAATTTGGTTATTGGATTCTTGCAGCTTTCCAATCATGGCTCTTCAGAACACTTGACAGTGAAGGTGGACCTATGAGCAAAACTTTCTTGTTTGTGAACATAAATACTCCAATTGTATTGCTCACAGTTGTTATTCCTGCACAAAAATCAAAGGTTTTTTATTTTATTTTATTTTAATATATATGTTTTTCACAAGTACTGGTTGAAAGATCCATTGATTTAAGATCCCTGGTAAGAAGCACTTTTGGTTTTATTATTCTTGGTTGCTGATTTTCTATGAAAAAAATAATATATAAATATAAAAAAGACATGTTGGTGGCCAAAAATAATGTGGTAGTTATGAAAATTGAGGATCTTATGATATATGTTTTTGGCAAGGGTTAGGAAACAATTCAAGTGATTACGTGAAAATGGCAGGGTCGTTAAAGAAGGAATATGGCGTCCCCTTCTAATTGGTAAAGTTTCTCGACTTGACTGGCTAAGGAATGTTGTTGGTTTGTCATTGCCTGTATTCGTGCAGGTAACACACACATAAAAGACCTCTTATGTTTTTCTATTGGATGATTGAGTCATGGCTATCTTAGTAAAACAAAAGAAAGTGTCTAGAAGCTCAATGGTGAGAGTAAATTTATTACATGTCGAACATCAATTGATAGGGTGACCAAATGAAGAATAAATGATTGTGACCATCAAAGGGATTTTGCTTCATATATGTTTAAAAGATACCAATTCCAACTCGCTTTATCAAATTTACCAAGGAAAACTACCACCATTCTGGAATTCCATATTTGTTTATGTTTCAAATGTGGAATCCTCTGAACCTTAGTGTGTGTGGGTTATTTAATTTATTTAGGAGTCCCAGGCTCCCAAGCACTCGATGACCTGAATCGCTTCTTCTTCTCTTTTTCATACATTTTTAATTCCCGAACTTCATCTTGCGCTTTTGGAATGGGTTGATGAAGTAGCAAACCGTCCTTACTCAAGGCATGGGCTATACCATCGCGATGTATGTGAAGGTAAAGCGACAATCCGGACATAATAAACTATACAAAATCAGATATACATCTCTCTCGTTATACATGATATATGCATATGAGATGCTGATATTACAGCATTTTTCCTCTGTGGTTCCTCTAAAAGTGTTTTCTCTTCGGCACTTGCCAATGTAGTTCTTTGGGTTGGGCTGCAGCCCTTGTAATTTTCCTGCTTCCTGTTTCTTTCTTCAATGCATATGATGTAGGGGAACTGATAATAAATGTGAGTCACATTGTAGCTGAAATTCGATGTTTCCATCTCTTTTGACTTGCATGGTACAAGTTTCAGCTGATTCTGGACATTCATGGAAGAAGTATGGGCCAATATACGTCCTGGATGAACATTATATATATATATATATATATATATATATATATTGTGTATTAATATAATTTTTGTTTAATATTCAGTTTCAAATCTACTGTGGGACAATGTTAACCTTCCATTTGTGGCCTTTGGTAATGACAAATTTTTAAGTATGAATTGGCCAAGATCTTCTTTTACACCACAGGTTCAATCATCCACTTGCTGGACCTAACCTTGGATTTTTTATGGTTCCAGAGAGTCACTTTGGTCAGGCGATGATCTGATCCATTGCATGGATAAGGAAGAATGTACAGATGATTAGAGTCATCTGACTGGTGTTATTTTTCATAGTGGATTATAAAAAGTGTTGCAACTGAATAGACAGTCCAGATCAGTGATTTCAATCTCCACATGTCCAAATACTGCTTTATGCATGGGAAAGTTCCCATGCACATATCCTATTGGAGTATTTCACACTTTATTTCAAGTCCATATAAATCTTTGGCTTTTCATTAAACATCAGTAATTGGTAATGGTCTTGTCTGTTCTTCATCTTCTTTTTTAAACAGATGGACAACTTCTACACAGGTGATGATTCTATCCTCAATCATAATTTCTCATTGATTGTATGTAACAAATTTTATGGAAGATACTCTCTGATTTCTGTATTAACTTGTTTGGGAACTTTTCTCGTGTGTGTGAACACAAACTTCAACGTGCAGTGACGGTATGTTCTAACTCGATGTTCATTACCATTTTGATGACATTCCTTCTTCAATCCTTTATAGTTTTTATCCAGATTATTGATCTAGTGGGCCCCACAGTGGATGGGGCGTGGGAGATCCCCAAAACTCCTTATTGTAAGATTCCAACTATCCAATCTTTAGCCCTTTTCAGGACTTGTTGTGATTTGTGTTCACTCCCCAAGTATAGGGTTGTGATGTAGTAATAAACTCAGTAAGACCGAGGTCGAATCCACAGGGACTGAAACCTGTACGTAATCTGAAACTAACTAGAACTAGAACTATAATGAGATGAAATCTAAATTGAGTATAATTTGAGAAATAATGGTGAAATATTTAATCTAAAACATCAGATAATTCAGAGAAAGGGAACTAGGGATTCAGAGGATCCACTTGTAGAGATCAGGGAGATCTTATGCCAGTATCACAAATTATGGAAATTTACTGAACTGCTATTGATATAGTTTTCAAGAGATGAAAGGTGTATGAATTAGAATGGATTCCATCACCAAACCATGCCCAGGAGACAAAGCAAACAACAGAATTAAACTAATTACCAACCAATCAACAGTGTATGAAGGCTAGGAAGGGTACCGACATCCAACCATGCCCAGGAGACGATGGTGAACAACAGAGCTTCCTGACGTCATACACATAGAAAGGAAAAGAACATGCTCAAAGCCATTGCAGACCCATTGTAATTTCAGTCACAACAGACCATTAAAGACTGAAAACATTCCCTTAATTAAACCCAAATCAATATCAAATCAATCTAAACAAAAGTACAAGCAAATAGGCCTCCCATCACGCTACAAGCTTCACCTCTTAGCCCTAGCTAAGAGGTTTAGCCCATAAACATGCTTAGGCTAATCTCTTAAACAAAAGTAAAATAAACAAAAACTAAAAGAAAAACTCTACTCCCTCTCCTCTGTGCTTCACGTTCTAGCCCACGTCTCCAGCCAAGCTCCCCTATTCACGTCTGTGGATCTCCTTTTATATCTGCTGGAATCGATGGAGCCTCTGTAAAAAGAAAATCGGATTCGTGTATAGCTCTTGCGCAACAAAAATCGGCACCTCCCACGTCCCATGTTCCTTGCATTATGTCCGTAAACTCAACGTCTCCTGGGACGTTTTTGGACTAGCAACACGATGGACGGTTTTGATCATCAATCCGACGATGCTCATGAACGCACTGGGGCCCACAAATGCCGGTTTTGCGACGGCGCTCGACGAGATCGTGACGTGCGTCGACGTTGTTGGTAGGGTCCACTTCGATGTATTTTGGAGAAATCCAATCCAATCCGCTCATATGCATTGCTCTTAAAAATAGGTCAGAAACGACTTCTTTTAGACAGATTTTGATGCGGTCCACCTGTTTGTTTGCTCAGCCGTCCAACCTACTTTTGAACGGTTAAAAACCAATCCCTACTTGTATTTTGCAATTCTGCCCTCTAGGTCTTGGTGATATGGACCTTGGGAATCCAATGAACGGTCCAGATCGTTTAGATCATGGACCATGGTGGCCCACGGGAACCTTCCGCAGCCGCTGACGCGAAACAGAGCTTCCGCGTCCGCTCAGTGAAGATCGGTGGGCCTCAGGAGGATGTTTCTTGTAAAATCCAAGCCGTCCAATGTATGCACAACGAAAAACTCTCTAGGAATGTGAATTTGAGTTTGATTTGGTGTGGCCCACAAGAATTTTCTTTTCTGCCGTCCGACCTACGTTTAACGGCCAGGATTCTCTGATCGCTTGCATGGTGTCAAAAAGAAAGCTTGAGGTGGGTCGTGGCCATGCCCCTGAGTGAATGGACGGTCCGGATCATCCCAATAGATGACCGGTGGGGCCCACTGCTCATCGCAGTGTCCGGCTGTGAAACGGAAAAACGGACTCCGTTTTTTTCTTAAGACGAGGCTCGGGTCAGCGAACGCTGACCCGTCCCTGGATTCCGTTGCGCAGCTGGAGTTCCTGCATACGGTGTACACGCACCACAATGTGGGGTCCACCATGATGTAAATGTAAAATCCTCTCCGTCTATCTGTCTCATCGTTTCATTTAAAGGGTCGAGACCAAAATTGAAGCGTATCTAGACGTCAAGTGGGCCCCACATCAGGTATTACAGGGGTGATCTGTCCATTGTGTCACTTTCAAACTGATCTCGGAGTTGAAATTCACCATGTACGGTTAAATTGTGGTCCTCAGGCGATGTATGAAATTCAGAGCCAATCAGATGGTGGGAACTCAGTGATCTTACATTCTGTATCAATTTCTGGCCACTTGAGCTTCAGTTTCTTGATTTTCTCGGGTCTCTGGTGTGTAATTCCATTGATCTTAGTCCCCTGGGGTCCGTCCCTTGCTCTGGTGAATTCTGAGCGTCAAATCCACACTTTTAGTGCTCTTTTACAATCAAAGCTCCTAATTTCCACCTGTAGCATAAACACGATTAAGTCGGCCTTTAAACAATATTATGTTCGTAAATCCAAGCAGTAACTAGGGTTAGATATGCAATATTTGACCCTCAACACAACCCCCAACCAGCATTTTGCTAGTCCCGAGCAAAGTATGCGAAAAATAAATTAAGAATTATGAGACAATCCCTGTGAAGCCGAGTGATATTTTGAAAAACAATCCAGATATGAGAAAGCTTAAGATTCATGAATGTTGATTATCAATTTCTCCTGGCCTCTCATGCACGGTGAATTTCATAATCAAGTTCAAATATTAATCCATAAACTAGAAAAATTTTAAACATTGAGTTCCATGGGTGTATAGTGTAATCCTGACTTTCAACATTAATATTCAATTCTCTATTTCATGATAACGTTGGTAACCACAAGAGCATCCAGGACAACCAAAACCTAAACTAAAAGGTTCCTCATAGATCATTCTTTTTCTTTCTTTCAGCCTTTGATTTTTTTTTATTATTTTTTTTTCATTAAAGGTAGCGCCAAGAAGGGGAGTCCAATCCTCACCTATAGGGAGCAAACCTATGGTGAAGACCGTACACCTAAACCTTTTTCATATATCATCCATGGGGAATTAAATCCACACCTATAGGGAGCAAACCTATGGTGAAGATTATTCGCCCACCCCTTTCCAAAGGCATTTGTATTTTCTTTTTCTTCAATTGATCATGACGGGCAACTGTTCAGGCTGGTTCCTTCTATGTTTAGTGATTACCAAGTTAATCCTTCAATATTAAACTGAAATCTTAATGTGTAAGCGAGATGTGACATGTGAAATCATGACGCAATCAATGTTTACAACTTCTAATCATGGATTAATAATTCAGACTTAACTGTGAAATCTAACGAACAACTGAATCTAAGAGTCATGAATTACCAACATTACGTATCTTGCAATTCTAAATCTAAGATAGTTGTCAAAATCACTTCAAATTCATAAGAATTTCCAAAAAAAATTTTAAAAATTTTCACAATTTTTGCTCAAGACTTAGAAAAACACTGATTAGGTAACCTAATCTCCCACCCCCAACCTAAAATCTACATTGTCCTCAATGAAAAAAAAAATGTAAACATGCAATGCACATGGGACAACAAAAAGAAAAGAGGAGAGATCGGAAAATAGTACCTGGACGGAGAATCAAGAGGCTTTCCAAAAGATAGAAGCATGGAATCCGGTCAGCACAAGAGAGAAAGTAGAACAAAAATAACAAAAATAAAATCCTACCTATACCACTTTCACAGGTGCTCTCGATTGCATTTAGCATATGCAACAAGCCTTTAAACCCCTAGGTTGCCCCTAGTGGACGAGTTGTAGTCTCGTGAGGGTTTGCATTAATGTTACCCAAAAACATTGAACTAACTAGGAAAATGAAATAAATTGAAAAGCTGGGTTGCCTCCCAGGAGCGCTAAGTTTAAAGTCTTCAGCCAGACCAAAGCAACTACCCTGACCTATGCAAACAGGAAACCTACCTATACCTCCATCAGACTAGGAGATCATTCCTGGTAAATAGGATCAGTCAGAGGCATGGACATGTCCTCTGAATCAAATTTCTCGACAAATAGCTTTAAGCGATGTCCATTTACTTTAAACTCCTTGTCATTGTTGGGATCTCTTATCTCGACGGCCCCATGAGAATATACAGTAACAACAATGTAAGGGCCGGTCCAACGAGATCGAAGCTTACCCGGAAAGAGATGTAATCGAGAATTATACAAAAGGACTTTCTGACCTGGCGTGAATGATTTTCGTATAATATGTTGGTCATGAAATGCCTTCATCCTGTCCTTGTAAATTCTTGAGTTCTAGTATGCGTCGTTTCGGATTTCTTCAAGTTCATTCAACTGAAGTTTGCGTAGCAAGCCAGCGTTGTCCAAATTGAAATTTAGATTTTTGATCGCCCAGTAGGCTCTATGTTCCAACTCCACATGCAAGTGGTAAGCCTTCCCATAGACGAGTCTAAAGGGAGACATTCCAATAGAAGTTTTAAAAGCAGTACGGTACGCCCATAAGGCATCGGTCAATCGAATTGACTAATCCTTACGGTCAGGGTTAACCGTTTTCTCCAAAATGTGTTTGATCTCCCTATTAGAAATCTTAGCTTGCCCACTTGTCTGTGGGTGGTATGGGGTGCTCACCTTATGAGAGATTCCGTATTTCTTCATTAAACTCTCGAATGGCCTATTACAAAAGTGTGAGCCCCTATCACTAATAATAGCTCGAGGCGTTCCAAATCGAGAAAGGATGTTCTCTTTTAGGAATTTAATGACCGTGCGATGGTCATTATTCCGACACGGAATCACTTTGACCCATTTAGTGACATAGTCTACGGCAAGCAAAATATATAAATTCCCAAAAGATTGGGGGAATGGTCCCATGAAATCGATGCCCCAACAATCAAATGCCTCTATGATAAGAATGGGATTCAAGGGCATCATATTTCGACGGGACAATGCTCCAAATTTCTGACAACGCTCACAAGTTTTGCAAAACTCATGAGTGTCCCTGAACATAGTGGGCCAATAAAAGCTACACTGCAGAATCTTAGCCGTGGTCTTTTTTGTAGAAAAGTGACCACCACAGGCCTGTGAGTGACAGAAGGAGATGACACTCTGATGCTCATCGTCTGGCACACATCTCCTCAAGATTTGGTCTGGGCAATATTTAAACAAGTATGGATCATCCCAGAAGAATTTGCGCACCTCGGTGAAAATTTTCTTCTTATCTTGCGCAATCCAATGTGTCGGTATGGAACCTATAGCAAGATAATTAGCAATATCAGCGAACCAAGGTGAACGGGAGACTCTGAACAGTTGTTCATTAGGGAACATGTCATTTATATGGGTCGCCTCAAGGGAATCAGAGGTATTAAGGCGAGACAGGTGATCGGCCACTACGTTCTCTACTCCCCTTTTATCTTTAATTTCCAAATCAAATTCTTGGAGTAGAAGGATCCATCGTATCAGGCGGGGCTTAGAATCATTCTTAGAAAGAAGATACTTCAATGCCGCATGATCTGTATAGATAATGATCTTGGATCCGATCAGGTAGGACCTAAATTTGTCCAAGGCGAACACCACGGCTAAGAGTTCCTTTTCTGTAGTCGAGTAGTTCACTTGGGCAGGATTTAAAGTCCTACTCGCATAATGGATGATGTAGGCCCTCTTATCTTTTCTCTGGCCTAGAACCGCTCCAAGAGCATAATCAGAAGCGTCGCACATAAGCTCAAAAGGAAGGCTCTAGTCGGGTGGCTGCATGATGGGTGCAGTGGTTAACATGCCTTTAAGCTTGGTGAAAGCTTCCTGGCATTGCTCAGTCCACTTGTAGGGAACATCCTTTTGAAGAAGATTACATAAAGGACGAGAGAGGAGACTAAAGTCCTTTATGAATCGCCTGTAAAATCCTGCGTGTCCTAAGAAGGATCGCACGTCCCTGATATTCTTAGGTGGAGGCAGGTTAGATATAAGATCGATTTTTACCTTATCTACCTCAATTCCCTTGGACGAGATGATATATCCAAGGACAATCCCCTTATGAACCATGAAATGGCACTTCTCCCAATTAAGTACCAAGTTCTTTTCTTCACATCTTTTCAGCACACATTTAAGACTTTCCAAGCACTTGCTGAAAGATGAACCATAGACAGAGAAATCGTCCATGAAGACCTCTAGATATTGCCCCACCATATCAGAAAAGATACTCAGCATACATCGCTGAAAGGTGGCAGGGGCATTACATAATCCAAATGGCATCCTTCGGTAAGCAAAGGTGCCATAGGGACATGTAAATGTAGTCTTTTCCTGGTCCTCAGGGGCGATTTCAATCTGATTGTAGCCTGAATACCCGTCAAGGAAACAGTAATAGGAATGACCAGCTAGCCTTTCCAAGATTTGATCGATGAAGGGCAAAGGAAAGTGATCCTTCCTTGTGACGGTATTCAACTTTCTATAGTCAATGCACATTCTCCAACCAGTAGTGACTCTAGTTGGCACGAGTTCATTATTAACATTGGCTACAATGGTGATTCCGGACTTCTTAGGAACCACCTGAGTTGGACTCACCCATTGACTATCAGATATAGGGTATATGATACCCACATCCAATAGTTTAAGGACCTCGGCTTTAACCACTTCCTTCATGTTTGGATTTAGCCTACGTTGTGGTTGCCGAGCGGTCTTTGCATTTTCCTCAAGATATATGTAGTGAGTACAAATCGAGGGATCAATTCCCTTGAGATCCGCTATCATCCATCCTAGGGCTCCTTTATGCTCAATGAGAGTAGATATGAGCATACTCTCCTGTTCTTTCTCCAGGTGGGCAGCGATCACCACCGGGTAAGTCTCATCTTGACCTAAATAGGCATATTTCAAATCAGAGGGCAAAGGTTTTAGGTCAAGCTTCGGTGCCTTGACGTTAGACGGTAGAGGCACTACATCAGTTTGTGGCAATTCTTCAAATTGTGGCCTCCACCGGTTAACTTCTGGGCACCGGTGCGATCAAGCAAGGCACACGTCTCCCTAATCATATCATCATCAAACTCATGGGAGTGGGCCAAGCACGTCTATAGAGGATCAGAGGATAAGGTAAGGGGTGTCCTATCTTCCACGAAAGTATCGATCATGTTAATGTCGTGGACATCGTCATCATCCTCTGCGTTGCTGCCGTTATTGAAAAAGATGTTTGACTACAATGTCAAATTTCCAAAAGACATAGTCATGACACCATTCCTGCAATTGATGATTGCATTTGACGTGGCAAGGAATGGGCGACCAAGAATGATAGGAATCTGAGTGCTCATGTTGTTGATGGGTTCGGTGTCCAGGATGATAAAATCTACAGGGTAGTAAAATCTATCGGCATGGACTAACACATCCTCAATAATCCCTCTTGGTACACGAACAGTTCGATCGGCAAGTTGTAGTGTGGTTAGGGTAGGTTTTAACTCACCCAATCCTAACTGTTTGTATACCGAGTAGGGGATCAAATTGACGCTCGCTCCTAAGTTAAGAAGTGTGTGATCAATTCGATGGTTCCCGATTACACATGATATGGTTGGGCTACCGGGATCCTTAAATTTCTGCGGCACATCTTGCTTCAGGATGGCACTCACTTTCTCAATTAAGAAAATCTTCTTTTGAATACTCTGCCGTCTTTTAGTCGTGCATAGGTCTTTCAGAAATTTTGCATATAGAGGAACCTGTTTTACGACATCAAGTAGAAGAATGTTGACTTTCACTTGTTTCAACACCTCCAGAATATCCTGAGAGTTAGAAAGACGTTTTGGTGCAACCAACCGTTGGGGGAACGGAGCAACTGGCTTCTCTAGAAGTTCCGGTTCTAAATTTTGTGGGACGTCACTAGATCCATCATTATTGTCCTCTTCTAGTTCTTGAGGCTTTTCGGGCCTAACCGGAAAGGTTTTATCAATGATCTTCCCACTCCTAAGAGTGGTGATGGATTTAGCGTGTCCCATTTGATTTGAAGAGCTGGGATTATTTATCTCGTATTGTGGTTTAGGATTGGGGAGCGGTTGTGCAGGAAGCATCCCCTTTTCTATAACCGTCATACATGAATCTATTTTCTGCATAAAGTCTGTAAGTCTACGCACTGCCTGAGTCAGCTCTTGTATGGGATTTTGAACCGGTTCTTCTTGAGGTTTCCCCTGATTTTGATTTTGATTAAAGAAACTTTGAGGGGTAGCAGTTTGTCCATTCCTCCAACTAAAATTTGGATGATTTCTCCAACCAGGATTGTATGTATTGGAGGTAGATCCATTGAAAGGTCTTTGATAGTTATTTACGGCATTAGCTTGCTCATTCAACACTCCTCAAAAAGCAGATATTGTAGGACAATTTTCAGTTTGTGAATGTTGCAATCACAGATGCCGCAAACAATTTCATTAACCTTATCCTTCTTTCCTTCCATGGCCTCGACTCTTCGCATGAGATTAGTCACTTTAAAATTTACATCGTCCTCTTCTTTCAGGAGATATACTCCACCTTTCTCCTTAGACTGAGTTGGCTTAGGCGTGGTGTTTGATTTTGGGTAATGGTCCCATGATTGTGCATTCTCGGCAAGTCTATCGAGGTAATCCCATACCTCATCGACCTCTTTATTCATGAATTCTCCATTACACATTGTCTCGACCAGTTGGCGCATGGAAGATATCAGTTCATCATAAAAAAAATTTGTAATGCGCCACATTTCAAAACCGTGTTGTGGGCATGAACTGACAAGATCCTTGAACCTTTTCCAACATTGGTAGAATGTTTCATCTTCCTTTTGGGCGAAGTTCATGATTGCTTTTCTGAGGGTAATCGTTTTATGATGTGGGAAAAATTTCTTTATGAATTCCCTCTGCAAATCATTCCATGTGCCAATGGATCTAGGACGCAGTGAATGTAACCACGTCTTAGCCTTCTCTTTCAAGGAAAAAGGAAAGAGTTTCAGCCTGATTATATCCTCGGATATATTGGGAAAGTATAAGGTGGGTATGATCTCATCGAACTCTTTTAAATGTAAGTATGGACTTTCTGATTCAAGCCCATGAAATTTAGGAAGGAGTTGGATAACTCCTGGCTTGATATCCATCTGTCCTGTGTTTTCAGGAAAAATCATGCATGAGGGCGTGCTCACCCCCGCCGGTTGTAAATAATCTCGTAAGGTACGAGGCGGGGGTGCTTGAAGCACCTCATTCTCATCATGTACTTCCTCATCCATCTGTTGAGGTAGTGCTTGAGGTTGATTTGCAGCCATAACCTCAATTAACTCAGGAGAATTCGAGCGATGTCTAATCCTGCGATGGACAGTCAACCCCTCAACTAATCCTCCTTCAGTCAAGAGACGTCGAGTGTCGTCACGGGCCCACTTGAGCATGAAACACTCGCAGCTCTCAATCAAATTCTAAACCTAATCCTAAGAAAGAAAATGAAAATCTAGAACGAAAGAGACGGTTGGAAGGAAGTTACCAGATTGGAGTCCCTAAGCTAAAGACCTGCAAAATAAAAAAAAATACGTTAGTTTCTAAATAGAAGAAATTTCTAAAGCAAACCAAATCTAAAGAGTTAGAAAATCTAGAAAATCAGAAAGAGTTTACCAAATTAGAAGTTCTATCTTAACAACCTACAAAATAGAAAACAAAATCGAAAATTAAAATTAGTAAAATCCTAATCTTAAACTAACTCTAAATCCAATTAATTTCAGAAAATCGTAGTCTTCAACTTTCCAACTGGCGCTAAAACTTGTTCACTCCCAAGTATAGGGTTGTGATGTAGTAATAAACTCAGTAAGACCGAGGTCGAATCCACAGGGACTGAAACCTGTACGTAATCTGAAACTAACTAGAACTATAACTAAAATGAGATGAAATCTAAATTGAGTATAATTTGAGAAATAATGGTGAAATATTTAATCTAAAACATCAGATAATTCAGAGAAAGGGAACTAGGGATTCAGAGGATCCACTTGTAGAGATCAGGGAGATCTTATGCCGTATCACAAATTATGGAAATTTACTGAACTGCTATTGATATAGTTTTCAAGAGATGAAAGGTGTATGAATTAGAATGAATTCCATCACCAAACCATGCCCAGGAGACAAAGCAAACAACAGAATTAAACTAATTACCAACCAATCAACAGTGTATGAAGGCTAGGAAGGGTACCGACATCCAACCATGTCCAGGAGACGATGGTGAACAACAGAGCTTCCTGACGTCATACACATAGAAAGGAAAAGAACATGCTCAAAGCCATTGCAGACCCATTGTAATTTCAGTCACAACAGACCATTAAAGACTGAAAACATTCCCTTAATTAAACCCATATCAATATCAGATCAATCTAAACAAAAGCACAAGCAAAGAGGCCTCCCATCACGCTACAAGCTTCACCTCTTAGCCCTAGCTAAGAGGTTTAGCCCATAAACATGCTTAGGCTAATCTCTTAAACAAAAGTAAAATAAACAAAAACTAAAAGAAAAACTCTACTCCCTCTCCTCTATGCTTCACGTTCTAGCCCACGTCTCCAGCCAAGCTCCCCTATTCACGTCTGTGGATCTCCTTTTATATTTGCTGGAATCGATGGAGCCTCTGTAAAAAGAAAATCGGATTCATGTATAGCTCTTGCACAACAAAAATCGGCACCTCCCACGTCCCATGTTCCTTGCATTATGTCCGTAAACTCAACGTCTCCTGGGACGTTTGTGGACTAGCAACACAATGGACGGTTTGGATCATCAATCCAACGATGCTCATGAACGCACTGGGGCCCACAGCGGCCGGTTTTTACGGATGCCTGCGAACAGAGATCGCAGCACGTGCTGACGTTGTTGGTAGGGTCCACTTCGATGTATTTTGGAGAAATCCAATCCGTTCAATGCATTGCTCTCAAAAAATAGGTCAAAAACGACTTCTTTTAGACAGATTTTGATGCGGTCCACCTGTTTGTTTGCTCAGCCGTCCAACCTACTTTTGAACGGTTAAAAACCAATCCCTACTTGTATTTTGCAATTCTGCTCTCTAAGTCTTGGTGATATGGACCTTGAGAATCCAATGGACGGTCCAGATCGTTTAGATCATGGACCATGGTGGCCCACTATGAACCTTCCGCACCATTTTCCCGACGTAAAATCGAGTCCCAGAGCTTCAAGCGTCCGCTCTGTGAAGATCTTTTAGTGTGGGCCTCAGGAGGATGTTTCTTGTAAAATCCATGCCGTCCAATGTATGCACAATGAAAAACTCTCTAGGAATGTGAATTTGAGTTTGATTTGGTGTGGCCCACAAGAATTTTCTTTTCTACCATCCGACCTACGTTTAACGGCCAGGATTCTCTGATCGCTTGCATGGTGTCAAAAAGAAAGCTTGAGGTGGGTTGTGGCCATGCCCCTGAGTGAATGGACATTGAGTTTTACCAAATTCCCAATTTCCCGAGGAATTGGTCCAAAAGGACATCCCATTATAGATGACGGGTGGGGCCCAGGTCAAGTCCAACTGCTCATCGCAGAATTGAACCAGTAAAATTGTGAAGAGGTTCAAAAGTGTGAAATTAAAAACGGACTCCCTATTAGATTGTTTTTTCTTAAGACGAGGCTCGAGTTAGATTGTTTTTCGACAATGCCGACCAAACTTGAGCCGACCAGTAAGGCCCCTAAAGCAGAGGGAGATTAGGATTGTTTTGTGCAATGCCAACTGAGTTCCTAATTGTGTAGGAATTGCATATGGTGTACACGCAACACAATGTGGGGTCCACCATGATGTAAATGTAAAATCCTCTCCGTCTATCTGTCTCATCGTTTCATTTAAAGGGTCGACACCAAAATTGAAGCATATCTAGACGTCAAGCGGGCCCCACATCAGGATTACAGGGGTGATCTGTCCGTTGTGTCATTTTCAAACTGATCTCGGAGTTGAAATTCACCATGTACGGTTAAATTGTGGTCCTCAGGCGATGTATGAAATTCAGAGCCAATTAGATGGTGGGAACTCAGTGATCTTACATTTTGTACCAATTTCAGGCCACTTGAGCTTCTATTTTCTCGATTTTCTGGGTCTCAGATTGAGGTGTGTAATTCCGTTGATCTTAGTCCCAATGGGTATAGGTTAAGTCCCATGCTCTGGTGAATTCTGTGGAATTGAGCATCAAATCCACACTTTTAGTGCTCTTTTACAATCAAAGCTCCTAATTTCCACCTGTAGCATAAACACGATTAGGTCTACCTTTAAACAATATTATGTTCGTAAATCCAAGCAGTAACTAGGGTTAGATATGCAATATTTGACCCTCAACAATTTGCTCGCAACCATCATTTTTAATGCACGGATTAGAGGGCTATGATCTTCCAATCTGGGTGAGGGCATCCTCCAAACACATCCTTGGTGGGGACTTCGCTCCCATCAACCATTGTGGGATCGGGAACCATGTTATTTGTACTCGAACCGGGCTGATGCACCAGGACATCATTTACATCCCGATGCATCTATTGACACTTCCTCTTCATGGTATCCAAGTTTTACAATATGGATGCAATATAGTGATTGGTCGCATCTTGCTTGTTATCTAAGACAATCCACCTTTTTTGTTTTTCTAATATCAACAAGTGCTTTACCGTGTTTCAGGGCATGGATCTTTATTTCAAAAGACGTGATGGATAGGCAGTTAATGTTGACCTTTCTAATTTCTTACTATGGTATGCATGCACCTTGTCGTGTTTACTTCCTTGCAGATGGGCATGCATGATCATGGGATGGATCACAACTTGCAGGTACTCTCAAGCTGGAACACCCCAAGTTAAAGTTACCTCATCCTACAACCCTGAAGCCCGTACTTACTCGTTGAAGTTCAGGTACAGATGCATGTATTTGGTATTCCTAATGTTCTGTTTACTATTTGGCATTGACATTCGAAACTCCACACCTATTCGGCACATTCGTAGTGTTTGAGATTTTCTATTTCTGTCAAAATTAGCAGCTATGTGTTCCTTAGTTTTTCTACCCAATTATGCAAAGAGGAATTGAATGTCACCAAAAAATAAAAAAAAAAGAAGAGAAAAAAAGTAGGTGCGGGATTATGATATGTGTGGGGGTCATGGTTCTGAGGATACAAACTGTTAATCTGATGGGCCTCACCGGATGGGGATGCTATAAAATTTTTCCAGATTGTACGATCCTAACTTTTTGTTGTTTATAAAATATGAAAAGTAAAAAACAAGAACGGTCTACATTCAGTGTAAAATGGTCAAATTGAAATGTTAGGATCTACCAATTTGCGAAAATTTTGGAGAATCCTCCGTTCACAGTGGTGTCTGTGAGACCAATGGCCCAGATCATCAAACTATGGACCCCACATGCACAAAAACTTGTCCCTCAACAAACTGTCCAATTGATGAAGTTCAGGACCTTTTAGTTCCTCTAGTCTAAATGGTTAAAAGGGGATGCTCCCCCTCTTTCTCAATCACTCCAATTTATTTTTTATTTTTTTTGTGTAAATGGGTGTTTTCATGTGGCGACAAGTAATCAATCTGTCTGCAGATGTTTCTCAGTCAAGAGGTGCCATCTACTCCTGGTCAACCAGTGAAAGAACCCATGTTTATACTGTGTTGTGGGTCTCCTTGACTCTAATGGGAAGGACATGCCTCTCACCTCTGTATATCATGATGGATTGCTGGAGATGGTTTCAACTAATGACAAACCAGCTTCCATTACGGTCCTTTAATTCAAGAAGGTCAGTTCTAAATATTTAGCAAACACGATGTGCCCACCTTTTTTATTTGCATAAGACGATTGAGATCTTTCATAGTGGGAAATGTTTTCAAATTCAACTTGGATTTATGATACTGTGTAGAAGGAAGAAGAGTTTGTGTTCTCTGATATATCTGAGCGACCAATTCCATCTCTCTTGCGGGGTTACAGTGCTCTATCCGTCTCGACTCGATCTTATTGACAAGTGACTTGTTTTTCCTACTTGCCAATGATTAGATGAGTTCAATCGGTAAGTTCTCCAAAGAATGTTTTTCTATTTTGGAAACAATCCTATGTAGTTTTGAGGTTTGCTAATCCTATGGACTAGTTTCTACACACTCACCTACATGCAGCCACACATGCCATGTCACATGCTTGTGGCACATCCAATTTGTGCATCATGTGGGCCCTTCCCCATGGCATCCCTTGTTAAGAAAGATAAAAACGTTGATACTGGCAGAGTGTGATGGATGACATGCAGGCACTTGGAAATTACTTAGAAATTGCACACGTGGCATATAAGTAGTCAAATTCAACTGTCCAAATTATAGTACTCGGTGTAGATGTATCATGAACTAAAAATTAAGCTTATTTGGTCATCGACTATTGGATGGTTAAAAATGAAAAATATCCAATGGTCCTACTTCCACGAACAAGTGTCCACAAATCAGAGGTTAGGATTGTTCAACCAATCTGATCTTGGAATTGTGACTAGGGGACAGTGGGGTGCACAATCTTGTCAGTTCTATTCGAGTTAATTTATGGCACATGTACAATTTCTGAGTGCTTGCGTATCAAGCATCATATACAGCTTGTGTATCATATAACTTTGTCTGATTGGCCACTTCTACATTTAGTGTGGACCATGTGGATTTTTTTTTTTTCTTCCAATTGTCCATTATTTTCGTACATGTGTGGACTAGTGATGATTGCATTTGCCTAGTATTTGGGCCACGGCATCTAAATGGTAGTACTCACCTGATGAATGAATTAGATATGGCATGCATATGCTATAGTGGCACATGTGGTCACACATGTAGATGGCATGTTGGATTTGCAGACCTTGATTTTATTTTATTTTTCCTTTCCATGAGGTGAGTTAATTTAAAAATTATTAAATTATTTTGTTGTTCAGTTGGGAGGCAGGGCAGGTTTTGGCAAGGAAACTGATGCTCACCCTTGTTGCTGATTTCAAGCAAAATAAGCCGTTAATTTTGAACCCAAAGTTTGTGGATGGGCTCAAAAGCATACTAGGCGATTCCACTTGGATAAAGTAAAGATTATTACATCCATCTGAATGTTTTGGTATCTCCCAAAATAGAAAAGCAATCATCGGTTGTACTCCTTTGGCATTTCTCAGAATTCATTGCAAAAGCGATGATGTTACGGGTGAGGGGGAGATAATGGACATGATGGATGTTGCGAGATCCGATGTTGTACATTTTGTTCGTAGCTTCATCGAAAGAAAGCAACTCGCTCTTCAACTGAAAAATGAATTTCTCAAGACGGTAGGCCATTTACTTTTGTCTCCAAGCACCTTTTTAATGTAAAACTAAGGTGGGATCTCATCTCATTATCTTTTGACTGAACAAAACCAATAGATTGTCTAGAAGTTCTTAATACAAAGGTGCCATTTTATTGGGATATGTACTCATCCATTCATGACACTTTCTTTTTTTTTTTTTTTTTTTTTTGAATTTATATGAAAGCAATGAGACCTATCTTGCTGGATTAAGAAAGAAGTCTGGTTCTTCAACTGAGGATATGTGTGTTATCCTCGATCATTAGTTTGTAGTTTGTACAATAACAAAGTGGGGACCATGGTTAAATGATCCATACCTATTGACTTCATTGGATCCAAAGTTTATGGAACATGGCCTAAAAGTCTCCTCGATGGGACAATCCTACTTTCCTAACCATTCCATTGGCAATGGTTCACATCCAACTGAAAAGTGCCAAAGATTTGATGGCTAAGATCTCCCAATTTGGGATTGTTTTGAGCATGACCCATCCATGATGGAGCTCATCGATCAATGGTATGGATCTCTCGAACCATGAACCATGCTCCTACTAACCGAACACTCGAGGATACTATACCTATCCTAGGATTTAGGATCAAGAATCATCTGTATGTTTTGATTATATCTCTGTTCTTAAATCGATCGACTCCCATTTGTCAATGATTTACAAAGTGGGATTAGAAATAAAACTTTCTAAATCTACAAATAACTCGTATTTCTAATAAATATGATCCAATCTGGAGACTCTTGTAATAGAGTTGTACTTTTATTGTTTTTTGAAAGACGGGGATGTGTTTGTCAACTTCCCTTATTAGAATTACTCCGATTTATTAGGCATCATTTTGTTTGAGATAAGAACCATCTTTTTACAAGAAGTAGAGGGTGTTATTGTTTTTCCATTCAGTAGATGATTAATGGTATTATTCTCTCCCTATAACCGAAATGTGAGTGTTACTACATTTTTAAATTTTAAACCACATAGTGCCCAAAGGACTTGTCTTTTTTTTTTTCCTTTATATTTCATCTAGGAGTTAAACTTTTAGCTATGTTCTTTCAGGTTAAAAGCAACAAGTGACTCTGAGCCATATGTGTTTAACCATCATAGCATGTCTCGGCGTGCTCTAGAGAACGTTTCTCTTGGTATGGGTCTCATTTGTTTCCAATCTTAGTTTGAGAGATGGATATAGAATGATCACTGATTTCTTTTTGGGTGTGTATAGCCTATCTCGCTCTATTGGAAGAACATGAGATCGCCAAACTTGCATTGCACGAGTACAGATCTGTCTTGCCAATATGATCGACCAATTTGGGGCTCTAGCAAACAATAGCTCAAACACCCAAGATGAGTCCCACGATGATGTTCTGTCCGACTTTTATAAGAAGTGGGAGCATGAATTTTTGGTGAATTCTCTTCTTGGAAACACAAGAGAACCGGCTCTTTTGTTAAGCATTTCTTATTTCCACTCTCTTTAGTTTTCCATGGTTCAAATTTACTTTGGGCTTGGTTCAGGCTGACTTTGAGGTCCATTGATTGGACATGGGCCCAATATTTTGGGCCTAATAAATAATAGGTGGCCTTTTGTCCAATGTTACTAATTGCAAACTCCCCTGTGTTTTTTGTTCTGAATCATGCCAGCTGGATTATGGGTCACAAGATATCTTAGCTTAGATGTTGAACCAGAAGATGTTAATTTAAAAAACCTATAATAATTTCTCATTTCTTTTGGCTCCAAAGAGTTCCCCGACTAGAATCTGGCCTCCAAGAGCTTGTACACCAATGCCCAAGTGATCCTGAGTGTTCATCTGGTAGTCCGTGTTGGAAGCGTCGGTCCATGGTCCAAGAACAAATGGCTAGCCGTTGGAATGGATTTTCACTATTGAGAATGTTGCTTGTTGTCAGATTCTTTTTTACCATCCATTTATGGGTCACCTTAAGATAAGAATATCATCCACTCAGGATGATTTATCTTACCATTCATGGTGGGGCCCATTACATTAATGGTCCGGATCCAAAATGTTAACACAGATGATTTTTGGAGAGGGCACTGTGAAGAATATCTCTACACTGAGCATATATTGGATAGCACCTTTTGTTTCCATGGTTCTCTATAGTACTGAAAGTTGGGTGGGTTCAACCCAACCAACCTGACCAACCTGACATTGGGTTGGGCTTGGGCAGAATGTATCAGGTGACCAACCCAGCGTTGGGCGTGGGCAGAATGTATCAGGTTCGGTCTCAGGCTTGGGTTATACAAACAGTAGATGATGAGAGTATTAGCGTGTTGGAAGTACCTAGCTGCTGCATGAAGGCAATATGACGTTAGAAGATTTTCTCACCCCAACTGGGATGAAAGATGGACTCACAAACCTTGTTAGAGTCAAAGAGCTAGTTGCTGTTATGCAGAGGCAGAGAGAAAATATTATGAAGAATATAGGTACGTAATGCATACTAACAATGGTCAATTGTAGCAAGTACCTTATCAACAACAGAGAAGAATGGTCGCCTTAATCATTTTCTTCAGTTAGACAGGCATAGGTTTCTCAACCAATGGCTCCAAGTGCAGTGGTGGCACAAGTGACAGTTCTGTGGAAGAATCAATCAGTGCAATGCTAGGAGCACTTGAGAAGCTGCCTCTTGATGAGAGCTTTAGGAATTGTGGAAACTGTCAAACATCTCCTTGGCAGGCAATAGGAGCTTGAAAGTCCAGGAGAGGGCAAGAACTTCGTTTGATAGATGAATTTGTTTTTATTTATTGTAATAAATATATATATTTTTAATTATCTAGTAATATAAATTTTGTTTCATATTCAGTTATATTTGTATTGCATCATTTTTATGTTTCAAATATTTCAAAAATACAGGTTTTGATTGAATTATAATAAAAAGAAATTACTGGCATGCCAACGCCTCTCAAATCCATAGAAATGATACTAGCGGCGCTTGTGTTGAAATCTTGCGGCGCTTTTTTATGACAAAAGGTGTGCAGAGACCAGTTTTAGCGGCGCTCGATTTTTTGGTGGCGCTTATTAGCGTTGAAAAAGCTGTAATATGGGCCATTAATATTTTCACCAATTAATGTAATCTCTTCACCGGCGCTTTGGAGGCTTTTATCGGCGCTTTCAAGAAATTCCAAGTTGCTATACTATATCAATTGTAAGTACCCTATATCGGCCCACTAGCCTAGGGAAGGGGGCTACCTTAAATGGAGCACCCGTCCATAAAAGACTCTCTCCAACTGGGATAAAAGAGCAAGCAACTCCTGCAATTCCTAGTTATTAAGATCTCCACGGCATAAAGGTGCCCACACTCTATGAAATTCCTCGTCATTGAGGGTTTTTCTATGCAATTTGGGTGTTTTTAGAAGTGGAGTGATTTGGGTTTTGTTTTATTCATGTACTGGCTTGAAGTCATTTTATGAATTTTTTTTTAAGGATTTACGTGTCGTTGAATTTTGGGTTTCCTGAATTTTTTTATTTAGGTTCTGGTTTTTTGATGATTTTGATTTCTAATTTAGGTGAATGGTTTGGATAATATCTGAAATTAATGTTCTGATTTTGATTTTGATTTTCTTTACACACACACACACATAATTACACATATTTTTGTTGTAGTTTCTTTTGATGTTTCAGGCATTGGGTTGAAGTGGGGTTCTGGTTTTTTGACGATTTATATGTAATTTGAGTGTCTTTAGAAGTGAAATGATTTGTGTTTTGTTGTATACTCTTATTCATGTACCGTACTGAAAGTAGGTTTGTGATTTTTCTGTGGCTTTTTTGTTGTGTAATTTTTGGTTTCTTGAAGTTTAGTGTTTTGGGTTTTGATGTTTTGAGGATTTTAATTTGTAATTTGGGAGAATGGTTTGGATGATGTCTGAAACCGATGTTTTGATTTTTATTTTTTTTTTTTTTTTTTTTATTTTGTGTTCTAGCTTCTTTGTTGTTTCAGGCATTGAGTTGAAGTGGGTTCTGGTTTTTTGGGGAGTTGATACGTAATTTGGGTGTTTTTAGGAGTGGAGTGATTCTGGTTTTGTTTTATTCATGCACTGGATTGAGGTGGGGTGGGTTTGTGATTTTTTTAGGCTCATTCGATGCGTAATAAGGGATTTGTGTTTTTGTTTTTTGAGGATTTTGATTTGTATTTTGGGTGGGTTTAGAAGTGAAATGATCTAGGTTTTGTTTTATTCACCAAGTGGATTGAAGTAGAATTTGTGATGTTTGAGGCTGTTTTGTGTTAACTGCAGGTGTTTTTTGGGGTTTGCTAAGTTGGGTTTTAGTTTTTGAGGATTTTGATTTCTAATTTGGGTGTTTTCAGGAGTGAAGTGATTTGGGTTTTGTTTTATTCAATTGAAGTGGGCTTGTGATTTTTTGTGTGTAATTTTGGGTCTTTCTTGTAGTTTAGTGTTTGGGTTTTGGTTTTTGAGTCTTTTGGGTGTGAGTTTTATTCAGGCAATTGATTGAAGTGGGTTTGTGATTTTCTGAGGCTTGCTGTTATGTAATTTGGGGAATTCTTGAAGTCCATTGATTTAGTTATTTCTGAGGCTTGCTGTTATGTAAATGTGCTCTGCATAAGCTGCTGCTGCTTGTCGTGCGTATGTTATAATTTTTTTTTTTTTCCTTCTCTTTTCTTTTTCTGCATCATCTAGTTGGTTCCATGAAATATAAGTGATATTAAGTTGCAATAACTATACATATTCGCCACCACCAAATAAATAATTACAGCTTTATGCATAATTAATTGTTTATTCTATCTTCTTTTGTGACTTCTTCCTTGTGGAATCTGTGACCCGCTGCACTATTTAGAAGCTGTATTTCAAGACATTGCATGCACTAGGGAAGGTAATTCCCAGATTCTTTGTTAATCACGAGTATATAGCTAGAATTCAAATCCAGAGCTGTGATGAATGCTCCATATGCAGGAACTGATTCTTATGCGTTTCGTGTAGGCGTGTGCTAAGCAGCAAGTCGACGTTATCCTTCGGCTTCTTACAGATTGTGTGTAATCCATACACAAGGATCGTGTTTCTTGCACCTTTAAGGTCAGTAAACCCCCTAAGCAGTAAATCCGTCTTCAATGCCAATCACCGGTTTCGTCCATTGTGTCGCTGCCATGCGACTCATATGTCAACCCAGTGACTCAGCTACTTTTGTTCTTTAAATCAGACCCTTGAGAATACTTTTGCTTCCAATTTACCTCGCTTTTTAGCTCATGCCCTAAAATGAGATAGTAACATAGATTATACACATATATTACTGTGAGACTCACAAATTTTAATGGTACTAAATAATTTTTCATTTCATACATTTGGACATTGTTTTCAAGGCCTAATTAGGTAGTTACTTTTCTTTCAAACAAACATCTTTCAAAATTCATTATCAGCTATTTACCCCCATTTATGACTGCAATTGAAAGAACAAACAACGCCTACATCACCATGTAAATTGGTAATCCAAATAGTCCCTCAGTGTAATTTCCTTACACTTACCACCAACCTTCAAAAAAAAAAAAAAAAAAAAAAAAAGAGAGTCCATTTTGACTATCTACTCATTCATGCCACTAATCACAAGCTACGGTGCAAAGAACCCATTTAATTATATTATATAAAAATAAGAAAAAAATACAAATCTACTATAAAAATCTCTACAATCTTGTATGTTGAATCCTTGGCCATGCTTTTATTCCATAGCTCTAAAAACCCAACAAAAGAAATTAGAGAAAAAATATAATTACAGCTTTATGCTATTTTGTTTTGCAGGTTTTAGGCATGGATGAATGGGAGCTATAGATCGATTGATTTATTTATTTATTTATTTTTGAAACTATTCGATTTATTATTGTAAATATTATTCTCGGCAGTTCGATGCATGTGAAAGGGCCACATAGGCATGTATTTTTTTTTTTCAATTATTATTACAAACTGAATGTTTGCAATCTAATGAGCCTGTACATCCGAAACTGCAGGCAACATGAAGCTGCCATAGGCAATGGAAAAGAAAGCTTAACCATATGATTTTCATATTTGAATTTGGACCGTTAAACTTGCCTTTTTAACTGTTGATTAGACAGCCCCGCTAGTTGGACGGACCAGATCTTCTGATTTTATCTGGTTAGTTTCCGTGGCATGCTCTGTCCTTCATGGGCCCGCCATTTGAATGGTCTAGATTACATGCACGCCCGGGTGGGATGGGCTTTCTGATTGTTTGGCAGAAGTTCAACGACTAGCTATTTATCTAAATCAACACTCCTTTATTCAAGTTCAGATCTAGTCCATTGTGTCTGGGGTTAAGTGTTCAATCATACACATGGAATGTAACACAAAAGTCCAAGTTAATTATTATTATTATTTTTTAAATGAAAACATTTGATTGTTTGAATAAAGTCCAACAATTGTAGATGCAGTTAAAGTAGGCCTACCAGATCTATGATTCAACTGCATGAACAAAAAAAAAAGGTACAAAAGAAAATGATACAACCCATGCTTAGACGGAGACATATACACATTCTAATGCAGCTTCATCGTCCCTTCAAAGAGAAAATACACCTGTGCAAACCGTCGGTGAATCCCACATGCAGCGGCGTCTAGGACAACCGCCAGTAAATCCCGCATGTCGTGGCAGCTTGCACAATCGCCAGTAAAGGGAGCATGACGGTCGGTAAAGCCTTTACCGACCGAGGCTTCGCTGGCTATTAGCAAACCGCGGGAAAAGCCTTTGACGGCGGTTTTTAGAGCTTTTGCCGGCGGTTTTGACCGCCAGTAAAGGCCAGTTTTCTTGTAGTGGACATGCTTCAGCTAGCACTAATGCATTTTGTAGGGTGACAATTTGGTTTGGCCTGGCTGCTGACCTTACCTCATGTTGAACTTTGATATGCTTCGGCGTAGCCTAGTTACAAACCAAACGTTAATCCCAAACGGGCGAACATCCCTTTGAGCATTGAAAATGGGATTGGAATGCACATCAATCCCAAACGGGCGACAGTCCAATCCAACTTGTTTTATTCATCAACGATCCATTTTTCATGAATGAAAATGTGGCAGCAAGCTGTGTTTTACACCTTGGGCTAATTCTTGTTTTGCATATCCCATAAAGATGAAATTTACATGATGCCAATGGTGGATTTTAATTTCTTCAGGCATGGAAACTATGGAAAGAAGGAAAGACCATGGAGCTGATGGATCCATCGATAAGCAGTTCACATGTCACTCATGAAGTCGAGAGATGCATCCATGTGGGGCTCTTGTGTGTCCAAGAAGACCCAGGTGAACGCCCATGTCTTCTGTTATCTCTATGTTGGGAAATGGAACTGTGCTACCACCAATGCCCAAGAAACCAGCCTTTTCAACGAGTAGGGGCTCCATTGCTGTCGATCCATCTTCCAGTGATTCCAGGAATTATTCTATAAATGATTTAACGATTAGCACGGTAGAGGCCAGGCCATAGTTATCACTTTGCCATGTATTTTAATCAAGCTTGTTTCTTGAAGGAATGCAATTAGGAACCTATGTCAAACCACAACCTGAAATGTATTTTCTTCCCAGATCAATAAAAGCCTCTTGATAGAGCATATTTGGGTGTATATCCTTGCAATGGAGTTAATAATCAAAGTAAAATAAAATCTTATTAATCAATAAAAATCTATGTTGAAGGAATGCCTCTAGAGTACAAAGAAGAATAGTGGACATATATAATTGAAAGCAACAGAGAAGATGGGTGACAGAAAACCAAAATCGGCCACGTCTCCTGAAAGAGAGCGACAAATGAAAAGGAGACGGGAGAAGATAAAGATGAGGGTTAAGTAACTGAAGAAATGCATGAGGAGGCTGAAGAGGAAGCGCCAAAAGATAAGGCAGAGATCCAAGTAGAGACAGGTCAATTGTCTCTCCTTATGGCCCCGTCATCCTTCCATTGGTAGGCAGGGATTTTTTACATAATCCTTCTTACTTGTTGGCAAAGGGGTACTTGAGGCAAGAGACGCGTTAAAGACATCTGACGTCTAGTTTAATGTTTTGCAGGTTTTTGGTTTATGAATTCCTATCGGTGTAGCAAGTTAAAATAGTTTTTATGGTTTTGTTTAAATCTTATATTGGTAACTTTCTTTACATGCTTTGGCTTTTTCTGGTGAGTGTATGATGACATGTTTACATGGTTGATTCAGTTTGAATGTGGCGTTGATAGTTGTTGCTTATACATGGCTATGAGATGGATAATATGATGGGGAATGATAACCTCATTAAGAAAACATGCGTCATGACAAGAAAAAGAATCTAGCATCAAATTGCTTGATGGATTGACGGTCGTCATACATAGAGTTGTAATGGAGTCAATAATCAATTGATGAATGGCTTGATAGAAATAATCAATGAAGTGAGTGTTAAAGACAAATTGATGGGCAAAGATGTGGACAATTTCAGTCATGGTGTGGCAAGGAAATGAAAGGTGATGTTTTGTTCTCTGAACTTCTACTATAATTATAAAAATTCTAATCAGTTGAGTATGCTTTAATTATTACTCGCTGCCAAAGATAGGGAAGACTAATTATAAAGATGGGTCATCACAATGGGCTACTACCATTCTAAAGTCGAGGACAAGTTTAAAATTTTAAGTTGATGAGTCCCATGTATGACAAAGTAAAGCACAATCATATAAATGGCTAGGATTAAAAGAAATGGAGCTAAAAAGTTTGATAAGCAGTCTAAGAATGCACTATTAGCTTCTTATAACAATATCTATGATGGACAGAATATAAAGGACTAGAAAATGAAATATGGACCAATAAATCAATGAAATGGAAATTACATGTTTGGAACATAAAAGCTGGACCGCATAGTACCATTTCCCACCAACTTGGAACTCATGCGGACTCATCGAGAACTCATCACACATGATCTGAGTCCAAGATTGGAACAGTCCACGTGATGCACCACCCCATGAAACCCCTGTGGCTCAACTTTTACTTTGATCCAAAACATTGGTGGGCCATGAAAAAGAAAACAGTTTCCTCCCTTGATTTTCGTCGCTCTTTGTTATGGCCCACCAGATTTTTATATGAGGGTGACATTTGTTTTCCTAAGGTTTTATGGGATGATGCATCATATGGAAGGTTCTGATTAGACGCCCATGACACATGTGCAAAGGTGCACAAGTGCGCAGGTAAGCATGCCGCTATAGGTATATAATCCCACGTATACTTACACCGACCCATGCGACGTTGGTTGAAATAGTTAGATATGTGATGATGACTGGAATGGTCTTAATTATTATGCCAGGCCCCCTCGTCTTGTGGTCCGAAATCATGCGTTAACTTGTCAGCGTTCACACCAGTTGTTAGGTCAACATCCAGTCCACGGACACGGATTGCGTCTTACCCCCGCCTGGACCGTAATCCGCCCGGGCAGGCTCTATGTGGCCCACCGTGATGTGAGTGTTTTACCCAAGACGTTCATCGTTTTTATTAAATCATTTTAAGGTATGAGCCAAAAAATAAGGCAGGTAAAGTGCTTAAGTGGACACAAAGTGGGGATTGAATGTCCACCATTAAAACTTCTTGGGAGCCGGAAAAGTTTCAAATCTAGCTGATATTTGTTTTTTCACTTCATCTGCGTCTACATGACCTTATGAATAGGTTAGATGGTAAAAAAAATAATTTATCACGGTGGCCCTTAGAAAGATTTCAATGGTGGGTGTCATTATCACTATAGCTTCCTTTGGTGTGGCCCACAGTAGTTGTGGACCTACTTCATTTTTAGGATAATACCTTAAACTGATCTGAGAAAAGAAATGAACGGGCGTGGATAAAACACTTACATCATGGTGGGTCCCACAAATCCCTGCCCATGGGGGTAGGAGGCAATCCTCTTGCCGAGTCTACTGCCCAAACATAGAAAGGAAATTGAGAACGCTTGTTTCCATGTGCTGCAATTTTCCTACTAAGCTCCGGAGAGTACATTATGGAAATTAGGCATCTAGATTAAACAACGATATATAGGTGACATTTATTGCTCAAACCATCTTAGGGCCTGTTTGGGAGCGTGGATTTGGAACCCATGAATTCGGAACCCCCAGGATTTGAAATCCTCCCAGTGTGTTTGGCACCCTGCAATCAGAATCAACTTTAATTCAAAAGTAGTTATGCATAATATATTTTTAGGGGTTTAAATTTAATTACTAAATCAACTTTAATATCTCTAATTAGTGAGATATGTAATTTTTGACACAATGGTTGTGATAAGCCCACTGAAATATATGCTTTGCTCGAAAATGATGAAATTCCAAATCTCATATGGGCCACAAGTATAAGATCATATCTGAGTGACTAACCAATGATTTTTAATCATTGATTTACATGGACAATGTTTGGATGGAGCTGGACAATGTTTGGATGGTGCTGATTTACATAGATAATGTTTGGATGGTCTTGATCATCATTAGTGGGCCATGTGCCCAATAGAATGATAGTATAGTGACACACATGTTACACATGCAACTATTTGAAATGGTTTTAGGTGTAATCCAAGCTCTCACGGCATATTTCAAACCCCCTTAAAGACGGGATTTGAAACCCCCTACGTTTGAAACCCCCAGTTACTTTATGCTGCCAAACAAAAGGGCATTTGAAACCCCCTCAAATCCAAGGTGCCAAACAACCCCCTAGAATTTGATGATTACAAGCTCATTTTAATGCGAGTGAGATATTGATTTGGACCATTTTTTTGCTGATGATGTGGACCAATTATGCAGGAAAATAGGACATAAGCATAGGGTCCAGATTCCTCATCCTCTACTTGCCACAAGTAAGGGAATTTTAGGGTTCTAGTCCTTACCTCAGTGGTAGACTCTGAGGAGTTTCAACACGAGGTCTTAGGTTCGATACCCATAGGTGGTGAAATCCTACTACGGTGTGCATGGGTGTGTGTCGGGTGTGTGGGTAAAATAAAATAATAATAATAAATAAATATATAAAAAGTAAGAGAATTTTGTTTATTGCAATCTAATTGAGCCCCATCATCATATATTGCATTTCGGGTCATAGTTAAATGTTGAACAACAAAAATGAGTTCAGGTACCTTTGACGCATGTGGGGCTAATAATATCATATTTTACAGCAGGGTATCTTGGCCCAGGGGATGCTCCCAGGGCCTGTTTGGTCAGAGAGGATTAAGAGTATTGTATTGCAAACTCCATGGTTTAAGTCCCATACCATATTTGCATTCTTCATCTAATATTAATATAGACCACATTCGGTTACATGCCCTATTCCATCACATCTTGCCAGCTTCACCAGAGTTCTCCGTTTCCACATTATGGACTAACCTAGATCCTACCTTGGGAAATTCCTTTCTAAACTTGTAAAAGTCGGGTTTCACTACTTTCTCATCCCACATTCGAAATCATAAGGACATTGTGAATTTATTAAAAAAGGCAAAAATATGAGCCCCATGATGACGGGTTAGATAGGTTATTGTTGCTTCACTACTTTCTCATCCCTTGTTGGAATTCAGATGGATGTTGTGGATTTATTACAAAAGGCAGAACTATGAGCCCCATGATGAGGGGTTAGATAAAAAAAATTACGCTATAGTCGCACATTACTGGGTTCATCCTCCTAACGGAAGCAGATTGCCTGTGATCCCCGACACGAAAATATACTTGTCCTCAAGACTGTGTTGGGCCCACGGAGATGTCTGCGACAAATCCACTCCATCCATCTATTTTGAAAGACCACAACAGGATCAGGAAGATCTAAAACTCAGGTGCATAACAAAAAATAAAATAGTGGGAACGAAAATTGAAATGTTTCCATGTGGAGGGCCAACGGGCTATGCGTGGAAGAATGTCGAAGCTACGGAATGAAGCCTATGTCCTAAAGGGGGAGGGGGAGGGGGATTAGGACCAAATAAAAATGATGCCTTTAAATTCAATTAAAGGCTTCCAAGTCATTAGAGGATCTAATCACATAACTCCAAAGGACGTTGCAATAAGCAACTAGTCTATAACATGATAGTGTGCATGTATGTGTGGGTGTGCTACCTATCAACTCCTAATAATCATTTAACTATGTATATATATAATTAAACATTCATCGCATAAGTATAATTAAATAAGTGCTCAAATGACAATCCCAAACACAAGCATGTATAGTGGTTCGATTTTCCTACTCCACTCCTAGCGAAAAACACTCAACCCATAAGTGTACCTGATCTCATTATGGAGGTTTTAAATCATAACTTGGTTTCTTCCAGCCCAATGCATGAGTAGTTTTTTTATTGTTCGTGTAAGACCTGTATCTTAGTCCGTACCATTCCGTAGGCTTCCGCGATCCTCCCAGTCGAATTCCGGCAACCCTCGACCTGTAATCGGCGTTTGCACGTGACCCTAAGTCGTATCCTATATATCTATATCGGCTCGACTCGAAACTTGTACCCTGGCGACCGTGCCATCGCCACAGTTCTAACGCTGCATCTCACGCTCCGATCCGATACCCAGGCCAGGAGATGTGGGCCAGTGTTTATTTCTAAGAAAATATCGCGCGTGCAAATTTCAAAGAGAGTTTCTACCCCAAACATCACATTAATCAAATTAATCAATCAAAGTACCAATCCATCCCTCTCTTACACAACCTTACCCAGAGTCAACTCTCTCTCTCTCTCTCCCTCTCTCTCTCTCTCCACCCATCCCTTTCTCACCCAAAATTCAACCAAGCCAATCCCTCTTCTTACACCACCCATTCCTTCCATCCCATCTCTCTTACAACACCCTCTCCTCCCTCATTCTCTCTACCATTCCAAGCTTCCATGGGAGAAAATTCCTAAGGAGACGAGAAGCTAGGTGTGGCCCACTTCCTAACCCCTTATCTTTCATCACAACCATCCAATCTTCATCATCCTCCATCAAAACTGAAGCTTATGAGCTAAGGAGTCCAAGAAGCTAAAGAAGAAGCCGATTGGTGGGTGATCCACCATTAATTTTCAATTTGATGGCCCACTTATGATGGGACCCATGTTGATGTATGTGTTATAATCAAGGAGGGGCCCATAGTGGTGAGGTCCCTCCACTACACCATCTCTCTCTCTCTCTCTCTCTCTCTCTCTCTCTCTCTCTCTCTCTCTTTGTGATGGAGTGCTGTCCACCAGATCCAGCCGCCTGTGGGGCCCATCTTGCTACATCCAGCAGCTAGCTGGATGGTCCAGCATTGTTGGAACCATCCAGTCAGCCTAGATGAAAGGGAACAACAAATATCAGCTTTATCCCAAAGTTGTGGTGGGCCGCACGTGTGGACCCACTAATGATGCGTGTGATTCATTCATGCTACTGGGCCAGCAACGATCCAACCGCCCATCTATTGGCTGGCCACCAGCAGTTTTATAGCTGTTGTTTGACGTAGCAATATCTGTGGGTCCCACCAGATATGGGCCAGATCCACACCGTCCAACTGTTTGGACGGTGGGGTTACACTATGATGTATATGTTAGTCCACCCGTGCATGTGGACCCCACCTATGGGAAAGCCGATTGGTTAATATACCTTACATCAGCTATATAGCTGATGTATTGACGTCAATAAGTTGGTGGGGTCCACCATGATATATGTGCTTCATATCCAGGCCGTCTGTGCCTGGACGGTCCTGTGGGACCCATGCATGAGGTATGTGTTGGATCCGCACCGTTCAGTGATCTGAATGGTGGGGACCACCGTGATGTATTTTTGTAGCCACACCGTCCAGATGCTTGGACGATGGAAGCCACCATTGATGTATGTATTAATCGGTCCATCTATGTGAGAGATGGATGCGGATTGGTTGGTGCATCTCGCACCAGCTACATAGCGGATTGATGTCAGCAAATTCTGTGGGACCCACCTTCAATGTATGTGTTGTATATCAGCACTGTCCATCTGGACAGTGCCATGTGAGTCCAACCGTGATGTACCTATTAATCCACACCAACCGTTTGACGGTGGACTCCATCCATGTGGGACGCACCTTGATGCATGTTTAGATCCACACGTGTGGACTACCATATGTATGTGCTTTAAATCCACACCGTCTAGACCTCTGGACGGTGGGTCCTACATGAGGCATGTGTATATCCAACTATCCCTCTTTTGGGTCCCACAAGCAGTTATATAGCTATTGTATTGAAGTCAGGAAGTTCTGTAGGGTCTAATCATGAGGTATGTGTTATACCGAAACCATTTATCTATTTAATCCAAGTTGTCCAGTTGTCTAGACGTGATCGTGAACCCCACCCATGATGTTTATGTTAAATCCTAACCATCTATCAGGTGGACCACACTACAAAAATCAGCGCAGGATTGAACGGCTACCATTGAAACCCGTTTAGGGTTCCAGAAGTTTTGGATTAATATGAAATTTGTTTTGTCTCTTGATTCAGGTCTTTGTGACTGTATGAACAGATTGGATGGAAAATAAACATGATGGTGGGCCCTGTGAAGTTTTAACAATGTAAATCATTATTTACACTGTTATTTATAGTATGGTCCAAATGATCTTTCAATCAACATCTCTGCCGCTATTTGGGGTGTGGTCCAGATGATCTTTCGATATGATGCATTTTTGGGAATGCTCTAAATGACCTCTAAAATAGATGAATGGTGTAGATGGACCAGCTAGGTCAGTGGGCCCATTGGTGCGATCCATGTGGTGCGGCCCACTTGATGTATATGCAGTCCATTGGTGAGGCCCATTTGATGAGGCCCATTGTGAGGTATTTGTGGCCCTTGAATGAGGCCCATTATGATGCATATTTGGGCCCATTTGCTGAGGCCCATTGTGATGTATTTATAGCCTTTGAGGAGGCCCGATGTGATGTATATGAGGCCCATATGATGAGGCCGATGTGATATATATATGGCCCCTATGTTGAGGCCCATTATGATATATGACAAGCCCATTTAGGTGAGGCCCGATGTGATGTATTTGAGGCATTTGTATGAGGTCATAGTTCCACTATATGTTTGGCTCTATGTGGGCCACTCCTTGGGAGCAATGTTGGTTAAATGTCCACATTAATGGGTAATGATGGTTAAATGTCCACATTGTGACCTTCCCTTAGGCCTTGTTAGGCCTGTTCTCATCTTTCTCTAAGTAGGTTGACCCTAATCATTGGGCCTCATTGATAATTGCATGTTCCATCCATTCATATTTGGCTAACCCATAATGTTGGGCCCCCATTGATTGCTAGTGAGGTTATTTTAAACTTGGAGTCCATCTATGAGTTATTTGGGCCCCTAGGGCATCTAGTGGGCCAAATGATAATATGGTGAAGGAAACCCGTTTCGAATCCTTAGGATTATAGGTAAGCCACCTAGGTCCAGCCTTGTTATGAGTAGAGTTCATCATCATTGTAGACAGAGGGATTCGTGTTATCAGAATTGTTATAACCACAATCAAGGATTTACCCTCATATTATGGATCTGTTGTCCATCTATGGACCCCACCTTGTGTATAGGCCAATTATCGATGCCGACTATGAGTACGTGCTAGTATGACATCATGATACAAGTCATTGAGATTGTATGAGGTCCATTGTGATTGTATTTGACTCATTCTCATTTTCCTTAGTAGGCTAACCCAAATGGGTGGGCCCCTATTATTATTGTCTAATCCATCTCGCCTTATTGGGCTATCCTAATTCTTTGGGTTTCCATTGATGTTAGTAGAAATACCCAAACTTGGAAGCCTACTCTTAAGCCCATGAGTAAGCCATCTAGACTCATCCTTGTTATAAGGAGGATACATCATCACCTCTGGCCATAGGTAGAAGAACCTGTGGTATTAGATTTGGTATATCCATTGTTAAGGACCAATCCTCATGTCATGGATTAGATTTGCTGCCCTTTTATGGAAGCCGCCATATATAGGCCGATTATTGATTGCGACTATGTTAGTCTACGCATTAAGTATGTATTAGCATAGCATTATGATTGTATAAGGTCCTTGTGAGGCCTATTATGTGATACATGAGGCCTATTGTGAATGTATGAGGCTCATTATGAGACCGAATTGTGATGTACGAGGCCTGTTGTGATTGTATGTGGCTCATTGCGATTGTATGAGGCCTATTGTGATTGTATGAGGCTGATTATGAGACCCCAATTGTGATGTACGAGGCCCATCATATGTGAGTACCATTATATATGTGAGGCCCACCATGTGTAGGTAATTATTGCACATTACCCATTCACCTATACGGGCCATGGGCCATCTTATACTGGACCACTGTGACGTATGCGATTATAATCATGCTTGGTATACTTCATGATACACACTCATACACATCATCTGCATGCTTGAGGAGTGATTATGCATAACATGTGCCATTAAGCTGATTGTTTGTGGGACGCCCTAAGAGACAGAGTTGCCCAGTATGAGTGCACGACACGCGCAGGTTTAATGCATGATTAGATGGTATGACTCATGTATCTCACATTTTGTGATATGAATACTGTACACCCTAGTGATATCAGGGTCGTAGCTTCCACAGGCATATGATGGATGGCCAGATGGGATACCGAAAATGTTTGGTTCTAGCATACGGGCATCATAGATGTCCCTGGGTGAAAATTCTTAAACCTCCTTGGCCAGGAGATGCTCTAATATTTAGACCGAGTGGATACATGAGCACTTGAGTACCGAATACTAGTAGGCCACGTCTCTCACTGTGTCGTGGTCGGTTGGAAGGGGGTGTGGCCTTACCCGCTCGAGGGAGGATGATTTTGACTAGCTCATAAATGGGTTCACTATTAATGTGTCAGGTAGATATTGGTTGACTATTGACTAGGCGGATAGTGAGGTCTCTTCTACCACCCAGTTGTGCACTTGATGGGGCAGAAGGTGGCATTGAGTATACTAGACATCGGTGATGATCCTAGGGATATACAGTACTGAAATGTGGACTTACTGAGCAAGAGTTGCGTATTTAGCATTTCACTCATTCATTCATTCATTCACTATCCACTAGGGCTAGTGGTGCGCAACTAATTGTTATGTGTACCTTCGTAATGGTTAGGATTTCGGTTAGGGCCTGCGACTAACCTAAGATCAGGAGTTTACCACATTCAGTCTAGTTATCCAAATTTAGGTATGGGACTGGTTTAGATAGAAGTCCCTTGTGATGAATCCACAACTTACGATACTATGTACTATCATCGCGACTTCGCACTCTAGCTTGGTCATTTCATTTGCACCTTATATTGCATTAATTTTGCAACATATAACATTTTGGGTTGTTATGTTTTTGCATTTATATGGCCTAGATGTGGTTGACGGTATTCATGGACTCCTCAAGATTTGCTTATTGCATTGCATCCTCAGTATATGATATTTGACTTACTATGTCTCCACATTGTATAGCTGATCCACATTGCTTCCTTAGTATATGATATTAGCTTATTATGTTTTTGCATCGCATAGCCTGGATAAGGCTGATGGCATTTATGAACTTATCAGCATGTTTACGCATTACTCTAATATTGTACGATTTATGGATTGCCAGTATTTCTGCTTACTCTGATATTTATATGCTTGACATGTGTATCGCACACACTTACACCACCCTCTAAGCTTTCTATAAGTTTATGCATGATAGATGCATGCAGGTGACGTTAGGTCATAGTAGTGTTGAGCTTAGAGCGTGCAATGGTCTTCTGGAGCTTTAATTTTTGATATATATATTTCCCTTTTAGCATTGTATTCAACTGTTTATATTAGTGGATATGTGATGATGATGTTAACTTTGTGATTTGGTCAAACTTGTGGTTATGCTTATTACAAGTTAAATGTACGTTGAAAAATTCTCCTTGTAGGATCCCAGGATCAAAATCTGGCATATGGACGCTGGGAGCCGAGAATGGGGTACTACAGAGGCTCTCGGCACTAGATTTGGCAATCAGAAATTTTGTGAGCCCGGTTTCCAAGTTTGGGGCGTGATAGTTCGACCTATTTTTTTATTTTTGTTCTCAGGGCCTTGCATGTGATGTACAACTTGCCACTCCATAGTTTTCCCTGAACTAGGAATCGTTGGTTACCCAACCTAGCCAGTCAATGACCAAGTAGTATGGACATGGAAAACTATGGTGAGATTTAGGTTGATTGAGCAACATAGTTTGAGAACTATGCTTTTTTAGTAATCTTCATGTCAAACCGTCCAAATGAATCATTTGTGCATGAGATTACTCTCGATTAGTTAAAATTTATTATTTGCTCTTTTTCTTAAGAATGGCAAGATTCTGTGCAGCAATAGTGTCTTAATTCCCGTATGTTAAAATCTTGTCTAGAACATCCCAAAGGAAGATTTGCATGGAAAGAAAGATCTTATATTGTTTCTATCTTGTGTTGATTGGACGGTTGTGATGGAGTTTAGCTTATTCCAAGTGTTTTTCATTTCTTCGACCAAGTGCATTTTTACGTGTTAATTAATGAGCATTTTTTAAGGGTTTGTAGTAGTTTGTCAACAGAGATTGTATGTTGTTTTATGTTAGCCTATCACGATTTTCTCCTATCATGCTTTTAGGGCATGCAATAGAGGGAGATGATACAGTAGAGCAGGTAGAACTAAAAAACTGTAGGTCCATCTCTTGTTTAGAACATCCCAAAGGAAGATTCTGTGCAGCAATAGCCATCTTTTGAGACAATGAAATGCCTCAATCACAAACTAACTATGTAATGATCTTCCATATTCCCTAATTTTTCTAATGCCATTAATAATTTTTTTTTTAAAGTGCCAAAAATAAACCAAGAAACATACCACAGATTCATTGACCTTCTTGGCCATTTCCTTGATTTCCTTCTCCACTTTTTTTCTGTTGGCAGAGTAGGGTCCCAAACCCTACCATCCAAAAATTTCAAATATCAGAAAAAATGATGCAGGCCCTTATTGAACACTAAACACAACACCAATAATCCACATGACCAACAAAGTGAAAGAAAGAAAGATGCAAAAGCTCAATGCATTTGAAACCACAACAAAAAGCCATTATGAGTGACACAGATCCAAATATAAAAATACTAGATTCTTAGATTTTTTTTCTACCAGTATGCAAATGCATAAATTAGATTTTTGAGCATATTCTCATTACTCAAGGGATTCTGACAGTTGGGCTTGCCCAAGGGACCTGAAAGAACTAGATCCTATTTAGCAACAAACTAATATGGCTGAAGCATTTCTTCAAACAATTAAAATACACATGTAGGGAGCTGTGGACAGCAGCGGATATGGTTGTTGCCCAATATCTGCCCATCAAAAGAGGAAATGAGAGAGAAAGAGAGAGTACCATCAACTTCCTCCTCTGATTTCTTCTATTATCTTCAATTGTTAGAGAGAGATTGATGAAACTGTGTGTCGAAGAGAACAAGGGAGAGAGACATCGAGAGAGAGGGAGGGAAATCTAGGAAATCGAGGAAGGGAGAGGGAGAAGCGCGGGGAGAGAGAGAGAGAGAGAGAGAGAGAGAGAGAGAGAGAGAGAGAGAGAGAGAGAGAGAGAGAGAGAGAGAGATTGAGGAAGGTAGATGGAGAAGCGAGATGGAAGATAGATTGAGGAAGGAAGAGCAAGAAAAGAGGGAAAGAGAGGGAAATGAAGGACGAGATGGAGGATTTCTCGATGGAAGATGACGCTTGATGGAGGATTTCTCAATTGAAAATGACGCTCGATGGAGGATTTCTCGATGGAAGATGAAAGAGGGAAAAGAGGAAAAGAGGGAATAGAGGAAAGGCGCTCGATGGATTTAGAAATACTCTTTCAAATATCATAGCATTTTCAAATCCATATCTTGTGAGTTTTCCACTGCACAATAACACAAACTCTATTAACGACCGTACACGAATGGGACCAGTTTCTTGATCGTTAAGATGTATTATATAATAAAAATGTATAAATAGTTACCATTTACAACTAGACCGATTATTTGGATGGTATGGATAACTCTATATCTTAGCCACCATTGTTATTAACAAGTCACCACTATTTTACATCAAATGCAAAACTCACAGTGAAAAACGGAACAATGAAAACGTTGATTTTAGCTTTGGACCTGGTATGGCTCTATGGGCCCCACCATGATCCATTTAATTGATCCACGTTGTCCATCCATTTCTCCACATCATTTTGGGATTGATCCCCAAAATTGAGCCTAATTAAGTCTCAAGTCGAACACAAAATGATAACATGCTGGACGGTTGAACATCCACCATTCAAAACTTAAGCTAAGCCGACGGATTATTGGGTTTCGCCGACGGCTTTTAGCCATAGCCAAAACCACCCCAAGTCCATCGGCTTTGCCCTGTTTTTTGGTAGTGGACCAGCTCTACCTACTCTACCTCAGTACAGTGCATCGACTTTAGCATTTTAGAGATGCGGTCCAGCCAATACTCGGCCTCCTCGGGTCTGTGAGTACTCGCAAAAGTAGGAGGTTGGAAGTGCTGAAATCGTTCAAAAAGGCTGCTAACACCCACATTTCCAGCAGGGTGCACCAGAGGTGCAGGTGAAACCACACCCATGCTCTGGGCAAAGACCCCCACGATGGTGGCCAAAAACTGCTGGTGCTGGTGCTATTGCTGCTGCTACATCAAGAGGATCATCTGCTCGAACCTGTCAGGAGGGGGAGCCGACTGAGGCGTGTGGCGTCGAGGTAGACGAGCAGTTCTGCTCATGAACCGGTGGTACCATAGGTAGTACAACAGGTGCCGGCCCATTAGTGGGGCCAGTGACCGGCTGAGAATCCGTCATAGTGTCCAGAGTCAGGCCCAAACTAGGGTCCGTCTGGATATCGTTTAGAGGAGGTGCCCTATCAAACGAGTCACCCAATGTGAGACGTGCCGTACTCCATGAGGCTTTAGGTGACATTCCGTATATACAACATAGGGTGCAACCCAGGTCAGATTCAGCATACTCACAACTCAATTACACAGCATTCTCATTATAGCTCAAGGAAACTTCATTCATTTCATTTAACAAAATTGTCGCAATACATGAGATGCAGCATTACATAGATCATGACAAAAGATGCATGTGAGCTAATTTAAATAAAGTTCCACATACTAAAACCTACAAACCGCACTACCACCTTAATAAGTCTATCAAGGCTATACATATAGAAATAAGCAAACAAGCAACCAAGCAAACTAAAAGATGACCATATGTATGACTAGTCGTCTGACTCTGGTGATGGGGGAGGTGCACCTTTGTCCTGCAGATAACATAGGATAGCCCTCAAGGTGCGAGACACCTTCTTGAATTTCCATTTCACAAAGGCCTCGGTCTCTTTAAGCTTGGCTCAAGTCTCTATAAGTTCGTCTAGGACCTGTCCGACCTCCTGTCCCGGGGCGGTTTGGCTCTCCTTGATTCGAGCCCAGCAGGCTTCTGAAGTAGCCCAATCACTGTCACGCCCCTGTGTGGCGGGAGGAGAGCCTTCCTCAGTGCCTTAGGCCTCTTCTTCATCTTTCTGATCTCCCTCTTCATCACCGCCCTCATCTTAACTGCCTTCCTCACCACTTCCTTCATCTTCGTTGCCACTTTCATCCTCACCTTCACCTTCCTCGACATCTTCGTTCTCTTCTTCTATATCATCGTTCAGCTACTCAAGGTGGGCTTGGCGTCTTCTTTGGCCAATGCCCATATTGTCGAGCGTATTTTCATTGATAATGTGGATCGGGGCGACATCATCCATGCGGAATTGAAAATAGTAGTGGCAGGCAATCTTGCAAACAAGTCGACCAAATGGTAAAAGGATCTCTCCCTAGTAGACCGTGCAGTGTGGATAATCTAGGATAGGACAAGAGTGGGCAGGCATACTCTCTCTCCTTTCCCAACTTAGAATAAGAAGTCCACCATGAACCTTGTACATTCGATACGATTACTCCACCTAGGATACACGTTTTACATGCATATGTGGTAGAGTAGGCGGAAGTCGACTGCCATCTTTGATGAAGCGAGGCTATTTCCTCACCTCTAGTGCTCGAGTTGGCCACACAGGAAATGTGTGCGGAGCCTCTTCCCTCGCTCACTAGTGAGGTTCTTCTCACTGGCATGCACCACACCTCTTTCAATTCCCATAATGCGGGTAATCTTGTCCACGCCGATTATGATCTCCTACCTTCCCAGAGGGATAGAAAACTGGAAAGGCTTCAACAGCAGGTTCCGAATGAGGGCATAGAAGGTGTGCACCGTTCCCTCGCTCGCATGAGTTTTCCCTTCAAATATGGGACCCCCCCCCCCCCATTGTCCAAGAGAAAGCCGATGACTGGATACGTCCCGAACATCTTCTCATCGACATGTACTTTAAATATGACCTTGTGGTTGCGGAACTTATCCAAGTCAATGTTCGGCAGAAGCGATCCCTCAATGGAATTTGAGGGTCGAGGTCCCGCTTGGACCTCCGCTCATACTCGGCACTCGTACCGACTTCGGCATCCGCCCTCCTCATGGTACGGTGTGATTGGCTCGGCCTGGCCTCGTTAGGGGCAGCTCTCTTCTTTCCCATGAGAGAAAGGAGCGTAGAGATTGAGAAGATGGCGGTGACCACTTCAAAGAAAGCCATTTAAAGTGTAAGGAACTTGGGAAAAGAAACACTACGCCAAAACAACGAAAAAAGGATGGTCTAAAACCGTCTCAAATGACCAAAAAGGACGGTCGTGGACCGTCACATGGGTAGTCAAATTTTGACGTGTCGTATTACTTAAAGGAAGGTTGAAAACCGTCATTCTTATTGACAAAAAAAGGATGGTCATGGACCATCCTTAAAAAGGACAGTCATGAACAATCTCTTATAAGCCTTTAAAGGACGGCCATGGACCATCCTTTAAAAGGACGGTCATGGACCGTCCTTAAAAAGGACTGTCATGGACCGTCTCTTATGAGCCTTCAAAGGACGGCCATAGATTGTTCTTTAAAAGGACGGTCATGGACCTTCCTTTAAAAAGACTGCCATAGACCGTCTCTTATGAGCCTTTAAAGGACGGTCAAGGACCGTCCTTTAAAAGGTCTGCTATCAACCATCTCTTATGCCCCTTAATGGACATTTTTAAATTTGAGACGGTCAATATACACCTGTTACAACATATTTCATCGTATTCTTCCTGATATACACCTGTTATATAATATATTTATCATATCACATTCACATCCATCTAAACCCAAACTACGTAAATCCATCCAAACATAAACTACATTCATCCAAACATAAACTACATCCATCCAAACATAAACAATCTTATCCACATTACATTCATCCATGCATGAATACATATAAGTTTAATATCATAAATAAAAAAAAGGAAAAAAATCAGCAACAATTTTCATTTTGCATCTTTCATCTAATAAAAAAATATTCAACCAACAAAACATTATAATTCAGAATCATGAAGAATTGCAAAAACTTCTTCAAAAAAAGTGGGCACTTTTTAAAAATAAAACTGATCATTAAAATAAAACTAATGCAAGCAAATAATGCAAAAAAGTGCTTCAATTCAAGTTAATAGAAATAACAACAAAAATTAAAGCTTTGTAAAAAGGGGCATGTGTTAAAAGGGATTCATTCTTATTTGTTGCCATGTGATTGGGCTACATTATTACAGCAATCGGGTTCAGGTTCGGGATTGGGTTTAGGTTTGGGTTTTCAAGTTTAGGTTTAGGTTTAGGTTAGGGAGTTGAGATTAGGATTAGGTGTAGGTCTAGGTTTAGGAATTTGAGAATACATTTAGGTTATAGGTTTAGATTTAGGTTATAGTAGGTTAAGGTTAGGTAATAAGTTATAGGTTAAGGTTTAGGTTTAGAGAATCGGGTTCGGATTCGGGACCGAGTTTAGGTTTGGGTTTTCATGTTTACATTTAGGTTTAGGTTAGGGAGTTGAGATTAGGATTAGGTGTAGGTTTAGGTTTAAGGATTTGGGAATACATTTAGGTTATAGGTTTAGGTTAAGTTTTAGGTTTTAGATTATAAGTTTTAGGTTATAGGTTATAGGTTAAGGTTTTAGGTCACGTGTTTTGGTTTAGGTTAAGGTTATAGGTTTAGGTTTAGGTTTAGGTTAAGGTTTATGTTTAGGTTATAAGCTATAGGTTTAGAGAATTGAGAATAGGTTAAGGTTTAGGTTTAGGAAATCGGGTTCAGGTTCGGGATCGGGTTTAGGTTTGGGTTTTCAAGTTTAGGTTTAGGTTTAGGTTAGGAAGTAGAGATTAGGATTAGGTGTAGGTTTAGCTTTAGGGATTTGAGAATACATTTAGGTTTTAGGTTTAGGTTTAAGTTATAGGTTATAGGTTATAGGTTTAGGTTATAAGCTATAGGTTTAGGGAATTGAGAATAGGTTAAGGTTTAGGTTTAGGAAATCGGTTCGGGTCCGGGATCGGGTTTAAGTTTGGGTTTTCAAATTTAGGTTTAGGTTTAGGTTAGGGAGTTGAGATTAGGATTAGGTGTAGGTTTAAGTTTAGGGTTTTGAGAATACATTTAGGTTTTAGGTTTAGGTTTAGGTTTAGGTTATTGGTTATAGGTTTGAGTTTATGTTTAGGTTTAGGTTAAGGTTTAGGTTTAGGTTATAAGCTATAGGTTTAGGGAATTGAGAATAGGTTAAGGTTTAGGTTCGGAAATCGGGTTCGGGTTCGAGATGGGATCGGGTTTAGGTTTGGGTTTTCAAGTTTAGGTTTAGGTTTAGGTTAGGAGTTGAGATTAGGATTGTGTAGGTTTAGGTTTAGGGATTTGAGAATACATTTAGATTTTAGGTTTAGGTTTAGGTTATAGGTTATGGTTTAGGTTTAGGTTTAAGTTATAAGCTATAGGTTTAGGGAATTCATAATAGGTTAAGATTTAGGTTTAGGAAATTGGGTTCGGGTTTAGGTTTGGGTTTTCAAGTTTAGGTTTAGGTTTAGGTTTAGGTTAGGGAGTTGAGATTAGGATTAGGTGTAGGTTTAGGTTTAGGGATTTGGGAATACATTTAGCTTTTTGGTTTAGGTTTAGGTTATAGGTTATAGGTTTAAGTTTAGGTTATAAGCTATAGGTTTAGGAATTGAGAATAGGTTAAGGATAAGGTTTAAGTATAGGAAATCGGGTTTGGGTTCAGGATCGGGTTTAGGTTTGGGTTTTCAAGATTGTTTTTTTTTTTTTTTTTTTTTTTTTTATAAAAATTTTTAGGATTAGGTGTAGGTTTAGGTTTAGGGATTTGAGAATACATTTAGGTTTTAGGTTTAGGTTATAAGCTATAGGTTTAGGAAATTGAGAATAGGTTAAGGTTTAGGTATAGGAAATCGGTTTCGGGTTCGAGATTAGGTTTAAGTTTGGGTTTTTAAGTTTAGGTTTAGGTTTAGGTTAGGGAGTTGAGATTAAAATTACGTGTAGGTTTAGGTTTAGGGATTTGAGAATACATTTAGGTTTTAGGTTCAGGTTTATGTTTTAGGTTATAGGTTACGATTTTAAGTTTCGGTTAATGTTAGGTTATAGGTTTAAGCTTAGGTTATAGGTTATAGGTTAAGGTTTCTGAGTCATAGGTTTTGGTTTTGGTTTAGGTTTAGGTTTAGGTTTAGGTTAAGGTTTAGATTTAGGTTATAAGCTATAGGTTTAGGGAATCGAGAATAGGTTAAGATTTAGGTTTAGGAAATCGGGTTCAGGTTCGGGATCGGGTTTAAGTTTAGGTTTTCAAATTTAGGTTTAGGTTTAGGTTAGGGAGTTGAGATTAGGATTAGGTGTATGTTTAGGTTTAGGGATTTGAGAATACATTTAGGTTTTAGGTTTAAGTTTAGGTTTTAGGTTATAGGTTTAGGTTTAGGTTTAGGTTTAAGTTAAGGTTTAGGTTTAGGTTATAAGCTATAGGTTTAGGGAATTGAGAATAGGTTAAGGTTTAGGTTTAGGAAATCGGGTTCGGGTTCGGGATTGGGTTTAGGTTTGGATTTTCAAGTTTAGGTTTAGGTTTAGGTTAGGGAGTTGAGATTAGGATTAGGTGTAGGTTTTGGTTTAGGGATTTGAGAATACATTTAGGTTTTAGGTTTAGGTTTAGGTTATAGGTTATAGGTTACGGTTTTAGGTTTACGTTAATTTTAGGTTATTGGTTATAGGTTGAGGTTTTAGGTCATAGGTTTTAGTTTAGGTTAAGGTTATAGGTTTAGGTTAAGGTTTAGGTTTAGGTTATAAGCTATAGGTTTAGGGAATTAAGAATAGGTTAAGGTTTAGGTTTAGGAAATCAGGGTTGGGTTCGGGATTGGGTTTTGGTTTAGGATTTGAGAATAGGTTTAGGTTAAGGTTATAAGTATAGGTTTAGGTTATAAGTATAGCTTTTGGGATTTGAGAATAGGTTTAGGTTTAGGTTATTGATGAGGGTCGAATATTGCATATTAGACCCCGACTATTACCTGATTTTACGTACATGATAATGCTTAATGCCATATTTTAATTGTGTTTTTATTACAGGATGAAATTATGAGCGTGTATTGAAAAATGATGTTAAAAGCATGGATTTGACTCTCCGGAATTACCAGAGCACGGGATGAACCTCAGAAGACTAATTACAAGAATTTACATGCCCGGGACCCGAAGAAATCAAGCCGTTCACGTTTAAAGAGGCCCGAAACTGGTCCAGAATGAAAGATCACATGGTTCCCTCCATCCAATTGGCTCGAAACTTTATACATGGGATTAGGGACATAAATTAACTGTACATATTAAATTTCATCCATTGAAGATCTCGGGAAGTGGTCCAACGGCTAGATCAGCCCCTTAATTCATTAAGTGGGGCCCGCTGGATATCTGGATATACATCAATTTTAGTCCTGATGGTTGAAATAATATGAGAAAAAAGATGGACGGTGTAAATTTAGTACAAACATCACAGTAGGCCCACATGTACAACGTGTGTACATGGTGTACACATGTGGTGAGAAGCACCAAATGCGTCAGCGCCTTCCAAAGCACCAACGCCCGATTTTCAAATCCAAAACGGCAGTTGCCATTTTGAGCGGTTTACGAACGGACGGAAAATCCAAATTTGCGGTCGACTGTGGGCCCCACACATGCCCCATCCGGCCAATCCGTACCGTCCACCGTGTAGACAGCTGTGAATACTACAAAACCATGTTTCTACTTTACACTCATACATGCACACGTGTGCGGTACAGAGGCCACAAACGGACTGTCCTGCAACGTCCAAATCTGATTTTTTTGTGTTTTCTTCTCTGGGACGCATCAATGGATGTTCAAAACTACCTATTCTTGACTGAAATTTCGTCCTGAATCCAATGGACGGGGTGGATTTCCCAGAAAACACTTCTATGGGGCCCACCGATCACGACAGCGAAAGGGTGCGAAAGGTTTCGCACAATTTAGAAATCCGGTTTTCCAGGCAGTTGTGGGCCACCATCTTTGATCATATGGCAGATCTGAACCGTCTATCATGTAGAGGACCCAAGAAAGTCCTAAGGGACGGTGTTTTTTGGAATTTGAACGAGGAAAGTATGGTGTTTTGAGGTCCTGAACTTGGCTGCGAAAAGGAATTTTGCTGCGCATGCGACAGCCTCCCAAATCCGAATTTCACCACTCCAGCCACTCCATCAGCTATAAAAAGAGTTGCAAAACATGAGGAAGGGCATTCAGAAATTGAAAGGGTGGAGAATTCCAGATCTAGAGCAAAGGAGAGAAGAAAGAGAAGAAAGAAGAAAGAGAGAAATTGGTTTGATGTTTTTTTTATGAATTTTATTTATCCATCTGTTTAATGGATTTCATGGGTAACTAATCTCTCAGCTAGGGCTGAGATGAAACCCCTAATTTGAACACCTCTTTTTATATGTTGATTTTATTTTAATTAGATTGGTTTGTTTCTTTCCCTAGTGTGCTTGATTGCTTTAAATTCTATACTTCTCCATCTATGAACTTGATCAGAGTCTATGGATGGATGTGGTCTGGATGCTTATTCTAGGTGCTTGTATCTGATCATGAACAGGTTCCTGTAGAGGAAGAAACAGGGTGCTTTACTGAACTGCATATTCCATATGCCCGATTTGGACATGGGATATGTTATTCATGGCATTGCTTGAAGGAATTAGACAATCTGTATGCCCGATTAAGGACACAGATTGTGCTTTCTCTAGATAAGTTAGATCAATCTATATTAAAGTGAATTAACAGACAAAACAAGGGTTGGGATAATTAGGGGTGGATTCGAAAGTCCTAGTGCTCTTTCTCTTATTGAATTTTCTTCCCTATCCTCAATAGTTATTTTCCATAAATTTGTGTTAGTAATTTGCTCCATTATTTGTTGAATTAGTTAAGGAGGATCACAGATTTGAATTGTGACGATCAGTCCTCGTGGGATTCGACCTCGATCTTACCGAGTTATTACTACATCACAACCCTATACTTGGGGAGTGAACAAGTTTTGGCGCCGTTGCCGGGGACTGTTCGATCCAAATTGGATTTAAGATTCTCTCTTATCATAATTCATAGTCATAGGATTTTACTAATTTTAGATTAGAGTTTTTGTTAGAAATTAACCTATTTCCTATTTTGTAGGGTCCTGACATAAATTTCTAATTTGGTAATCCCTTCTAAGTTTCTTACTTTTTCTAATTTCTATTTTTAGAATTAGGATTTTATTTTTTAGAAATTTTTAGTTTCTAATTTTAGATTTAGATTCTTCTTTTAAGTAACTTTCTATTTTCTAGTTTTAGAATTTTTTTTCCTTTTTAGAAACTAACTTAGCTTTCTATTTTTAGTAACTTTCTAATTCTAGATTTCTTCCCTTTTAGAAACTAACTCTTTTTTTTTTTTTTTTTTTTTTTAGTTCTTTAGAAAATTTCTAATTTTAAGATTTTCTGTTTTAGAAACTAACTTGTTTTGTTTTCTTTTGCAGATTCTAACATAGATCTCCAATTGGTAACATCTTTCTAAATTCTCCAGTCCTCTCTACTTTCTATTTTGAGATTTAAGTTTTCAATTTTTAGGAATTTTCTACTTTCTAACTTTGGATTTGGTAACTTTTTATTTTCTACTTTTAGAAACTTTTTTTTTAGAAATTAACCGTTGCTTAGGATTTTTCTATCATTATTTTAGGAAACTTGATTTGTTTTTGTTTTTATTTACAGGAATTGAGGAAGGAAGCTACTAAGTGAAGGAGGAGCTTCTTAGATCTTCTGACTTCAATCATCTCCTTTCCTGGGTTCTTTCTTCCCATTCTTATTCACATAGTTTTAACTTGTTTTTTTTTTAATAGCATAATTTCTAGTTCTAGTTTTCTTTCTCTTAGGTTGTTACTTAGTTTATGCTAGGACGTAGACCTCTAGATAAAGAACTAGCACCTTTTGATCCTGAAATAGAAAGAACATTCCATAGAAGATTGAAAGACATCTCAGTTGAAATGGCAGAAGAGAATGGAACTAAAACTCTTAGAGATTATTCAGCTCCTGTCCAATTCAATGCGCCTTCATGCATAGTGTTGCCCACAACCACGGCAAAGACACTTTGAACTCAAGACTGGGGTCATACATTCTTGTCCTTCCTTTTATGGGTTGGACAAGGAGGACCCATATCATCATGTGAAAGAATTCCTAGACATTTGCTCCACCTTTAAATTCCAAAACTTCTCGGACGATTCAATCCGCCTACTTTGTTTCCTTTTTCTTTGAAGGATAAGGCGAAAGCATGGTTGAATTCTCTAGAAGTTGGGTCTATCACTACATGGGACCAATTGTCTAGAAAGTTCTTAAACAAGTTCTTCCCTGTTCACAAAACTAATGCTCTCCGTAGAGAAATCACTAATTTCACACAAAAAGAGGGAGAGCACTTTCATGAATGTTGGGAAAGATGGAAGGACTTGCTTCTTAAATGTCCACACCACGGTTTTGAGAAGTGGCAACAAGTGCAATACTTTTATGACGGTCTGACACCCCAAAACCGTCGCATGGTTGATGCCACCAGTGGAGGGTCCTTCATGACCAAAAGCGATACCGAAGCATGGAAATTCTTTGAAACCTTGTGTGAAAATTCCCAGCAATGGGACTATTCAGATAGAGGTGAAAGAAATTCCCAACCACAAAAGAGAGGTGGCATATATGAGATAGGAGTCACACCAGATCTCCATGCCAAGATTGATGGCCTGACAAAGAAGGTTGATGCTCTGATGTTACATAATGGATCTCCACAAACAACTCAAGCCGAGGTTTGTGCCATATGTTCTAGTTCTACCCATCCTACGCAATCTTGCCCATCCGGTACAAAGATTTTAATTCTCTCTCGAACAAGTTCATGCTTTGAACACCTTTCAGAAACCTGGGAATGATCCTTACTCAAACACTTACAACCCAGGTTGGGCTAGGCATCCAAATTTTTCTTGGGCGAAAGGACCACAACAAGGAGGACCATCTGGAAATCCTCCCATGCAACTGCACTCCCAAGTTGGTAGTCAACAATTTCAACAGTTTCGCAATATCAACAACTGCCTGCACAATCAAAGAAACCATCTCTTGAGGATACACTCCATCTTTTTATGCAGAGTTCTCTCCAATTCCAAAAAGACACCCAACAAACTTTACTAGCCAACCAGCAAAGCTTACATGCAAATGCGCAATCCATTGCCAAGCTGGAAGTACAAATGGGTCAACTAGCTGCCACATTGAGTGAGAGAGAGAAAGGCAAGTTCCCTAGTCAACCTGTAGCTAATCCAAAGGGACAGTATGAGATTGGCTCTAATTCTAACCAAAGTCAATATCATGAGCAAGCCAAATCAATCACTACCCTTAGGTCAGGCAAACAGATTGACAACAAAATAGAGATACCTAGGGATGAATCAAATCAAGGTGAAGCAGAGAGACACACCAATGCATCCAAAGTCCAAAAACTCTCTGACTCTCCAAGAGCCGCTGACGTGCCACCTTACGTGCCCAAAGCACCTTTTCCTCAACGTCTGGCACCAATGAAGAAAAGAAACAATTTTGATGAAATCCTGGACGTGTTTAAAAAAGTGCAAGTCAACATTCCATTACTTGATGCCATCAAGCAAGTCCCTCCTTACGCTAAGTTTCTTAAAGATTTATGCACTCAAAAGCGTAAGCAGAATGTTCATAAGAAAGTCTTCCTGGCAGAGCAGCTCAGCTCCATGATTCAACATAACACTCCTCCTAAATTTAGGGATCCAGGAGCTCCCACCATTTCTTGCGGCATAGGAGATCATAAGATTGGGAAGGCATTACTCGATTTAGGGGCGAGTGTTAATTTGTTACCTTATTCGGTTTATGAGCAGCTAGGACTTGGTGAGTTGAAACCGACTAAGGTAACATTACAACTGGCTGATAGATCTGTCAAGGTTCCCCGGGGTATTATTGAAGATGTGCTAATCCAGGTTGATAAATTCTATTTTCCAGTGGATTTCATAGTTATAGATACTCAGCCTGTCCAGAATCCTCATAGTCAGATCCCAGTCATCTTGGGTCGTCCATTTTTGGCCACATCTAATGCTATTATAAATTGCCGAAATGGAGTTATGAAGTTGTCCTTTGGTAACATGAATATTAAACTTAATGTTTTTAATGCAGGACAACAATCCGCAGATTTGGATGACATATTTGAAGTGGACATGATCGAGAGCCTTGTGCAGGACTCCTTCCGTACATCTTTTGAAGATCCTCTTGAGACCTGCTTAGCACAATCGGGCATGGATTTTGACATCGATAGTCCCATCCACGAAGTCAATGCACTGCTCGACTCTACTCCTATCTTGGAAACTGAAAAATGGAGAGCGAAGGTGGAACCTCTTCATCCTTCTGAGACTCTTCCTGACAGCACAGTTTCTAACTCAGAGAAGGCAAAAGAGAACAGGTTGCTTAATGTTCTTCGAACATATAAGGCAGCAATTGAATGGAAGATAGCAGAAATACAAGGAGTATGCCCCACTGTATATAAGGATCATGCTATAGAAATGTCACGTAAAATACAAAGGAAGCATGATCTTAACATGGAAGAAGTTGTTCGAGCAGAAGTCCTTAAATTGTTTGATGATAGTGTCAATTATCTCATTTCAGATAGCACAGTTTATGGGAACTCGCATCACTTGTCTGGGATTGGTTAACCACGTGTTGAGGTAAGTTCTTTGGCGGACCTTGGTCTTAAAGATTAATAAATTCATTGTCCGTTCTTGTCTGGCTGAAGACGTTAAACTTAGCGCTCCGGGAGGCAACCCACATTTTTCATTTGATTTCTTTTTCCTTGTTAGTTAGTTCAATGTTTGTGGGTAACATTCTTGCAAACCCTCACGAGACTACAACTCGTCCACTAGGGGTAACCTAGGGGTTTAAAGGCTTGTTGCATATGCTAAATGCAATCGAGAGCACCTGCGAAAGTGGTATAGGTAGGATCTTTTATTTTACTGATTTCTCTCTTGTTCTGACTCGCTTTTACGCTGATATTCTTGAGAAAGCTTCTTGATTCTTCATTCAGGTACTATCTTTCCATCACTCCTCTTTTATTTTCGTTGTCTCATATGCATTGCATGTTTATTTTTTTACATTGAGGACAATATAGATTTTAGGTTGGGGGTGGGAGATTAGGTTACCTAATCAGTATTTTCTTGGTCTTGAGCAAAATTTGTGAAAATTTTAACATTTTTTCTGAAATTTCTGTTGAATTCAAAGTGATTTTGAAGGATAGTTGTGATTTTGAAATTACAAGATACGAATGTGAGTAATTTATGACTCTTGGATTCGGTTTGTCTGGTAGATTTCACAGCTTAAGTTTGAATTGTTAATCCATGATTAGAAGTTGTAAACATTGATTGAGCCAGGATTGCACATTTCAGATCTCACTTACACATTAAGTTTTCCGTTCGATATTAAATGGTAACATGGTGATCATTAAAGCATGAAAGGAACCAGCCTGAAAAACAAAATTTTTAGCATCAGTCTATAAAGAAGAATTGAAAGATTAAGTCGCATAATCGTCATCATAGGTTTGCTCCCTATAGATGAAGATTCGATTCCTCATAGTTGACATGAGAAAAGATTTAGGCGACAAGTTTTCACCATAGGTTTGCTCCCTATAGGTGCAGATTTGATTCTCCTCCTTGGCATATTATTCATAAAGAAAATAAAAAAAAAAAATGGTAGAATGAAAGGTTAATCTGTAAGGCAAGTGTGGTTCCAGTTTTGGGTGACATGAGCTCCGTTGTTAATTACCAATGATATCATGAAATTGACAATTGAATATCTTAATGGTTGAAAGCCGAGATGACACTATACACTCATGAAACTCAATGTTTTAGGATTATTCTAATTCATGTCTTAATATTTTGAACTTGATTATGAAATTTACAGTGAACTTCATTCCAGGAGAAAAATTCCACTCACCATGCATGAATCCTAGAATTTTCACATCTCAATTATCTGTTCACACATCATTTGAGTTTACAGGAATTGTCTTTTATTTCTGAAATTATTTTTCGCATGTTTTGCTCGGGACTAGCAAAATGCTTGGTTGGGGTTGTGATGAGGGTCGAATATTGCATATTAGACCCCGACTATTACCTGATTTTACGTACATGATAATGCTTAATGCCATATTTTAATTGTGTTTTTATTACAGGATGAAATTATGAGCGTGTATTGAAAAATGATGTTAAAAGCATGGATTTGACTCTCCGGAATTACGAGCACGGGATGAACCTCAGAAGACTAATTACAAGAATTTACATGCCCAGGGACCCGAAGAAATCAAGCCGTTCACGTTTAAAGAGGCCCAATTGGTCGAGAATGAAAGATCACATGGTTCCCTCCATCCAATTGGCTCGAAACTTTATACATGGGATTAGGGACATAAATTAACCGTACATATTAAATTTCATCCATTGAAGATCTCGGGAAGTGGTCCAACGGCTAGATCAGCCCCTTAATTCATTAAGTGGGGCCCGCTGGATATCTGGATATACATCAATTTTAGTCCGATGGTTGAAATAATATGAGAAAAAAGATGGACGGTGTAAATTTAGTACAAACATCACAGTAGGCCCACATGTACAACGTGTGTACATGGTGTACACATGTGGTGAGAAGCACCAAATGCGTCAGCGCCTTCCAAAGCACCAACGCCCGATTTTCAAATCCAAAACGGCAGTTGCCATTTTGAGCGGTTTACGAACGGACGGAAAATCCAAATTTGCGGTCGACTGTGGGCCCCACACATGCCCCATCCGGCCAATCCGTACCGTCCACCGTGTAGACAGCTGTGAATACTACAAAACCATGTTTCTACTTTACACTCATACATGCACACGTGTGCGGTACAGAGGCCACAAACGGACTGTCTGCAACGTCCAAATCTGATTTTTTTGTGTTTTCTTCTCTGGGACGCATCAATGGATGTTCAAAACTACCTATTCTTGACTGAAATTTCATCCTGAATCCAATGGACGGGGTGGATTTCCTAGAAAACACTTCTATGGGGCCCACCGATCACACGGCAATGAGAAAGGGTGCGAAAGGTTTCGCACAATTTAGAAATCCGGTTTTCAGGCGGTTGTGGGCCACCATCTTTGATCATATGCAGATCGTGATCGAACCGTCTATCATGTAGAGGACCCAAGAAAGTCCTAAGGGACGGTGTTTTTTGGAATTTGAACGAGGAAAGTATGGTGTTTTGAGGTCCTGAACTTGGCTGCGAAAAGGAATTTTCTTTGCGCATGCGACTGAGCCTTCCCAAATCCGAATTTCACCACTCCAGCCACTCCATCAGCTATAAAAAGAGTTGCAAAACATGAGGAAGGGCATTCAGAAATTGAAAGGGTGGAGAATTCCAGATCTAGAGCAAAGGAGAGAAGAAAGAGAAGAAAGAAGAAAGAGAGAAATTGGTTTGATGTTTTTTTTTATGAATTTTATTTATCCATCTGTTTAATGGATTTCATGGGTAACTAATCTCTCAGCTAGGGCTGAGATGAAACCCCTAATTTGAACACCTCTTTTTATATGTTGATTTTATTTTAATTAGATTGGTTTGTTTCTTTCCCTAGTGTGCTTGATTGCTTTAAATTCTATACTTCTCCATCTATGAACTTGATCAGAGTCTATGGATGGATGTGGTCCGGATGCTTATTCTAGGTGCTTGTATCGATCATGAATGTGTTCCCGTAGAGGAAGAAAGCAGGGTGCTTTACTAAATGCATATTCCATATGCCCGATTTGGACATGGGATATGTTATTCATGGCATTGCTTGAAGGAATTAGACAATCTGTATGCCCGATTAAGGACACAGATTGTGCTTTCTCTAGATAAGTTAGATCAATCTATATTAAAGTGAATTAACAGACAAAACAAGGGTTGAGATAATTAGGGGTGGATTCGAAAGTCCTAGTGCTCTTTCTCTTATTGAATTTTCTTCCCTATCCTCAATAGTTATTTTCCATAAATTTGTGTTAGTAATTTGCTCCATTATTTGTTGAATTAGTTAAGGAGGATCACAGATTTGAATTGTGACGATCAGTCCTCGTGGGACTCGACCTCGATCTTACCGAGTTATTACTACATCACAACCCTATACTTGGGGAGTGAACAGTTATAGGTTATAAGTTTGGGTAATTGAGATTAGGTTTAGGTTATAAGTTTAGGGTGTGGTCCCTAGAAATACAGATATAAACACGGCTTGTCCAAATGGTCAGACCCATCCAAAGTTGTCCATAGGAAATGGACAGCTTCACCATGGTCATACAGCAGTTCCCACCTTCCAGGGACCCCCACTCATCCGGATAGCTCCGACGCACATCCGGGTCTACTCCATTAATTTCGAGCAAATACATAAACACGACCTGTCCAAATGGCCAGACCCCTCCAATGCTGTCCATAGAAAATGGACAGCTTCATCATGGTCATAACAGCGGTTCCCACTTTCCGGGGACCCCCGCTCATCCGAATAGCTCTGACGCACATCCGGGTCTACTCCATCAATTTCAAGCTAATACATTTAAAAACAACATAAATATATCTAAAAGCATCTGGATACCTGGGGAAAGCCTCCCATATTTGTATTGTTGGTTACTCATCCCTTTGTATACTAGCCACAATCAACCAACAATTTTTATTGCTACCTGTACTCCGAAAACATCTAGATACCTGGGGTTTAGGTTGGGGATCACGCATACATACATGCATACAAACATGCATGATGATACATCCATCCATCCATGCATGCATACATACATAAACACATGCATGACGATCCATCCATCCATGATCTAACAATCCATCCATCTATCCATGCATGCATACACACATACACACACATGCATGATGATCCATCCATCCAGTCTTCCATCCATGCATGCATACATACATACATATACACACACATAAATCCATCCATGCATGTATGCATGCATACACACACATGCATAATTTGTCCATCCAAGCATGCATGCATACGTTTCATCCATCCATGCATGCATGCATACATATACACACATACATACATGTGTTTTATCATAAAACCATACATGATGCATCCATACAAAAAAAAAATATCCATGTGTGCATGCATATATATATAGGTGAATTGAACACATTTATACCAATTTGTAGTTCAATCATAACCATCGTGTTTGAGGGAGAAGAAGATTCCTAAAGGATACCTGAATGACAACAACACCACCAGAGAGTTTTTCTATTCTTTCATTAAGCTTCTCTCTTTCATAATCCTATTCAGCAGCCTGCAAAAACCCAAAATATATATGCCACTAAGGATGCTCAATAGCTGAAGGATGATGGAGAAGGAAAGGCTAAGAATAATTTAATTACAATTGAAAATTGAAAAATGAAAAAACAAAACACCTCAACAAAAAATGTAATTTACTATTTTAAAACTTCACCTAAAAGTTAAAACGTTACGTAACTGATGGAATTTACTCTTCTCAAAGTGGTTAATCTCCATTTGAAAATATAAGTATTTAATTGAAAATTTGAGGAAAAGGACAGGTTCAAATGGCTATCTAGCACCTTTTTTTCTAAAAATTATAATAAAATCAGATATATAACAAAAAAAAGGGAAGATGCAAGTTCTAGTGTTCCTATTGCTAGAGCCTGTTGTAATTTGAGATGAGATGTGTAGTTATATAATGATTTCATTTCCTCAAATATGAAAGTGAATCATCGTAATAATGGACAACCAAAGGATGATTCCATCATCTTCATCCTTTTGAATTTTATAGTGCACTGACTAAGAAAAAGAATACCATCATTCATCCACATGCACATCAAAGACACTTACATATACACATCGTATACATAGGCAATTAGACATCACATATTTTAGCTAATTCATGCATTTTTAGCTACAAAAAGTCAAGGGAGAGCTTTTCCACAAATTTCTATTCTTTTCCATAATTTGTTATGATAAATCATTGGTTACTTCTAAAAACTATAGTATTGGCTATAAGAAGAAACATGGTTTTGTTACAATATACTGTTCATTGCAGATATTGTAATTGGTGGTTTCTCCTACTTCACGATGGGAATACTAGAGATTTAAGCTAAAAGTTCTAAAAACTTGAGGAAGGAACCACTTGATTTTTAAGCTAAAAGTTCTAAAAAGTGTGACCTAGCTTGAGCAACTTTCGGACATTTTTGTCCCCACAATTAGCTTCCTAGGGCAAAAAAACTTTCAATACTTAATGAGTTTTGAAAGAAATTTCAAATGAAGTCAAGGGTATATTGGAAACTAAAAAATGTGACTGTTGTTGGTTAAACAGTTCCGATTTTCCCTGGGAAAGGCTACAACAGGTTTGGATTTTCCCACAGGAAGCATTTCCCACAAAGGTTTTGATATGGTCGCTCCTTTAACCCAATTTGGTATGGTGGCTGGTTTACACCCCCAAATTGCATCCTTCGATTTATTTATGTCATTCATGTTCTCAATACAACCACATAGAAGCTATCTACTTGACTGTATCAATCTCCTCTACCTATCTACATGTATTTGCATTTGTATACCTCAATGTCAAACTTTAGGTTCATTTTAAGGTTTGGTAGTGCATAGTTCTCAACAAGCAAACCAAGGATGCCCATAGTCTGGGGATTAAAAGGCTGATAAGCAAGATTACTTTGGCATGGCTCCAGAATATGTGGAAAATATTGGCATATTAAAAACCCGGACCTATGATAGAAAACCACATTGCCAATCTTCTATTAAATAACGGATTGAACAACTTTTCCAATCATAAGATCCAAATTATACCCACTAAGAAAACATATTAAATGGATACAACAAATACGCAAACACAACACAAACATAAGAAAAGCACAATGATAGAAAACCCCTTTCTACAATAATGACATACTACAGCCTATTAATGACCACTTCACAAATCTTTCCCTTTCTAACAAAGAAAACCAACGGATACATAAGTAGTAAGAGTGGGGTTTAAAATCCCACTACCAAATGAAATAAAATATAAGAAAATATGGTGGAACCTACTTGATAATAGCAAGAGTTCATTTAGATGAACCTACTTTCCAACACTAGATGGTTGGTGCAGTTCCTAGACTTGAGAGATTTGTACTCAAGGGGCAAATAAAGTAAAATTCAGCAGATGGAAAGTAATGCTTCATACACAAACTAGTAATGTTGTTGTGCTATCATGTACCACTGAAATCGTAAAAAAATAAATAAATAAATAAATAAGTAAAAATGATCAAGTACCCGTGAAAGTGTTGCATGATAAGAGAAATAAGAGCAGTCACAAGCGTCTTTGCATTTGGCCTCTCACGAGGTTCATATTGCAAGCAACGAGAAGCCAATCTCACCAACTCAGTTCCATCATCATTTGAGAAGTGGCCTTCCAAGCAAGAATCCATCAGCATCAGGAAATTCTTACTACGTATAAGGTTTGTTTTTTTTTTTTTTTTTCCAAACGGCTTTTATATTTCAATAAGACAACTGGATGCTATACAATATGTCAAGTGGGCCCCTACAAAAAGATTCCGGACCTCACTCCTCGTGTAAAGCATGAAAAGAAGAGAACAGGAAAATAAAAACAAATCCGGGTCTAGGTCAAGGATGTCTGATGCACCCTATTCCGGCGTTGTCTAAGACGGTTGCACCCCTCACACGTCTGGGAAGGGTCGACCAAGAGTCAAATATTCTGTTTGGGCTATCAATGCTGGCCCATTTTGCCAATGCATCAGCCGAGTTCCCCTCCCTTAGAATGTGTTTGAATTGGATGTTGAGCCTCCCGCCGAGGTGCCGGATTGCACCAAGGATGTACCAGACATTCCAGGAGCAGTTGGCATGAGGATTGACAATCGCTTTCGCTAGAATTTCAGAGTCAGTCTCAGCCAAAATGTTTGGCAGGCCCAAATTGTGGCATAAGGTTAAACCATCTAGCATGGCCTGAGCCTCCACTGCCATGTTGGTGGAGCGCCCGTAATATCGATGGAAAGTAAATACAATTTTTCCGTGATGGTCCCTACAAATTCCACCACCGCCACTCTCCCCCGGGTTGCCTCTGGATGAACCATCAACATTAAGCTTCAACCAACCTGGGGGAGGTTTCGACCACTTAACTATGGTAGGCTTGCATGGTGGCTTTGGGTCAGCAGAAGGAATAGAAAGAGAGCGGAGGAGAATTGTATCAGCCAGAGAGACTCTGTCAGGAGCTTGAACAGAGAGGCCGAGCTCTCTTAGCCACCGATGGACTATGAAGGTAATCTGAGAGGCAGACATTCGTCGGGCATCAAAACGGGCAGCGTTTCTGCTTTTCCAGATTTCCCAAGCAATGAGGCTGGGAACGAGACCAGTGAGATAGGGGACTCTATTGTTGCGGTTGGCTCTGTTGTACCAAGAGAGGAACCGTTGCAATATAGAAGGATTTACCAAGGCTGGAACATCAAAGAGTCGTTCAAAATGGCCCCACACTTCAGACGTAACTCTACCCCTGCTGAAAAGGTGGTCAGAGTCCTCCACTGACCAACAGTCCTGGCCCTGAATCGGGGTTGGTATCTGACCAGAAGATTGCATTTGAGGAGGGCCTGCAGAGGGAGGTGGAGAAGCTGGCCCGCAGCATTCACATTTAGACGCCAAAGCAATACCAGTTTTGCTAATAGACGCGTCAACTGGGACTGCACCTTGGATGATCTTCCAGCTGAAAAGACCCAGTTTCGGAGGGAGCACCCCATTCCAGATCCATTTTGTCCAGGGGAGGGTGGGTTGCTGAGAGCGGGTAGAATTCTAGGCCGATTTAAGGGAGAATGACCCATTGGTGGACAGGTCCTAAATTAGCCTGTCCTTCCTGTTTGTAATAGAAATGTTGGCTGATTGGACAATGCACAAGGCAGCAGGGGCGAGGATGTTCGCAATTGTAGTGGAAAGATTGACGTCAAGAGGAAGAAAGTATTCCCTAACCGAGAGGTTCAGCAAAGGCGGGGGAATAGAGGTTGCAGACGCGCTAAGGAGCAAGCCTCTCCCTGTCCAGTTTGAAGTCCAGAAATTAATGGAGCCTTCTCCAACCAGCCATCTGGAGTGCTGCAGAGTAAATTGGTGGTTTCTGAATATAGGCTTCCAAACAGACGAGCTGGTGAATCCATCCAATCCTCGGTTGTGTAACAGCCTTTGGAAATATTTGGCTGAGAAGAACTTGGCCCATAGTGACGTTCCTTGAAGCAATTGCCAGCCCATTTTGATGCGGAAGGCGCGCATGACATCGTCCAGACGCCTGATGCCGAGGCCCCCCTCCGAGAGAGGTGTGCAAACCAAGTTCCAGTTGACCCAATGCCTTCTATTTCCATGTTCTGAACTGCCCCAAAAGAAATTTGCAACTTCTCTTTCAATCGCTTTAATGACCGATTTCGGAATGGGAATGGCCGAAAGCATGTGGATGGGGATACTGGAGAGGACGTGTTTAATAAGGATAAGCTTGGCTGCTGGGTTGAGGAGTTTGGCCTTCCAACCCTCAATCTTGTTGGTGATCTTTTGAGACAGCTGGTGAAGCAGCGGGCTGCTGACCCTACCTTTTGTTAGTGGGACGCCCAGATAAAACGTGGGGAGAAGAACTTGCTTGAATCCAGTCAGGTTGGTCAGCTTCAAGGCCTTGCTTCTAGTGGATTTCTTCGGCAAAATAAACGAAGTCTTGGAGCAGTTCACCTTTTGGCCGGAGGTTGATTCGTAGCTCCTAATGAATGAGAGCAACGATCGCACGTTTGTCAGCCTGCCATTGAGAAAAAGGACAGCGTCATCAGCAAAAAACAGGTGGGTAATCAAAGGACAGTTCCGAGGGAGCTTGTATGGCTGGCATCGGCCAGAAGAGAAAAGCCTTGATAGGCCCCTGCTGAATACTTCTGCTGCCAATATAAAAATGGAGGGGGATAGCGGGTCCCCCTGTCTGAGACCTCGGCTTGATTCGAAGAAACCGAAGCTCCGACCGTTTATGATTACCGAGAACTAGACGTATAAGGTTTGTTGACTTGCTGTTTGTTGTTACTAATTATGAACAATGGAATGATGTCTTCTTGTTCTAAACCCATAATGTCAAACTTCCTAGTAAGATTTGTTGTTGAAAACATGACAACTCAATAATCTTCATTCACTGCTTCCTTTCCCAACTCGACCAAATTTATGTCAGAATGCCTGCCAGGAAAGAAGGAACCAGTCCAATCATAGAACAACATTAAAAAAAAAAAAAGACCAGATACCATGTATAGGTGGATGCCAATTACTAACAAAATGCATGCAATAGGTACATGTTTAGAAAAAAAGAAGCCAATTTCATAGAAAGAACAAAATAAAACACATTATGGGACCTGAAATATTAATTGTTAGCATTATATTTTACAACATCTAATAAGCACTTCATACATTTGTGGCATCCAGGCTTGGATAAAGCACTTCATACATTACCTGAAGTTTAGTACATAATGATACATTTATTTCCATGAATGCATTATCTCTCTCTTTTAAGTTTTTTAACTTTCCATTACAATAATAACTACCTGAAATCATGGCATTTTCTCAAGATAGAAGTCTAATACATCCCAACTTGTGCCCCTGTTAGGATAAGTAATTCAAACAACATCCTACAATACATTTAAATGCCTAATCAGTCTCAATCCAGTCTTATATATTGAATGCCTAATGTATAGTCTCTTGAATTGGTGCAAACCATACCTGAATTGAGTGTAATGAATCTACATCTCTTCTGCTATTGAGTGTAATGAATCTACTCGAAGAACCCCATCCACGAGCTCTGGTCGGTCGATAAAAATCAAGCTTGTGCTCTACTTTCTTTCCAACCGCTGTCATCTGAAGACTTCTCAATAGGGGAAGAACTCCAAACAAGAGATCTTGTTGGTTGATTCAACTTATCTTGTCCTTTGTCTTCATTCCAACCACCGATATCTGAAGATCTCTCCGTATGGGTACCCTTTGGGTTCTGACTACCCTAGACAGAATTAGATTGACCATGCATCTTGTCCTTATCCCAAACATGTGGTTTGGCAGATGAATCATTCGGTTGGTTCCAACAATTTACATCTTGGGATTTAGCATCTTGAACCCTCTCATTTCCTGCATCATTTGATTTCCAACCTCCCCAGGGAGTAGATTAATCAGATTGAACGGGTTGCTTCATTGCTTACTTCTTTTTCATAACATCTGCACCTAGATATTCATTGCTTACTTCTTTTTCATTAGAAATAGTGCTTACCAAATGGAGGAAATCATACACATCTATTATGACATCTAGATTTGATGTCACCTAGCAAAAAGAAGAAAGAAGGTGATTCATGTTTATGCTTATGAAACAAAGTCTAATAGTTTACACAACTAGGTTATTAAACTAATAAATTCTAAGAAAAATAGCAAGTGCCAAGACCTATGACATAAAAAAATAATCGTTGTATGGATTAACAATTAAACAACAATGGTAAAGGGAAGGAAACTAACTTCTTTCTTGCTCCACATAATTTGGAAAGGTGTTCCTATGCCAACGGCGACATGTTTACCCCAAGAACATTATGCAACTATACTGGATAGTGAATCCGTGTCACACCTTTCAGCTACTCTCTCAAAACATTTAATTGGCCTCTGTATCCATAAAAATTATTAAGATTGGCTAAACCCTTACCAATAAAAATTCAGTATGGCATAATGGTAATTCTTCCCTTGAACGTCATGGAATTTAATATTAATAGACATTGGCAAGACTCTACATTAATCCATCTTTACTTTAAACATTGGGCTTTAAATCAGGACTTGTTAGGTTGATTCTCAAATCATATGCCACATGTACAAGGCTAGGCTAGGCCCAAACCTAGGCTCATGCCAGACCAAATTAAATTTTAGTATATAAAAGAAGATTAATTCAAATGCATGGCAAAATAGTGATATTTGTGCTTAACCAAGGGAAAGACTGACTTTTTCAGTTGATGAATTAAGGATCTATTAGTGTAAGCAGCTCCAAGTCATGCATAAAATGAGGTGGAGTTTGGGAAATAGAATAAAAGCAATAGGTTTCTTTTTTTTTTTTGGAATACATTCTAGATTCCTTCCCATCATATTTAGAGACGACGACTAATACATGCACATTCATTTACTACTTTTTTTTTTGGTCAAATATTAAAGATGTCAGTAAAATAACCAAGGCATAGTTACCCTTTGTTTCCACCTTATGAACTGCAAATGACATTCACTATCTATAATTCCTTTCTAAATCATGATAAAATAAAAAGAAAGATTAAATGCTCTTACATCAATTGAATATGCACTTCCGAACAGGAACTTAAGAAGCATGGCCCAAAGAGGCGAAGGGGACTGAAACATGAAGGCCACTGCAATACTCTGAAATGATGAATGAAATATTTATTAGCTTAAGAAGCATGGCCCAAAGAAGCAGAGGGAACTGAATGACCACCCACTTCTCATTGATCATCCAAAAAAATGAAGATCAATCGGCTAATTAATAATCAAACTATTGTAATTATTAGTTTAAGTTACTGCTAAAATAGGATCAGTGATATAAATAGTTTTAAGTTGTGACCATCCCACTTGTGCAGTTTTTGACATCATGAATATCACCTTAACAACCTAGTAGAGTAACTAACGTTTTCCAAATCAGAAAGGGCAAAAACTTAATTTGGTAGCTTAGCTAACACTAGTTATGTTATCATCTTAAAACAGTCACAGTTTGGGGATTTGTTTATAAAGGACAAAAAGGAATGGTGTTATTACAAATATGAAAACTAGAGGGGGCTTTGTCTTGTATTGCTAAAAGGAAGGGTTGTATATGCAAAAACCTCTAAAAAATATTTATCATATGAAATATAGAACCATGGTTGATCGGGGTTTAGCTAAGGATCAGCAACATTACTGCTATGCTTCTATGAGAGTTCTGCTCCATGCCCTTCTGAATTTGGACTAAGATCTCTTTCCCCTTCTGTAAGCATCTGATCAAGAACACTGGAGAAGAATCCTTTGACTAGTGAAATGTTCAGAATGCAACTAAGATACATGTACATACAAGCTGGGCTAATCATGCAAGTAAATTTTGTTGCAAAAATCATTTTCCACAACTATAGTTGTGAATTGTAACTAATCCTTACCATAACTGTCCTAAGAAATCAAAGTTTAGAGCACCCCTAACTCAACCTTTCCACAGTTGATCCTCACAAGTCACACCCATGCTCACCAAAGAGCACACCCTTTAAAACCATATTATAAAGGACAGTTAGGCCTTAAAGATGATACACACCAGACGGCGTCTTGAAAGGTATTTAAAAACATGAAGATTTATGAAAATATAAGAGGAAGTATGGATTCTTGCAACACCTCTTGATTACTACTTTCCACTATGTACATGTGGAATAGACAAGGCGGTCTAGTCTCAGTGACTCATGCACTGAGAATTTTTTATTTTTTATTTATTTTTTTATATTAACAAACCTCCATGGTTAGACTATTAATTTATATATATATATATATTTTTTTTTTTTAAGCCGCGGAAATTTCATTGAAGGAAGAGGAAATACAACCATTCGGGAGCGGCCCTACAAAAAGGAAGGGGACCACTCCTATCATATATGCCAAACTGCACAAGGAAGGCTCTCCAAAAAACAGACTAAGAAGAACCAAGAGCGAAAAAAAGCTGAAACAAAAAGATCCGACTGAACCATCAGATACACCTTAAGTTCCCCAGGCCCGCCTGATCAAGGAGGAGAGCACCCCGAACCTTAACCGGGAGGGCTGACTTGGAGAGAAATAAATTATTAGGATTATCGCCACTGGCTAATCTAGCCAGCATATCCGCCACCAAGTTCCCTTCTCTGAATACATGACTGAATGAAAGATTGAGAGGGCGACGAAACTCCTGAATTGCACCAATCTTGTACCATATGTGCCAAGAAACTGAAGTGTGCTTGTTCTCAGCTGCCTTAGCAATGGTCATCGAATCTGATTCGACGATGATATTGCGGAGGCCTAAGTTGGAACAGATCGAAATGCCATCCAACATTGCTTGGGCTTCAGCAATAGTGTTTGAAGAGTGGTCGTAGTTGCGGTGGAAGGCAAAGATGAGATTACCAAGGTGGTCCCTACAGATCCCGCCACCGCCACTCGGACCCGGGTTACCCCTGGAGGAGCCGTCGACATTCAGTTTAAGAAATCCCCTGGGAGGTTTAAGCCAAGTAACAATGGAGTGGTTTCTGGGAGGAAGGGGCACAAGCTTTGGAATATTGAGGAGCTGAAGCGAGATGGAATCTGTGAAGGAGGTCCTGTCCTCACCAGGGAAAGAGCAAGCTATTTCAGACAACCAAAATGAAACTTTGGAGATGATCTTGGGGGCGGACATGGCATAGCCTTCAAAATGGGCCTGGTTTCTGCTAAGCCAGATTTCCCAGCAGATCACACAAGGAAGAAGACCGGGAAGCCGAGTCACTCTGGTTCTCTTGCTTGCTTTCGAGAACCAAAGATTAAAGTGCTGCATAATGGGCTGATTGGGAAGGAAGCTGACACCCAAAATCCTACTGAAGTGGCCCCACACCGAGCCTGCGATCTCACCTTGGCTAAAGAGATGGTCCTGGTCCTCCTCCCCACCGAGAGTAGGAACATGGGAAGCCGTTAACTGATCAGGAGCGGAAGGAGGATGCTGATTAGATACCTGGAAATGGAGAGGGAGCTGACGAGAAAGACGTTCGGCCTGAGCAACGTTGGAACTCCCTGACAGATGTTGCTGCCTGATCGGATGCACTTGCGGAAGGTCGATAAGAGGAGACGACAGAATTGGGAGAAGGGAGTCCTGGGCAGAAGCAAGAGCTTGTAGGATTAAGGGAGGCATGTTACAGCATTCACAATGGGAGGCCATAGAAATTCCAAGATTTTTCAGGGATTTGTCCATAGGAATAGCATTTTTAAAGATTTTTCAGACAAAAATGCTCATCTTAGGGGGGAGAGCCTTATTCCAAATCCAATTAGTCCAACGAAGATGAGGAAGGTGGGGCCTGACTTCATTTCATGCCGATTTAACTGAGAACTTCCCCGAAGCTGAGAGGTCCCATATCATACGGTCTTGCCTGTTGGAAAACTTAGGAGAAGAAGCTGTGATAGATCGCATCGCTTGAGAGGAGAGAAGGGGACTGATATCTGAAAGATTCCTAGTAGCTGGGAGGTGAAAGAAGTCCCTAACAGAGGCATCTTTCAGATGCAGGGGAATGGGTCTGTCAGAAGCGCCTGCTAACAGACCGCAACCGGACCAATTCTGGTACCACGTATTGACATTGCCTTCCCCGATCAGCCATCTAGAGTGGTTGATTGTAAACTGCAACATTGAGAAAATTTTCTTCCATGAAGGAGAGGAGCTCTAGCCAATAATACCATTTGAGGCAATGGTCTTCAAGAGGTACCTGGCGAAGAAGAATTTAGCCCATAATGACTTGCCCTGCAGAAGATGCCAGCCCATCTTGATTTTGAATGCCTGAGAGATGTCCTCGAAGGATCTAATGCCCAGCCCACCTTCGAGGATTGGGGTGCACACCAATTTCCAGTTAACCCAGTGCCTCCTGTTGCCATTATCAGAAGAACCCCAAAAGAAATTAGCAATCGCCCTGTTGATAGAGTTGGACACTGATTTTAGGATGCAGATAGCTGCAAGCAGATGAATGGGTATGCTACATAGGACATGCTTGATTAAAACCAATTTAGCTGCTTGATTCAGAAGCTTAGCTCTCCACCCGTCAATTCTGCTAGAGATTTTTTAGACTAGCTGTTGGAACTGTGGAGCCGAAATTCTCCCTTTGGATAGCGGCACTCCCAAGTATGTAGTGGGAAGAAAAGTTTGATTGAAGCCCGTAATGTTGCTCAGCTTCTGGACTTTGGATCTGGAGCATTTTTTTGGGACTATGAAATACGTCTTGGAGGAATTCACCTTTTGACCAGAAGCATTTTCGTATTGAGTGATGAATCTGAGCAGCATGCGCACATTGGATAACCTGCCATTAAGAAATAGAATAACATCGTCAGCATAGAATAGGTGGGTGATAGTGGGGCATTGCTGGGGAAGCTTGAAGGGTTGGAAGCATCCTGAAGAGAAGAGCTTAGATAAACCCCTGCTGAACACATCAGTCGCCAGAATGAAGATGAAAGGGGAGAGCGGGTCCCCCTGCCTCAAGCCCCTAGAAGACTTGAAGAAACTGAAGCTCCTCCCGTTGATGATAACAGAGAACCAGATATCTTCCCAGCAGCGCCGCATTTTGGAAACCCATTGAGAAGTGAAACCAAATTTCTGTAACACCTGGGCAATGAAGCCCCACTCCATCCGATCATACGCTTTTTCCATATCAACTTTGATAATCAAGTTCCCGCCAAACACCTTGCGGTCAAGATTATGGGCCATTTCCCTGGTTAAGGAGATGTTCTCGGCTATAGATTTGCCATGAATGAAAGCACCTTATTCTTCGGATATGATGTGAGGGAGGATGAGGGCGAGCCTTGAGGCCATGATTTTGGAGAAGATCTTCATATTGCAGTTGCATAAACTGATGGGTCTGAAATCGGCAATGAATTCCGGATTCTTCTTCTTAGGAATGAGACTGATTAGCGTGCATTTGAAGCTCCTTGGAATTTTACCACCATTGAAAAAATCCGTAGCCGCTTCAAGGAGATCATTCCCAATGATATCCTAGCAACTAGTGAAGAAGGCGCCGCCAAAACCATCGGGCCGGGCACCTTTGTCGTGAGGATGGAGAAAGCAACCTCTTTAACTTTGTCAATGGAAACTGGCTTGGAGAGATCAGTATTCATATCATCAGAAACCAAACGAGGAATGTGATTTACGATATCACCAATATGGTTGCTGCCGCTGGAGGTGAAAAGGTTGGAAAAAAAGGAAATAGCTTCTTGCCTAATATCTTCGATTTTCTCAATTGTAACACCAGTGGAAGTTATAAGCTTTCTGATGTGAATTTTTCTACGATTTTCCAGGATAGAGTTGTGGAAAAATTTCATGTTTCTGTCCCCCTCAGATAACCAGGTTATCCTGAATTTTTGCTTCCAAAAAATCTCCTCTTGGGATAGGCCTTTTTAAGATTGGCTTGGGCCCTGTTGAGGTTGAGCAAGTTAAATTCCGTTTGCGAATTGAGAAGAGCAAATTCAGCCTTGAGAACTTCATTTTCAGTGAGGTGAATGTTCCTGTCGACGTCACCAAACGTCTCCTTATTCCAAACTTTAAGAACAGATTTCAACCTTTTCATTTTAAGATAGAACTTAATCATGGGAGTGCCGGGGGTTACCTCTTTCCAAGAGGCTAGAACAGTGGAGGTAAATTCGTCGTGGGTGGACCACATTCATTGGAATCTAAACGGGCGGGGGAAAGTAGCCGAGTTTACTTGGATAGAAAGCAAAAGGGGAGAGTGGTCCGAGTAAGTACGGGTCAGATGATCGACCTTGCAGCTCGGGAAGCATCACATCCAATCTGAGTTAATCATAATCCTGTCTAACCGCGCCCATCTATGACCAGACCCCGCTCTATTCTTGCACCACGTGAAGGGGGAACCCGTGAACCCTGCATCAATTAGCCGAGCGTCATTAAGAGCCTCTTGGAAGGCAGACATGGCAGAGGCCATCTGCATAGATCCACCAAGATGTTCATCCGGACTGATGGTGGTATTAAAATCACCACACACCGTCCAAGGTCCCACAATGGATCCAGAAATACTCCTAATCTTAGCCGACAGATCCTCCCTTTGGGAACTGGAACAGCTAGCATAAACTATGGTGACATAGACAGGGTGAGAAAGGTTCTTTTCAGAAATTTGGATCGTAATACATTGTCTGATAGCACGGATCTTTCGCACTTGGAAGTGGTTCTTCGCCAGGATCCAGATCCTGTTGTCGACAACATCATCAGAGAACTGGGTTTAAAATCCCAATTTTGCAGCAACTGCCTGACATTTCGATTCCCTTATCATAGGTTCTTGCAACAGTAAGATACCAATGTTGTGTTTTCTGATTAGCCGCTTCAGAAACCGGGTAGTGTGGGTGTTACCTACCCCTCGAACATTCCAAGATAGGAGACTAGTCATCAGAAACCCCTCCAATTTTCTTGGCCCTTTCGCGCAATGTCTTCAATCTCTGATTTGTCCGTTTGCTGGGAATTAGTTTTTGCACTGTATGATGTTTCTTTTTTTTCCTTACTTCTAATAGTTTCTCCTTCTTTGAATGTACTACTAGAGTCAGAGTTAATGGTGTCCGGATCTGGGTCCTCGCCATGGAGATCTACCCATAAACTGAGAGGTTCTCGGCTTCTCCTACCACCCTCACACTGGAGAGGCAAGTTCTGAGCATCTGCAACCCGAAGATTCCGTTGTTCTCCTGAAGCCACAACCGGATCCTTCTCCCTATCGTTGCATCTTGCAATAAAAAAAACCATCAGACAGGCTCTGAGGAGAGGAGGTCTCTGTTTGTTGCCTGATTGGCCTGGAAGCAGGCCTATCCTGGTCTGATGTTTTCTCATTGAACATCTCCTTGACTCCTGAAAGCCATCTCTCCCATGAGGCCAAGATTTCTGGAGTTGAGCGGTTCCATTGAGAAGAAGGGAAAGTGCGGTTTGGGGTGTTGAACTCTCTGCTTCCAGCGATAACATCTGTAGGGGGATCAACTTGTTGGAGGATAGAATTGTTGTGTTGATGTAGAGTGGGGAGGGCCTGATTGGGCAATTTAGGCGGAAAACATTGAGCTCATGAGTGTTCAAGCTGGGAGAGGCCACGATCTAGACCATTAGACTGGTTAGACATGTTGACAGTTTGATGGAAATGAATGTGTTGCTAAAGGTAGTTGAACTGCCTAATTCCACTCCCTGCTGAAGTTGTTTCAATATTCCTATCCATAGGAACTTCAGATAGTTACATCTGGAGAGGTTGATTGTTAACTGTTTCAATACTCTTATCGAGAGGAATTGCAGACTGCATCATCAGGTCAGGGACATTTGAGGCTGGTTCATGAGATGACTGAACATAGGGCTGTAATCCACACAACAATTCGACCTCACCTTGATTGGTAGCCATTGGTGTAGAATACCGCGGACAGTCCTGGTGAATTTCCTGCTGAGAATCCACACGCTTATGTGAGTCAATAGCTGAGACTTGAATAGGGATAACATCTGAAGTACCGCACATTGTCATTCGATCAAACATAGCTCTGTCCCCTCTGGTTTGGTCATTTATACGAGCACCTGATGAGTCCTCCCCAAACGAAACATTTCCAGCCATAGCCTGAGATCTGTTGGCACAGTCATTAGGATTTTCTACGGTGCATTTGCCAATATTCTCAATTCCAGCCTGATTGCTTAAAATATCATCCCCCAAATTGACAGATGGGCGAGCACCTGACCTACTGCCGGGTTTACCATTACCAATTTCTTCCACTCTGACGATGGCATTTTCACAAACTTCCACGGCATTTTCACAAACATCCAAGGCACCTGACCTGCTGCCCGGTTTACCATTACCAGTCTCTTTCACTCTGACTACGGCATTTCCACAGACATCCACGACATTTCCACAAACATCTGAAGGGAGCCCTACACCATCATGAAACCGACGAACAACCCAATCCTTGGTGCTCTCATTCGCGGTTTGTTTGATGAATGAAGGGGGTCCAAACTTGAATAGTGGTTCCATCTCTGCTACTATAGGATATTCCTTCCCCAATACGTTTAAACACAATACATTGCTGAAGCTAACACCTGGACGAGGAATGATTTTTATCCGCGCAAAAGCCTGAAAATATCCGAACCGGGAGTTAGAGTTGATTAGAATAACCTTACCATAGAAGCTCGCCAGATCGAGGATGACAGTTTCAAACCAAGCATGAGCTGGAATGCCAAACAATCTGACCCAAACCCCATCAGCCCCGAGAACCTGGTCTGGAGACCACGATTCAACTGACTGAAGTCCCATTTCTGTAAGAAGCGAAGCATTTTTACTGAAGGCCTTCATCTCAGCGTCAGATCTGAACATTAATAGGAATTTAGATACATGTATCCTCACAACATCCACTGTAGAGAACTTCAGATCAGGGTTCTTCAATGCTGCAACTAGCCGATCAATGTGAATGCTCTGGTCCATTGCTGTCCCTACCAAGGCAAGATTTAAACCACGTAGCCGGTTCTCCACTGCTTTCGGGTCTGCGATGGTTGTGACCTCTGAGCTCCCTACCAGCCGGATTCGGTCTCCTGGTTTATCTCTAGTAATCGCATCAGAGAAAGGACGGTCCATGACCGGGCCTCTCTGTTGAGATACCGGTTGGAAAGTGGGTGAGATTGGTGCCCGAGCGCCACCCGATTGCCCTTTCGTCCAAGCAACATGAGCAATCCTACCATCGATCCGTCTTTCGTGAAGGCATTGGATTGCATTGTGGGCATCCTGTTCGTAGAGGAAACGGATGAAGGCGAATCCACGAGCTCTGTTAAGTTGACGATTCCATGGAATGAATACATCCCTTATTCTTCTGAATCGGCCGAAAATGCGGAGAAGATCCTCTTCCGTGGTATCAAATGTCAGATTCGCCGCAAAAATAGAGAAATAGGATTTTGAGGAGAGGGGTTTTTTTGCAGTAACACGAACCCAAGGGTTAGGGTTATCCCGATTCCGATCCTCACGCTCCTGTTCCTCCATCTCTTAGACGCTCTCTTTCTTCCACAAGTTCAATGCGGAGAATGGTCAGACTATCCACACTGAGGATGTTTTTGAACTAGCATTATTGATTCGGGTTTGAGATCTCTTTGATGTCACAGTCTCTTTTTCTTTTCTTTTTTTCTTTTTTTTTTCCATGTGTCATCACTTAATCAATGTGTTCACTATTTTTTCTACTTTGATTACTTAGGGAAACATTGTTTGGGCGTAGGATTTTTGCGGATTTGTGAAATCCATGGATTTCAAATCTCCCTATTTATTGTTTGCGTGGGATTGTCAAACCCGTGGATTTCCTAAATGCAAGCCTCCATAAATCCATGCCCTCTCTGTCTGTCTATCAAATGCAAGCCATTGCCCTCTCTGCTGTCTATCAAAGGCAAAAAGAAATAGAAAAACAAAACTAGAAAATTCATGCATTTCAAAATTCGATAATTAAATAGCAAATGTAACATGAAAATGCTGAAAATTTAGGCAAATGTAGCATGAAGATCGAGAGTTCTACGATTAAAAATATCAAACTATTAGAAGTTAACCAAAGATCCAGCAAAACAGGAAAAAAGAAAAAAGAAAATCCAAACTGATTAAATTCGACTAGATGAGCAGAAAATGCAAGAAAAATTATAAAAATATATAAATTCAAGGTCAAAAGAACCGGATCAAACAAGAACATCTGTTCAATCAAACTAAAATGAATCACAAAAAAATTACAGTAAAAATGCGAAAAAAAGGGGGCCAAAAATACAAGATCAAGGTCAAAACAACAAGATCAAGCAAACACAACCAAATTCCACTCAATCTAACTTCAAAATCAAATAGAATAGGGAAAAGAAAAGGATCGATACCTCTGCAACATAAGCGGCGAAAGCATTGTTGGCGAACGTTCCCGCGAACGATATCTCGGTCTTGGGCTTGAGATCAGACATGGGAGCTGAGCACTGGCGCCGGAGAATGCCGATCTGGTGTCAGAAAAAGCAATCGATGGAGCCGTTTGAATGTGGGCGCTCGATGGAAGATGATAGAAGGAAAAGAAGAAAAGAGGGAAAAGAGGGGCGCTCGATCGATTTGGGATGGATATGGAAATCCTCTTCCAAATAAGATAAAATTTTGAAATCCGTATGATGTGAGTTTTCCACTAAATAATAACACAAGCTTTATTAATGGTCGTACATGTATGGGACCAATTTCTGGATAGTTAAGATTGTATTATATCATAAAAATGTATAAATATTTACCATTTACAACTATACTGATTTTTTGGATGGTCTGGATAACTCTATATCTTAGTCACTATTTTTATGAACAAGTCACCACTATTTTACATTAAATACAAAACTCACAGTAAAAAACAGAAAAATGAAAACGTAAGTTAAGCTTTGGATCTAGTATGGCATTGTGGCCCCACCATGATTGATTTGTTTCATCCATGCCATCCATCCATTTCTCAACATAATTTTATCATCGATCCCAAAAAATGAGCGTGAACAAAAACTTGGGTGGACGACACAATGCGAAAGCAATAGTGATTGGACATCCACCATTAAAAATCTAGCCCATCCATTATCTGTTGCCACTTGGATGAGGGGTCATACCAAGTTTTAGATGCATCCAAATTTCAGGTGAAGCCCCACCAAGTGCTTTTATATATTTTAGGCATGTCTTCATATGATTTTAGATGGTATGGCCCATCAGAGTTCTGTATATGGCTGATTTTTGGGATATCCCATAATTTAAAGGGGACCCATCAAATGCACGGTGTTGATTTTTGACACACGTCATGGTGGGGCCAACACAACTCGACCTCATGGGGAGTTCCCATGAGCTCGACGTATAGAACATTTTCCATATATATATATATAATATTTAAAAATATAAAAACCTATCATGTATTTGTTATATCCACATCGTCCATCCATTTTGAGATATCATTTTAAGTCACGAGCAAAAGAATGAGACATATAAAAATTTGTAGTGGACCCCACCACAGAAAACAACGGGAGGGTGATTCCCACCGTTGAAACTATCCTAAGACCCATCGTAATGTTTATTTGAATTCTAACTAGTTCAAAAGTAAAAAATTAAAATTAAAATTTAAAAAAAAGGTTTGTGGGGCCATACATTATGGTGGGGCCCACACAGCGCCAACCACCAGCCATTGGATGGTCTAGGGGGAGTAGCCAATCTATTCCCCTTATTTGTGGTATGGTCCATTTAATCTTTGGATATGATTCATTTTTTAGATAATTCTATAAAATAATCTCAAAAAATAGATGAACGGTGTGTGTTGATCTCAAATTTTCAGTAAATCTAAAACTCAAGTGGACCATGCCACACAGAAAAGTGTGGATGTAACGCCCTAAAAATAGGGGGTCAAGTAGAAACCTAACTCTCGAGTTCCAACACATCACTTATGCAACATATTTAATGATGATTATATGTTGTCTGTATTAATGTATAAAACATGAATGAGATTAAGCCAAATTAGCAAAACACAATCCATGGACAGTTGTAATACGTAAGCGGAAGACTAAAACGAATATGTATAACTTTATAAACCAGTATAGGTCCCCAAAATATGCATGCGTTGCCAGGTCAATAATTACAAGTATTGTTTCAAAATACAAGATATCAAAAAAATGTGATAGTCCACTACAAGTGTAACCCTGAAGCCCCGTCGATCAGAACGGTCTATATAAACACGCCTGAATACTACATATATGAGAAAGCATCCTTATCGTCTACGAAGTCTGGCTCCGCCTCATCAATCGGGTCTCCATCTGCAAATAAGACAAAGTCTGGTTGGTGTGTACAACACCGTCCCAGAACGTGGGAGTGAGTGATCGACTCAGTGGAGCTATAAAGTAAAGGTTAACATGTTATCAATTAATCAAGCAGTAATGATAAAATAATACAATCAAACATCGCTAAATACTCTAATTAATGCAAGAGTGATATGGAATAATGATGCATGCCCTCGCCTATTCTCCCTCAGCGACTTCATCTCACAATCGCGGCATGAAACCCTTCCTTAGTGCTTGACCTACTACGTCAAACGCACATGTAATGCAATGCATGCACGTGATTAGCCAAGTTCTTACTTAGGTTTATTCACACAATAGGATTGGGAAGCTAAGGTACCTCCCTTACATCATTTCCCAAACAATGATCCATTATAGGGTCGTCAGTCCTAGTAAATATCATACGATGTTGCGTTTCTAGTTCGCTACAAAGGGCTCATCACCTGATTAGTGTAGGCCTAGTTTATACTATAGTTTCTACGGAAGGCTCGTCGCCTCAACATAGTCTAGGAGTACGCTCGAGGTCACTAGAAAGGGCTCGTCACCTGATCAATGTAGGCCGACAACTCGAATACAGTGTCCCATACTACCGTATTCGGCCCACAAGCTTTGGATGCTCACTGGTCACTACGGGTGAGCTCGTCCCCCTGGCAAAGGCCGACAGCTCGATCACGGTGTCCCATACCACCATGTCCAACTCATAAGTCTTAGCGGATCGAGGTACCAAGGTTAAACGGGCTTTCCACTGGTGAGTTTGGTACCTTAGATTCAAGCAGTAGCGTCCAAACATGGTGAACATACATCGGGTCAATCGAGTTACTTAACGCATTTGACTAGTACGAGCACACGTTGAGTTAATCGACATGAAGTGCGTAAGCACTCCGTGTGGCCTAACCACTGTCGATACTCCAAGTACGACTCGGATTCATCGACCACATTCGGTATGGCAAACCAACTTCAGCCACCACCAGTTCGAGGCCTGTTACTGATTGCCTAGACTATATAATAGCCCCGACCACATTCAATTTCATCAAATAATCATATGAGGTAATCAAAGTAGTAATGAATAAATAATTCATATCCTACAATCATTGGAGCATATTATCGAATACAACTTAAACACGAATTTACACGTATGCATTCCATAAATAAAACAGACACTATAATATACAGTACATGAAGGAAATCATACACATAGTTAAGGTAGTTGGGAATCACATCTCAACACCCATATAAATTTCAATTTTACTGACTTCTTACTCATTCAGACATTTTTACAAACACTTAGACTACACATTCCAACATACATGACGTATATTGGTAATATTACGTATTAGGGCATATCCCTTCGCTAAGGAGTTGCCGCATATACAACAAGCACATAACCACGAGAAATAATCATGGCAAGCACAAATCCAAATTCCATAACAATACAAATATTTCAACATCTACATGAAATACACTTTACTCAACATAGTTCATATATAAACGTAAAGCGAAACAGACATCGCATTTGGCATGTGAAATGGCACCCACGTCAGTAATAAATCATTATCCGACATTGAAAGTCTTGAAAACCATAACTTAAACATATATAGTTCGTACCTTATACCGGTAAAGGTGTAACGGATTCGTTTTAGACACTTAGTCTTTATCAACGGCGGATTGGCAACCTATAGCATAAATTAGGTTAGCTATTTCATAACTTACACTATCTGAAACCCTAAAACAGATTAGGGTTAGGTTTTCTTACCCAAGTACATTGTCAAAAATGCTATAGTTGTGATACAGATAGGGTGGCTAAGTGCATGGAGCTACGGGATCAAATCCCAGGATAAATCTCCAACTCTTTCTCTCTCTCTCTCTCTCTTTCTCTCTCTTTCCTTTCCTTTTCCTCTCCTCTCTTTCTTAAGGTTTAAAATTTGTATGGAATGTGAGATAGAAGGTTTAAGGCCCTTATATAGGCCCAAAACTGATGGGAATGGACTCAGGGCCATGATATACTTAGGTTATGTCCAATGATCGGTTGTTCTGATCCAACAGAGCACTTCTGGAGGCCCCTTTTCTACGTGCAGTCGGACTTAAGCTCCCTGACATTGGATCTAGGTCGAGTTAAGTTTTCAGTCCGATCGGATTTACAGATCGACCATGGCGGACTAGTTTCAGTTCAACGGTCACCCCTACTCGATCAGGGCCACAAGTACACTAACATGTGTATGAAATTTTTCCTAATTCGAGGGTGTATTTGGGTCAGATTATTATGGTCTGAATCTTTATATTTGGCCTACAAGTGAACGACTCAATTCACTTAAATTCGAGCACGTTTCCTAAAGATATTCACGTTTCTCACCTACTTTGCTCCGGGCTTAAGTTGTGCGTTTCTGGATACAGTCAGGACTTGATTTTCGAGGTGATTGTCAAGCCCAGTATGGCGGTCATAATTGTTTAGTTTTGTAGCTATCGGACTTTCGACGTACGGTCCAGGTCTGATACGGAGTTTCGTGATGCTCCCGAGAGCAACTGGGTGATGAGATTGATCCTATGTTATAGGGTAATGTAGCATCGATGATTTTACAAGTTTTGGGTCTTGCAGTTCGTATTTAAAGTGGTTCAAGTGAATATCACAGCTAATCTAGTTTAACACTTAGTTAATTTCATCTAATTTCTAAAGGATTTGGTCTTGAGTGATATCTATTTGAGGTGGTACTCGGGTCTTTGTACGGATTTTTCCGAGACGTTCCAGTGGAATAATGATTTCCACCATTGATACCTTCCTTAGGCCCACAATAATGTTTATTTTCCATCTGACATATTCATAATATCAAAAAGATATGAATTAACACTACACCAAAATCGTCAATCTGGTACGATTGAGAATTTGGTTCAAAAACGGCTTTAAGCCGTTCTTGATTTAACACGGTAAGCAACCGTACCAGAGTCATTGTGTTATGCATTGTTCTTTCTACTGTTTTGTTGGTGTGTCCCAATTGAGGGTTTGATTTTATTATTTATTATTATTTTGTGTTATTATTTTATTTTGAAACAGATGGATGGAATGGATTCGATTAAAAAACTCTGAGTGGACCCCACGTGGCCTAAGAGGCACGTTGCTATATCTGCCACAGACTACCGATGGGTTTTAAACACTTCCTTACGCCAAAAGCCCTACAATGCCTCATTTCGCATCTCCATCGTGTCTCTGTCTCCGTCTCCCTCTCTCAATCTCCCTCTCCCTTCCGATCCCAACCCTCTCTCTCGATCTCCCTCTCACTCTCCCTCCTTCTCCCTCAATCTCCATCTCTTTCGATCTCCCTCTCCCGATCTCAACCCTCTCTCTTGATCTCCCTCTCACTCTCCATCCCTCTCTTGATCGCCCTCTCGTTCTGTGTAACAGGTGTGGAGCCTTTAACACAAGTGGTGAATGCGCCAGCTGTTGCAAATCAGGACCAAGCTGCTACTCCAACAGTGGTCATTGCTCTAGGCCTTGTGCTAATCTGCTTGCAGCCCTAGGGCGAAGAATCGTGGCCATCGATTTCTATAATGGCATCAATGACCTCAACAATGTCATCTTTCCGGAGGTCCATGGAAGCTCTGCCAAGGTATTTTTGTAATTCTGCCATCTTTCCTGCCTTTTTGTCGTTGTAATCGGTGATTCAGGAGTTAGGAAGTCAAATCCGCTCTCGAGGTTCCCCAGGATTGAGTTCAAGTCGACGATTAGGGTCAAGTTCGCAACTTGGAGCTTGAACATCGACGAGAAGGTCACCAAAGCTTAGATTTGGGGTACGACTGAGCAAGAGAGGCAATCTTCTTCAAAACCCCTCCGTTTCCATTTTTATAATCAGTGTTTTTTTTTTTTTTTTTATATCTTGGCATGATTTTGTCTATGTGCAGCTATAGATGTTGATTTGGGTTGGCAAGAAATGTTCTTTCTTTTATAGTATTTAGAGTTTGAGATCTGTAGCATTTTCCTGATGTGGATTTTTGGGAGTATATTTTTTCTTATTTTTTTAGTTATAAAATGGTATAGATTGGAATTATTACTTGATACTTCTTCCATGTGGATTTTTTGGAGTATATTTTTCCTTTAGTTTTTTCTTTTTAGTTTTATGATAGTTTGTTCTATCAGTTCTTGATCTAGATTAGTTGATTTCATAGTCACATTTACATTTGCTAGATTGAGTTCCTAATTTTTGTGACTTTTTTCTTTAACATACTTGATAACTCATGTTTGATCTGTATGTTGGGACCTCTTTGATTGATATGTATGTAAAATGTTGTTAGATTAATGATGCACACATCTTGTTCGATAAAATGCTCATGAGAGATGTTTCTTCCTAGAACGCTCATTAGATCAAACTTTGCACGTCTTTATCATGTTATGGCCTTTAATCTGAAGTGTTCTCTGGAGCAAATCTTTAGGTGGGTCCCATTTGCCACCCAATGATGAGTATTTGTAGCTAGATCATTAAAGCATGATCTAGCCCTAAGTTTTCTCCTTGACATAACATAGCTTAGGTCTATAGGTGGGTCCTGTTGAGCATCAAGTCAGCATACTTAAGTCAAAATCTCAACTTTGAGCTTCTTTTCAACTGGGCCTCATGAGATCTCAATTCCGTCTTTCATAATTTGTTTCTTACGTGATATCACTTGAGTCTTTCAAGAGTTGTTTCTTGACAACAAGATTTGATCTTCAACAATATGCAGTTCATTGTTAAACGGGTGCTCCTGGAACAATAATTCTTTTAGCTTGTATCAAAGGGCCCTAGCCCTACACTGACCCTGAATGCGTGCTCTTTGTAATGGGTTGATGAGATTAGTTCAGATTTTGGTATAATGTTATTGTATTAGTAGCTATCATATGGTTGAAGGGGTGATTGGAGCTTGGCTGGTGGATGTGTTAGTAGTTGTTATGTGGCTGGTGAATCTATCTATTTGTAGGGTGCTCTTCAATCTTTTTGTATTAGTAGCTTAGGTATGATGAAAGCAACCCACAATATGCTGAATCCAGATTTTCTTGGTCAAATTCCAACAACTTCAGGTATTTACCTAACAATAATAACAACCAAATTATGAAAGAGTACTTGAAGAATCACTTTGTCATAAGCTCCTTTTATTTTCTTTTTCAGGTTTAGGCAAAGCAATTCATGGCAGTGGTGGTAGTAGAACTGCATTTTTACGAGGGCGTGGAAGATCCGCCATTTATATTCACTTTAAGGCAAAGAACGGGTGAGGTAATAAATCCTCTGCTTTAAGTTGATCGCTTCATGTACACATTAGCAGGGATACCACATGCTAACCATGTGATGGCTGCTTAACTTATACTTTTCTTTTCCTTTTCTTTTTCCGTTAGCTATTTGAGCTGACTTTATTGTTGGTTGGTTTTGTCCTTCACAATTAGCTTTTCTTTGTTGAGTTTTATACATTGTATTGAGATCATGTTTCAGATTAATGAGATTTTTTCCCACCATTTTTTATGATTTCTATAGGTAATTGATTACACGTGTGGATTGAGCAATTTTCTTACCTTTACATTTCAAATCTCACTTCCACGAGGCACATTTGCATGTGCAGGAAAGTATAATTCAAAATTGTACTTTTACAACTGTATGTAGCCAGGATAGGGTTTTGCACTTCCAAAACTATTAAGTAGTGTTTATTGGTTGACCTTTTCAAGCTTTGAGTGATCTCATGACTAGTGAATTATCTTGTTGGTTTTATGATATTTATAAGCGGCAGTAGGATTCAATCTTGATATATCATATTATTAATTATAATGTTAAAAAATGGATTATAAGTGGGAGTAGGATTCAATTTTATGATATTATGTTTTTAGCACCAAATATCAGTTTGTAAAGGCAATATTGACAGGTAAAAGAAAATCATTAAAATTGTTTAGGTAGTACATAAGTTTTTCGAAAAGAAAGAGAAATTTAGATTTTTTGCTAATGGTTTGTGTTTTTTCTTTATGCAGCCCTGTATAAAGATTCAGTTTAGAGTCTCATATTTTGCAATTCACTTACTTGAGAAGGGAACATAGGTTAGTTTTTTCTTCTATATCACATGATTCTAGCGATAAAAAAGAAAAAACAGAAAAAAAAAAAAGAAAAAAAGAAAAAAAGAAAAAGAAAAAGAAGACAAGCTGATACAGATGCACTCAAAAATTGTATTTGTCATATGTAAGCCCAAAAAATTTCAATGACATCTAAATTCATGTAAAAATAAAAATTTCAAATGACATCTAAATTAAAAAAAAAAAAAATTTAAGGTCTAATGAACTTGAGCACACTATCTTCTTTCTTGTTGGCCCGCTTTTAATCAGCTATATGTTGTGCTATTTTTTTTTTTGGTAAATGGGTAGTAGGCAAATCATAGAATGGGGCTCTTCTGTTCCTGAGTGCTTGCACACTACCTTTCTTGAGGTTATGCCTTTGGATTTTTTATTGGTTTTTCATATAAAAAGTTATTTTTCTCTAAGATTCTTAAATTTGTTGGTTTTAGGTTTTCTATGAAAATTTTTGTTGTGTTTTGTGTTTACTTTCATTTTGTCTTCTAGTGGCCATCCTTTTCTTTTGATTCTTGCATGTTTTGTACATGGGATTTCAGGTTTTGGTTTATTTTTATTTTTATTTTCTTTAAGTTATGGCCTTTTGGATATTTGATGGGTTTCTCAGACATTTTGGAGAGTAGTCATAACTTGATTTCTTTTAGTATCACAACTTGCTTTTGCCATCCATCTGATTCCTAGATATGTGCATGCCTTCTCATGTCTTTATTTTTATTTTTATTTTGTTTTGGTTTTGCAGGTGTTTCTAGCTTTTAGTCCTTGACCAATGAATCATCAAGCTTTGCTCGTATGAGCATGAGGTTTGAATATAATGCTCTGAAGTGATGAGTCATAGAATTCAAGTATTGAAATGAATGGTTCTCTAGTTTGACATATTGATGCCTGCTATCTATTGAATTAATCCTCTATTGGATTTGATGAATTGGTAAAGTAGTCACGCCAATTTGGTTTTTGTTCATACCTTCTTTTTTGTTACTTAATTGTTCTATTAAATTTGAATTTCATATAATATAATTTTTTCTATGTGATTGAAATTGTATTAGTGGTTTATCTTGACTTCATCTCCGAGGTCTGATCATTGTAGCTGTGCAATTTGTTTTGTATGTCCCACTCCCACTTCTCTAAGATGGAATTGGAAGCCTCTCCATCTGAAAACATTCGTCTGATCTGATTACTCTCATTAAATGAGTAACTCATGACTCTTGACTGTCCATCTAGCAGGACCCAGTTAGAATGGATCACAATTATTGATTGATCATTGACATCACTTTTTCTGCAGTGTTCCATACTGAACCCTGACTTCTACCCATCATTGCTTTTACCTTCTGAATATTTCTCTAACCTGATTACACTCAAACAAATGGTGTACTTATGTCTTGGCTGCCCATCTAGAGCCCACCTAGAATACCTCAGAATTACTGATTGATCGTAGACTAGACGCCAATTTTCTTCACTTGTTGAAACTTAGACTATCAACCACCATTCATTTTTAGCAATGGAAAATTTTCTCTGAACTGATTACTATTAGTAAATATGGAACTCATGAATCCTGACTCTCCATCTAGTGAGGCCAATACATTTATTCTTTTATAGACATGAACACATAGTTATATAAAGTTTGCTACTAGTATGCTTATCTGTGTCCTTTTTTCTTTTTTCTTTTTTTCCTTCCACAGACAAGCACACAAATACATATATATTAATTTTTATATATTGTATATTGAAACCTCTAACAGTCTGTCGACGATCACAATACATGTTTAGACTGTCAGTCCACAATGTATGCTTACCCAAGAATGGGTTCCTTTTCGGCAAATCTTGCTTTAACATGATTTTTTTTTCAGTCGGTAAATGCCATTCCTAGAGCATACTGCTCCACTTCTTACTAGAATGATAATGTTCATTATTTGCATGGTAAGAAGGAAATGAGTGCATATTATTTGGAGCATGCTACAGTTAATCATATCCAAAAACACTTTGAAATTAAGAAGCACCTCGCTCCTTACTTTCATTGGGCCTTGCAATTCCTGTATATGTTTTGAAAGAACCATCAACAACTTTCTTCATGATTGCAATTGTTTGATTTTCTAATGTTTCTCTTCATATTTTCCAGCTGAGGGAATGTGCATTTCCTAGTTGAGCGAATGTCCATGCACGCCTGGTAAAGTGCTCAACTCATTGACTGATTACTCCTGTAGATAATAAATGTATAGATTTCGCTATATAGTTGACTTGGATATATTGATCAATCAAATGTTGTACATAAAAGATTTAGCAACTCTGCAAATGGAAAAGAAAAACTTATCACTTTGACCGCTTTTTGACACCGTGCAAATTCTATTGCCATTGTTTTCGTAGTCTTGTCCTCAAATTTGGTTGGAGCAATTTATTGGTTTCCGGAAATCCAATGACAGAAAGTGATCTAATTGAAAACAAAATCTTGTTTATCTTTATTTCTATACAGGCTTTGGTAACAAATAAGCAGAAGTAGTGAATCATCATCATCAACATAATTTCATCCCAGATAAAACATTTTATGATTGGTTCTCTTTAAAATTTAGTCCTATTAGGACCTACTTTCATCTTTTTTAGAAACATCTTAAAACTTCAAAATTTCATCTTTTTTAGTTACTGCTTTTTCTGTATCTATTATAAACATCAAATAAAGAGGTCATATTCAATCTTTCAGCTGAATGTGAGCATTAAAATACTGCCGATGAAACCCGTTCTTCCTTCCACTTGCAGGGTGAAATGCACTCAGAGCTCCCGGTTACACTTACTGTGTTTTACCACGTCATGGGCATCTATGCAGTTGGTTTCCTCAGTTCCCTCTCTGCAGCTATACTTTACTTCCTCTACATCCATTTATAGAGAGTTTCTTTTACTTCAACATTGCACTACACCAAAATCGCCAAACTGGTACAGTTGAAATTTTGGTTCAGAAACGACTTTAAGCCGTTTTTGATTTGAAACGGTAGTGGACCGTACTAGAGTCATTGTGTTATACATTGTTCTTTCCATGATTTTGTTGGTGTGTCCCAATCGAGTGTTGGATCTTCGTATTTCTTCATATTGTGTTTTACTATTTTATTTTGAAACAGATGGACGGAATGGATTCGATTAAAAACCTCTGAGTGGACCCCACAAGTCCTAAGAGACACATTGCTCAATCACTATGAGACTACCACGCTGTGTTTTAAACCCTTTTCTTGCGCCAGAAGCCCTAAAATCCCTCTATTCGTCTCCATCTCCGTCTCCGTCCCTCCCTCCCTCTCCCTCTCCCTCTCTTTCGATCTTCTGATCTCAACCCTCTCTTGATCTCCCTCTCTCCCTCCCTCTCTCTCGATCTCCCTCTCCCTCGATCTCCCTCTCCCGATCTGAACCCTCTCTCTCTCAATCTCCCTCTCCCGATCTCAATCCTCTCTTTCGATCTCCCTCTCCCGATCTCAACCTTTCAATCAGATTCAGTAGTCTGTTTTGTGAAACATATTTGCATTAAAATCTTAGGCTGTATTTGAAATTACTACATCAACATTGAGTGGAATGGCCATTGGTCCATTGGCCATTGTCTTATTTCTTCTATTTGAAGAAATGAGACCACTTTCAATCAAGACCTGGTTTGATCGGTGCTCTCCATCACAGTGGGCCAACCTGTAGCCTCTCGATTTGAAATATAAAAAACGTTAGCTGCAAGATATGCATCTGAAATGAATGCTCACCTGATGGATCAGGTTCGGGATCAAATCCACCGCCGGATAGGTAAGGATCGGGAGTGGGCCCTGGAGTTGGTGTCGGGTGAGAGAGATTGGAATCCTGATTCTTGGATCGGTGATTCTGCTGCCAGGAGAGGGTGGAGCAGAGGAGGGAAAGGGATTTCCCAGTTCCCGTTGGGGATTCGAGGAGTGCGTGACAGTGGCCCTGCCGTTGGGCGCGGTCGAGGGTGGAAATGACTCAGCCCATGAATGCAAGCTACGAGCCGTACGGTTTGTATGGGAATTTGACGGGGAGTTCGCCAATCTGGTAGATGTTGGCATTCTTGTTTTGATTCTCAGGTTCCATCTCTTTCATCGAATTCTCAGAATTCTAGCTTCTAGATTAAACATTCCATTTACTCTTACTAGGAGAGGGTCCAATGATGTTGCTGTAGCTGTGGTGCTCAAAGGTTCTAGCCATTCAACATTGGCATAATGGTTAAGAAGTTCTTAAATAAAAAATTTAAAAAAAAAAAATATGCTCTGTATTTGATTTTCCAAATCTGCTATTACCATCTGCTTGTTTTGCTTCGATCCATCTCGTTTCATTTAGAAAAAATAGATTTTTTCCATTATTTTAATTGATTCATGTGAATTTCACTTCCGTTAATTTTCACCATACAACCTTTTTACTATTGATGCATTTTCTGATTTGGTGTTTTGTTTTGTTTTTTTTTTTTTTTAAATAAAAAGTTTTTAGCTCATTGTTTTGTTTTCTTCTCCTTACGTTTTAATGTTTTAACTTCTAGGGCCATGTTCATTTAAAAGAAGGGAACTGGCAACTTCTCTTGCAACGAGGTCAAGATTTCAAGAGCAAGTAATACAGGAAGAAAAACTTGTCCGTTTTGTCGTAGTCACTGGTTTGATGATTGTTGAAAAGCCAAATAATATGACTATTGAGGATGCCAATGGAACTTGCTGTTACCAGATCCAACCGAATGGTAAGTTGGCAATGATGCCCTTCTCTATACCTATCCTAGAGCCTTGTATTGTGCTAAGGAAATGAGTTCATGGCTTGAAAATGGAGGCCTTTCTCAAAAATAAAGTTTTATGAAGGCTATCTTTATTGTCCGACTCCAGCATTGTCTGGAATTATGGAGAGAATGGAAAAACAGAATTTTAATCGTCTAAAATTTCCTCTTCATTTTTTTGCTAAAAAATTTGCTTTGCCATGTTTACCCAAAAGGAAAGAAAAACAAAAAGAAAGAAAGAAAAGAAAACGAAAAAAGAAAAAAAAAAAAAAAAAAAAAAAAGAAAAAAAGAAAAAGAAAAAGAAGAAAATTTGCTTTGTCATGCATACAAAAAGCATTGTCTAATTACCATTGTCTGCTTATTGTGTATGTCACATCCAATATGTATCAACTAACATCTCTCTTTCCTCTCTCATGCAGTTACTTGAACTATGGTTTATTAGCAGCTCAAGCTAAGATATTCAAGGTTGTGGGGCCTCTGATAATCCATGCATTTTGGATGGTTATCATGGTATGTTGGTTGTCCCCATTTTTAAATTTCTTAGAAATGTCGTCTGCAACCTTTTCCTACTTTTCTAGGAAAACATGAAATGATTTTTGTGTGTACTAGTAAGATCTCTTTGTTTCCAATATGACAAAAAAGTGCTCCATCCACTCAATGTGTTCATGCCCCTGTTTGAGTGCCCGTCCACTCAATGCAAGATAAACAAGGCAAAGGGAAACCTCATCCTTCAGCTCAGAGCTTCAAAGTTTTTAAAGTTCAAGAGGTAAACTCTTCTTTAATATTATTTTAGAGCTTTGATGTTTATCATAACGTACATAAATACAAAATGTTCATAATATGAAGATAGGTCGAGAACAATTGAATGGCTTTAATTCCTTGAGTAACACACTGTTATTGAACACTCACCATTAAAAAATTTTCAAGATTGTTATATTTTAATCTCTTAGCTGCATGTCGGCTTGCATTTGTTTGGTTCCTTATTGACATTGTTATCTTGATCTAATTGGATTGTTTACCTATCTCGCATAACCTTGTTTTACCTATTTTGAATTCTTACTTCTAATCAATGAGTTGGAAGAATATAGAGTTGCCATGGTGTGTAAATGGTAATTTAATTCAGTTTTAACTGTCATGGGTGTTGTTTTAAACTGTATTCTGGTTTTTTCATGTTGGCCTTGGAACTTGCAATGTTTTCTACTAACAATGCATCTTTCACGTTATATTTTCATTTCATTCTTCTTTACTCTTTCTTTTTTTTTTTCTTTTTTTTTTTTTTTGTAATGGGGAAGGTTTTTTTAAGGTAAAAATGTCCTTTGCAAAATGTGAATTGATTAGGTGTGCACGTGATGGACCGTCCATGCACATTGTATAACTACCCTGACACAAAGTACAGGCTACACTTACAATGTGATGGACCATCCATGCACATTGAGTGTAGGCAATCCACAAATGCTTATAGTCATGAATGTGCAATTTGGCCATAAATGCTTAGCCATTTGCAATTTCAGTGCATCATATATGATTGCTTTATTTTTTCATTTGATTTCATTTTGACTCGATTCATGATTTTTCTTGCTCAGTTTTAATAATTCATTGCTTTGAAGCATCGCTGGAAATTTTTGTTGTTGTCAATGTGGTGGCCTGTGTGCCTGGTTTAAGGATTTAGTTTATGGATCTTGGGCCCTTCATTTAGATTTAAGAATAACCAATCGTACTGTCTTGTGGGTTTGAGATCCGATGGATTTGAGTTGAAATGTATATGATTGTGCCATCATAGTGTGAAAAGCCTGATTCACTTACTGTATTTCTTGATTTTACCATCCTGACATTGTGTGAAAGTTTCTGGTTTCTCTGTATTTCTTGAAGTTCAGCACAGTAGATAACCTGATATGATTGAACTCATTCTTGCATAAACACTTCTGATGCAAATCCACATGTTCTTGTCATAAGTTATCTATCTGATGCAGGGTTTTGGTTTTCTGTACTGCCTTATGTGCCATTTCATGTTACTATATTCTTAACTTCCTGTTTAAGTTTTCTTACTCATTAGTTGATGGTAGCATTCTCTTCCACTACAGTGGCAATGTTGATGCCATTGTTCGGAAAGTAATATTTCTCATCCATTGTCATGTACATTTGAGCAAACCAATTTTCATCTAATTTCAAGGAATTCGGCTTTTTTTTTTTTCCAAAGAATTTTACAGTTATTCTCTTCCACTACAGTGGCAATGTGGATGGATGGCATGATCTCCACTAGAGTAAATAAGGCATTACATATAGTTGCTAGTATGTTATTTAAATGGATTTTAAATAGTCATCATGGTGAACCCTGCAAATTTAAGGGTGCCCGTCTCTCTCCCAACAGTTTCCTTCATTGTGGCCCACTTGAATAATAGGTCAACTTGATTTTTTGGCCCTATGGCTCTAGGCCTAACGTGAGATTACATGTTTGGTGCTGTAATCTAATGGAACCTTCAGTTGTCATGTTATTGTGATAGGTGTCCATGATGGGCTTTTCAAATTGGGTTGGTGTTTTCCAATGCTAGGCCAACAAGAACTTGGGTCTGAAGCCAAGTTGCAGCCCTAGACCAAGCATGCACCTGGGCCCAACACTTATTCTTTACTTTGTAATGGGTGCCACTGCTAGCTAACTATCATAGTAATAAAAAATCTGCATATTTGCAAATTGCTTTGAAACTGAAATTCACTCTTTTGGATCTGTGTATCTTCTTTCAATATGATTCAGTCCACTTGATCTATTTGATGATATAGATATACCAATGCAGAGAAAATCTTCTTTTCTTTTTTGGTAAATTGAAATTCATTACATGCCCCCTTTATCGTTATAATATCCGACCGCAACATTTCGGGATGCGAGGGGAACTTATTGCAAATGCTATATTAGTTGTGTCAATTGTTGCTTGTAAAGTAGTCTGTCTTGAAAACCTTCTACATGTGTTTTTTTTTCTTTTTTCTTTTTATTTTTCTTTTATATATGAGCACATCTCACTTTACATATATATATTTTTTTTGTGTTTTAGTGATCTACTAACACCTTTGCCCAGGTGATCTTATACACTCTTTTAATGCATGAAAGGTGTCGACATGGTTACTTCTCATACAACATTTCTTACTGTGGTGTTTCTTCTAAAGTTAGTTTAGAGTGGTATTATTTTAGTTAGTTCATAATAGATACATCTGATTGAGATGCTTTTGTCTAATTTCACTATAAACATTCTAATTGTTAATTTTTTTTAATAGGACCTGCATTGTTGGTGGATGTTCCAAGGGATACAAATTTAACAGGTAAATTCTACTTCCGAGTAATATCTATTAACCATAATTGGAAAGTTGTCCTTTAACTTTCTTTTGTTGTATGTTTTGAATTGAGCTCTTTGGTTTTCTGTTGCTTAATTTGAACTGCTAAACAGATTCAACTACAATATGATTTCTTTCATATTCCTCAGCTTGATTGTATGGAAAGGGCATTAATTATATTCTCTTTAACATTTATGCAGTGTGTTGGTCTGCATTATACTACACCAAGCAAGGTATGCTCTCATTAGCTAGTGACATCAGTTAACTTGTCTAGGTTACCATTTGCAAATAGAATTCTAACTGTCATAGTTTTGATTATTATTATTTTTCTTAAAGTATTTACTAGGTGAAATAAATAACAAGCAGATGGATTTGGCATCTGGGCACCCGTAAGTAGGCCATTATAGTATCTGTCATCTGGTTAATGAATAGATAGGAAGGCAAGATAGAAGTCATTATCAACAACTAAAAAGTCATCAGCAACAACCAAAAAGTCATCTAGCTCTTAAAAAAAGTAAATTACTTGGTTGCCTCATCCAAACACTGGCTTTAAATTTCTGCTGCAACACTTCTTGGCATTCGTTCAAATATTAATAAAATTGACATTATTTTAGCATTCTTTTTATACATTCATCTACCATTATTTCTTTGAGAAATATTAATTGCAATTAATGATGAAAGAAAAGTTTTGAAGCCGTAAGGCAAAAAGAATCCATCTAAAGGACTCTCTTATCTATTCGCAAATCGCTTGATCATTTATTACAACTGGTTAGCTTGAGTCAAGTATGACTTTAATACACCCACACTTCTTAATTGTACACGTAAATTTAATACAGGCCCTCGATCACACATGTGGCCTTATGTTTGATTGAATTGTGTGAACATAATGTACAAAATTATATGTGCACTCATGCACTTATGTCTGAAAATTTTTAGATTATCATACTGAGATATCATAGTGACTCTTCTTTTAGATGAAAATAGGTACATGAATATCGCTAAACAATTTGATTATGGTTGTGAATAATCAGATACATAGTGATAGTATGGTACATAGTTTAAAAGCAATTATGAATTCTGTGATAAAACCCATTTATAATGCATCAGACGGAGGATGATTATCAGTCCCAACCCAAGCCTGATAATCAGGTGGTTTCAATGGGTTGGGTTGGGTTGGGTTGGGCCTGAAATAAAAGGTGATTAATATGAGGGCAAGCTCATGAATTTTGGGTCTATTACTAAACGGGTTGACCCATTTAGCTAAGGGCGATCCAGATCAGTGGGTAGCATGTTGGAAATCAAGTGTGGTAAAATTGAGAGAGACTTGGCTGCAACCCTGAACCAGCAATGTTGGTGAGAACCTGACCATAGGGACCCACCTTAATGTATGTACTTTATATCCACGTTGTTAATCTGTTTTACAGATTATTTCAGGCCATGGTCCCAAAACCGAAGCAAATATAAATTCAGGTGGACCACACCGCAAGAAATGGTCAGATATTTTTTTTATCCTACAATCAAATTTGGTGTGTTCTATGGTTCATGGAGGGTTTGTGGATGCTTGTGATTACTTCTTGGCACGATCCGAAAGAAAAGAAAATGATTTAAGTGAAAAGAAGCAAGGGCTATCAACAGGTCGGGTTCAGGTTGGGTCCTATAGTACTCGTTCCTGACATAACTGGTTAACATCTTACTGGGTCTTAGTCACTTTCGTGCCCGAGTCTCATTCTTGAGGACCTAGATCCAATCAAGTTCCACTGCCCATTGGGTACCTAATGGTTCTTTAAATCTTTTCACCCATTTAGAGAACTGTAATTCACTTCTTGTAGTTTTGTCAACTTCGATAACACCTGATACACAAAGTCCATTGGCATATTCGCACTACCATCTGCTATATTTAGGATCATCTACAGAATTTGGATTTGAATTTTTCTTGATTAACTTTCTAGTTGGGTTTTGTTGAATTATTCTCTATGGGAAAATTGTAGGTTTACAAAGGCGTGGAAAGAGCTGCAGACTGAGGTGGATAAATTACCTGAGGCCTGATCTTAAGAGGCACATTCTCGCAGCAAGAAGAGAACCTGATAATCAAACTTCATACAGTTTTAGGCAACAAGCAATCCTTTGTACGAGTAGCCAGCTGAGCCATTGAAGAGAGAGACCTTTGTATGAGCAACCAGCTGAACCATTGAAGAGAGAGAGTGAACCTTCGCTTAGCATGTAGCTTGTGTTTGCAAAAGAGCAAGGAGTACAGCTATAGTGGGTTCCTAACACTCAAGACAGGAATTGTTAGATTATAGTTGCCTGGAAATGTTGTATCGAAATTGGAAATTGGAATTGGAATTGAATTGAAATGTGTATTAGAAAAGAAGGAAAAGATTATTGTGTCTGTGAATCATTCTATTGTCTTTTTCTTCTATTCGTAGAATTATTTGGTAATACAGGTATATTATAGTTCTCTAAAATTTTCCTAAAATTTCATCCGTTGGCAACATTAAGAAGCGTGTAAAACCGTTTCTAAAATTGTGCCTAAAATGTGACCGTTGGCACCAGAACGGTTTAAAACCGTTCCTAAAATTCCGTTTCTAAAAATTGAAGCAGATCTGAAAACTGATTCGAACCGTTCGATTTTTTCATGCGACGCCACATTTAGGAATGGTTTAAAACCGTTCTTGAATGACAATTTTGGTGTAGTGGAAGCGAAAACACAAACATCAGCTTGATCCAAAACTTCTATCAAATGCATAGTGTTAACATTAATTCTTAAAGTCTTAGGGTGTCATTAAGTTGGGTCACAATTTTGACTAGAATATTTAACCCATTTTAAAAGTCTGGTCCATTCTATTTTACTGATCATTACCCTCAAACTGACTAGTTACTCGCCCCGATCATGTTACATATGAGAAAGATATTGGGCAAACAAGATTAATCAACAATTTGAGTGAATTTTGATTTAAACATCTGAAGTTATTACTCTTCAATCCGGACTGATCAGATTGTCAAAAAATGGTTAAAGGTTATTCATAATATCAAAAATATATGAATGAATAAAAAACACAAACATCAGCTTGATCCAAAACTTTTATGGTCTCCATGAAATTTTAAATGGTAGAGGTTCAATCACACTATTTCTTGTGGTGTGGTCCACTTGACCTTTGGATATGCTTCTTTTTTGTTCTTTAAACCTCAAATTATCTGTTAAGATGGATGAATGGAGTGGATAAAATAAATAAATAACAGTAGACCCCACAGAGTTTACTCTGGTAAGGGTAACGAGTAACTCACCTAAATGTAGTAGAGAAGGGTTTCCTTAAAACATTTATAATCATATATTGGGCCTACCTAAATGTGATTCACATATCCAACCCACTCATTATGTGTGTCCCACTTGGATGAGAGATCAGACTATGTTTCAACCGCATCCATGTCTGTATTAACTTATAAACATATTGGATCTCAAATAAACATCGCGGCAGGTCCTAAGAAGGTTTTAATAGTGGGTGTCACTGTCCCACTCGTTTCTATGGTGGGTCAACTTGAACTTTGGATCTGCCCCGTCAATCAGATGCACCATTCCATGGTAGGCCATGAGCTTAAAAATAAAGTCAATCCATGACTTGGGTGGGCCACACCACATACTATAGTTGAGAGAGTTACCCTCCCATTAAAACATTCATAATCATTTATTAAGCCCACCTAGACGTGGTTTATAGATCCAGCCCATTCATTATGTGTGTCCCACTTGGATGAGGAGTCAGACCAAGTTTCATACACATCCAAAACTCATGTGGGCCCCACTAAATGCTTTTATTTATTTTAGGGATGTCTTCACATAGTTTTAGATGCTATGGCCCACCTAAGTCTCGTATATGACTAATTTTTGGACTTAAAGGGGACACATCAAATGCATGGTGTTGATGTTTTACACACATCATGATGGGGCCCACACAGATTAACCTCACGGGAAGTTCCCATGAGGTAACCTTATAGTACCATTTCACTATTTAGGTAACTCCTTCATGGGTGTTACTCTAACCGTGTAGGGCCCACCTTGATATATTTTATGTATATCGACACTGTCCATATATTTTTCCATCATATTTTAGGATGCTATTTCAAATCATAAGAACTCAATAATCTCAGGTGGGCCATACCAATCAAAACAATGATGAATAACCATTAAAAACCTTTTGAAGGCCACAAAAGTTTTGGATCAATTTGATCTTTGTAGTTTACCTTCATCTAGATCTCCTTTACATTATCAACAAGTTGGATTGCAAATAAACATTACTAAAACCTTACGATGGGCTCTTTATAATTTTTAATGGTGAGGTACTATATTATCATTCTTTCCAATGATGTGGTCCACTTACGATTTAAATCAACACAATTTTTTATACCCGACCCAAAAATGGGTTGGAGAAACGTATGGGCGGCAAGGATATACAACACATCATTAAAATCTCACTTTTGTTATCTTACTTTTTAATTTTTCTTGTCAAAATACAAAATTTAGTTTTCTTTTTTAAAATATTAATATTTTTTACAATTTATCAATTCTTTTCATAATTTTGTTTAATTTCTTAAATTTTCTTTTTCAAAATATCATTTTTTTAATCTCACTTTTGTTATATTACTTTTCAATTTTTGTTGTCAAAATACAAAATCTAGTTTTCTTTTTTAAAAAATATATATTTTTTTTACATTTTATCAAACTTTTCACAATTTTGTTTAATTTTTTAAATTTTCTTTTTCAAAATATCATATTTTTATCGATTTTTTATTTTGAAAATTATCAACATTATTCAAAGTTCTGGATAAATAAAATTCATAATTTTTTTAAGCTTTTTCATTTTTGACCTGACCATTGGAAACGGTTTAAGACAGTCTCTAATAGAGACGGTCTTTGACGGTATTTGATAGAGACGGTCTTTGACAAAGCTGTAAGACGGCTAAGGACTGTCTCTAATAGAGACGGTCTTTGATCGTCTCAGATTGCAAGTAAAAGACGCCCAATGACCATCTTAGATGACCGCATATAAGACGGTCAAGGACAGTCTCTAATGCAGACGACCAATGACCGTCTCGGATGACCCATATAAGACGGTCAACAACCGTCTTAAATGATTTGTGGATGTTCAAATTTTTAAGACAATATTAAGAACGGTCAGGGGCCGTCTAAAATTTTAGAGACGGTCGTCTCTAAAGCATCTTTAAACCAAGCAATTTTATAGATGGTCTAGAACCGTCTCTAAATTCATCCTGCTTTTTTTTTTCCATTTTTCACGTAGTGAGATAGGTTTGTAGGTTTCTGAGATGTTGAGACACAAAGATGGGTTTGTGTACTCAAATGGGAAGAAACAAGAGAGATGGAAGGTGGTAATGGATAGGTTTTTGAGAGGAGTGATTGAGGTGGTGTAAAATGGAGAAGAAGATGGAAGATTGATGTGAAAAATATAACAAGATGATGTCTTGAATGTATGGAAGGGGAAGTTGACAGGGAAATGGGGTTTTTGGAGGGTTTAGAGGGTTAGAAAATGAGTGGAATGGAAAAAGGGGAGGTGAAGGGTGTCAAATAGGGGTCTCACATGTCTAGGAGGGCCCGCCTATCCGGGCGGTGGTTGGTACGCCGGCGGTCAGGCGGTGCCGCCGCCTGTGCTCTGTCCCGTCAGTGGTCGCTACACCTGAAGACGATGTCCCCCCCGGGTGCGAAAACATGTGAGACCCACCTTGGGTCCCCCTATAAATCACAGTGTGGCCCCCACATCCATTCAAGGCCCCTTTGGACTTCAACTCGTACATATTAACGGTTTTAGCATGGTTTGAGCATAAGATTTACTAAGTTATCGCCTAAACTCATCGATTAACGGGTTAGAGAGGGTTTGAGATTAAGTTTACATGGTCTTATATGCCTACGGGGTGAAATTCAACGGTTAGTTCCGGTCAATTTCGTCGACAGCGAAAGTTGGAATCCTAGGGCTGTTTCTGCATTTCATCTCTTCCTCCTAAGTCAAAGTACGTCAGCGTGCGTTGTGTTACCATAACCCAGGTCCAGTCTAATCCAAATCATGCTCTTATACCAACTTATAACGCCCTGAAAATCGAGGGTCGAGCAGGAGCCCAACTCCTGAATTCCAACAAATCACTTATGCAACATAGATAATGATGATTAAATGTTGTCCATGTTAGTGCATTAAACATGAGTGGGATTATACCAAAACATCATATCATACTCCAGAAACAATTGGATTATGCAAGTGGAAGACTGTGATAAGCATATAAAGCATAACGGTGATTGTAAGTCTCTTGAGTATGATCATGTTACCAGGTCAATAAATTACATGTAAAATTCCAAAATATACAAAATATGTAATGTTATCTAGTCAGCATCCTAGTAATCCCCGTCGATCAGAACATTGCCTAAGTAGACCTGCCTGATAGCTGCAAATAGGAGAACTCATTATCATAAAAGTTCGGCTCCACTTCGTAAGCATCGTCATCATCTATAACTACAATAGGGTCTGGTTGGTGTTTAAAGCGCCGTCCCAGAATGTGGGAGTGAGTGATTAACTCAGTGGAGTTATAAAGCAAAGGTTAACATGTTATCAATTAAGTCAAGTAGTAATGATAAAGCAGTACAACACTCATGTCCTAAATACTCTTGTTAATGCCAGGATGATATGTGATAATGATGTATGCCCTCGCCTGCACTCGCTCTGTGACATCATCTCACGATCGCGGCATGCAACACTCCCGCTATGCTCAACTCCAACGCCAAAGGCACATGCAATGGGGTGCATGTACGTTATTAGCCAAGTTCTTAATTAGTCTTATTCATGCAGCAGGTTAGGAAGTTAAGGTACCTCCCTTATATCATTTCCTAAACAACAATCCATCTAGGGTCGTTAATCTTAGCTAATTTCATACGATAGTAGTTCTAGGTCACTACGGAGAGGCTCATCACCATCAGCATAGGATAGCTTATACTCGAAGCAACTACGGAAGGGCTCATCGCCTTAGCGTAGTCCTAGTGTAAACTTTATGTCACTATGGGCTTGTCACCTGATCGTAGGCCAATAGCTCAAATACAGTGTCTAATACCACCGTATTTGGCTCACGAATTTGTTTACTCACTGGACACTATGGGGAGGCTCGTCGCCCCAGCGTAAGCCGACAGCTCGAATATGGTATCCCATACCACCATGCCTAGCTCATGAGTCTTAGCGAATCGAGGTACCAAGGTTAAATCGGCATTCCACTGGTAAGTTTAGCACTTTAGATTCAAGCAGTAGCATCCATACATGGTGAACATATATTGGGCCAATCGGGTTACTTGACAAGCTCGACTAGTATGAGCGTACGTTGACTTAATCGACATGGAGTGCATAAGCATCCCGCGTGGCCTAACCACTATCGTCAAATGACATATGACTCAGATTCATCGAATGCATCCGTCATGGCTAAAACAGTTTAGCCACCGATCGTAAATCATTACCAATTGCCTAGACTAAAACGTAGCCCCAAGTACACTCTAGAACAATAGGATTCACATGTAATAGCTAAGACAGCATGTAACAACCTATTTAAATGTAAATCTCATATCAGCATTGTAACGAACACATAGAGTACATGTTAACATACATAAACATTTTATTCCTAAATCGCATAGTAGTAGGTTAGATTACATGAAGGAAACTGTAACCCTAGATAAGGGGATTGAGAATCCTGTCTCAACACCCTCATCAAATACATTACATCAAACATTTTCTCCCTCAGGCATTTTATCAAACACTTGGACTGCACATATTACATACATGTACTAAGTTAGTTAAAATAGGTATTATAGCAAATCCTTTCATAAGGGAGTTGCCACACCTACAACAATTATGTATACCTAAACAACAATCATGGAAAGCACAAATCATAATTCTATATTCATTCAGACATTTAAACAAACACTGGAATATATTAAAATCAACATAGTATACATATATATGAGATATACGGAAAACATTGTATCTAGGCATACGTGATAGAAATCAAGTCAGACATAAATCATTGCTGACATTGAAAGCCTTGAAAACCATAACCTAAACGTTTATAGTGCGCACCTTTCACCGATAAACTTGTAACGAACTCGTTTAAACACTAAGTCCTCGGTTACGGCACACCGGCAACCTATAACATGAAATAGGTTAGTTACTTCGCCATTTACTCTATTTGAATCCCTAAAATAGATTAGGGTTAGGATTTATTACCCAAGAACGGAGTTGAAATCACCGGGATAGCTATTCAGAAAGGCTGATTCAGCCCATGGAGTGATGAGATTGGATCCCAAGAACAAACCCTCACACACACACTCTCTCTCTCTCTCTCTCTCTCTCTCTCTCTCTTCTCCTCACTTTCTTCTTCTCTTTTCTCTCTCTTCTCTCTCCTAGGGTTTGGAATTTGTATGACAAGGGAGAGAGAGGGTTTAAGACCCTTATATAGGCCCAGAACTGATGAGAATGGCCCCAGGGCCATGGTATACTTAGGTTATAGCCAAACGGTGGCTGTTTCACTCTAACGGAGCACATCTGGAGGCCCCTTTTCTGTGTATGGTCAGGGAAAAGTTCCCTAGCATCGGATCTTTCCAGGTTAATTTTTTAGTCCGACCAAATTGTGGATCAACCGTGGCGAACCAGTTTCAGTTTAACAGTCGTCGTCACTCGATCAGGGCTACAAGTACACTGACTTGTGTAGGAAAATTTTCTTGATCTGAGGGTATAATTGGGTTAGATTCTGACGGTCTGAAACCTTAAATTTGGCCTGCTAGTGAACAATCCAAATCACTTAAATCTGAGTTTATTTTCTGAAGATATTTGCGTTTCTCACACACTTTACTCCGGGCTCAAGTTGTGCGTTTCAGGATACTATCTGGGCTTGATTTTTGGGATGTTAGTCAAGCTCAATAAGGCGGTCATTAGTGTATAGATTCACGGTAATCGGACTTTCGATGCGCTGTCTAGGTCCGAAACGGAGTTTCAAGCTGCTCCCGAGAGCAACTGGGTTTTGAGATTGATTCTACATTTTTAGGTAATGTACCGTTAGCGATTCTACTAGTTTTGGGTCTTTCAGTTCGTATTTGATGCAAGGATGAACGTGATGAGTATAACTACTCCGAATCCACGAAGCTTCTCTGGACTCCTCACAGAGACTTCTCAAATCCATAAGGAAAGAAAGCAGAACATAGAAAAAAATTCTAAGAAATTCGACATTGATTAATTAATGACGAAAAATGAGTTCACAACCCTTTAAATAGGGGTACCAAGTAATGGGAAAGAAATCAGAATCAAACTACAACAAAAACTCCTAGAAATCGCGAATTACTATAAATAGTAAACTTACTATTTATAAACGGTCGTGATGTCTACTAGTGCACAAGGTTTTCGGCCAAAAATAGTAAGTTTCCAATTTGGCTTCACCACCGTTCTCCTAATTATTCTAAGCTCTTTTCATGTTGGGCGTAACTCCTAAAGCCCGACGGAAGAAGAGTTATAATCAAACTAAAACTTACTATTTATAGTAAAAACGAAATTAAAATAGGGAAACGATCGTCGATCCAGGGGTTTTTTACAATTCTGGGCTGTGTAACCCGGTGTAGTGGGGTTGGTTGGCTAAAGTAGGTCGTTCTACCCCAAAATCATATATTTTACGTCAGCTAACTCATTTCGGATTGAGAGATACGCTCGATCTAAGGTCCGACGGTCCGGATCACTTCTGTCATCGACTGGGCCTTTTCCGATTCATCTTGGCCATGAAAATGTCTACAATGCGCTTTACATTAGTCCCCTCTACTTCAAAAGAACTCGCTCTCGAGTTCTCATCCTACGCTGGTTCATGATACTCGGTCAAGTCTGTGACGCTGAAAGTCCGTGAGATCACCATGTCATCTTAAAGATCAACAATATAAGCATTGTCATTGATCTTTCGAATGATTGAGACGGGTCCAATCTTCTTATTTTTCAACTTGTTGTACGTCCCGGTCAAAAATCTCTCTTTACGCAGATAGACCATAATGCGGTTGCCCACCTCGAACACTTTTTGTCGCCGGTCTGCTTGTTTCTTGTACTTCTCGTTCGAGTCATGTAGCTTGGTCTGCACTTCCACATGGATATCCAGGATCTTGTCTGTCATCTGTTCTGTTGCAATGCTCGTGCCTGGGTGCTTGCGTAGAGGGACCAAGTCAAGCGTGTGGCGAGGTACTCGTCCATAGATAATCTAGAACGGTGATTTTCCTGTCGAGCAGTTCACCATGTTGTTGAATGTAAACTCTGCTTGAGACGAGGCCAAATCCCACTACTTCAGTTTTTCTCCTGAAATACGGCGAAGGAGGTTTCCCAACGTGCGATTCACAACTTCGGTCTGCCCATCAATCTGTAGGTGGTAAGCACTGCTAAATTGAAGCCGTGTATCAAATCGAGTCCACAAAGTCTGCCAAAAGTGGCTAATGAACTTCATGTCACGATCATAAGTAATGGTCTTGGGGACCCCATGTAGTCGTACGACCTCCCTGAAGAATAGATTCGCCATGTGTGTTTCATCGAGTGTTGCAGAAATGATCTACCACCACGAACACCGAATCCATATCGCGTTGTGTTCGTGGTAGACCAAGCACGAAGTCTGTTGATAAATCTTCCCAAGGACCGTCAGGCGCAGGTAATGGGGTGTAGAGTCCCGATTCTGAGATTGCTCCTTGGAGGTCTGACAAACATGACAACATTATATGGCTTTTCCCACATCACGTACTAATTGCTGTCAGTAATATCGTTCTTCCATAAGAGCTCGAGTCTTGTCTCGCCTAAGGTGTCCATCGAGGCTATCTCCATGTAGCTCCTGAATAATTTGCCCTCTTAGAGAACTTTGGGGGATGCACAATCGATTCCTTTTGAAGAGAAAATCATCCTGTATATGAAGGTCACTGGGGTGACCTTCTTAGAATTTCACCCAAGAATCTTTGAAGTCTTCATCCTCGGCATACAGCTCATTGAGACAATCGAAATCGACCACCTTGTTGCTCATCGTAACAAGTAGTGATGCACGATGACTAAGTGATCAGCCACCTTGTTCTGCTGCCCTGACTTGTGCTTCAGAACGAACGTGAATTCCTGTAAAAACTCAACCCATATAACATTCACACGATTCATGTTAGTCTGACTATTAATAAATTTAATGTTTGATGGTCAGTGTACAGAACAAAGTCTCTTTGAATCAGATAATGTTGTCAATGTTGCAGCGCCTGAACAACTGTGTACAACTCAAGCTCATAAGTCGACCACTTCTTTCGGGCTTTGCTGAGTGATGTTTTATTTAAACCAATCTGATTTAAATGATTTTAAACTCGCAAGTATACGAATCAGATATAAACATGGTACGTATTACGAGATCGTTCCCACAAGGACTGGTTGTCACAATTTGAAATTTAAGACTCTTCTTAACTAATCCAATAAATAGTGTAGCGAACTATTAAGTAAACTAACACAAATCTATGGAGAATAACCGAGAGCAATGAGTAGAATTCAATCAAGAAGAATACTAGGACTTTTGAATCCACCCCTAATTATCATAACCATTGTTTTACCTATTGATTCACCCTAATTCAGATTGATATCAAAATAAATAAAGTGCACTCTATGTCCTTGGTCGGGCACATAGAATGTATAATTCCTTAAAGCATATGGATCACATCTTTCCATCCATGGTCAGGCATGGAGAGATGTCGATTCCTGTTTCTTCCTCTATAGGAAACCAGTTCATGGTCAGACACAAGCACCTAGAATAATATTCCAAACAATATCCACATCTAGACTTTGGTTAAGCTCATAGAATGGAGAAGTACAGAAATCTCAGGAAAGCACACTAGAGAAAGAAACAAATCAATCCAATTAAGATAAAATCAACATATACAAAGCATTATTCAAATTAGGGGCTTCACTCAGCCCTAGTGAAAAGATTAGCAATCCACAATATCGAATAAAAGGAAGGAACTATAAGATTTAAACAATAAAAACATCTCATTTCCCTCTCTTCTCTCTCTCTCTCTCTCTCTCTCTCTCTCTCTCTCTCTCTTCTCTCTCTTCTCTTTCTTGCTCTCCCCAAGCTCTGGATCTCTCTCCCTCCGCTTTCTTCTCTTTCTCCTCTCCTCGGCTCTCCCCAGGCTCTGGCTCCTTCCTTCGAATCCCCTTTTTTGCTGCCCATCCTGTCTCTTTTATGCATGCCAGGGACGGTGGAGGGCTTGAGTCCGCAAAAGAGTCGATTACGGAAGGTTTTTACGCACCAGCGTGCGTAACTTGCTGTTGTGCAGTACCACCGCCAAGCACTTACGTTTGGCTTGGATTTTGAAATGGAAGGTGGCCTATCCTTGGAGTCTGACTCCATGGTTGGGATCTTGGCCCACTGATGAATACATTGGACGGTCTGGATCACCCATCCGATCGTCATTATCTACGTGTAACAGTCCGAAAAATCCGGGTTTCTCCGGACGCACGCATGCGTTTCTTCTTTCGCTGTGGCACTGGTGAGGCCCATAATCATAATTATTTGAGAAATCTAGCCCGTCCACCCAATTCCTCTCAGAATTTCGGTTGGAAATATGTAATTTTTTACCTTCTGTTGATGCGGCCCACGTGATTTTAAACCTACTGTCCATTCCGCTTTTGAACGGTTGAAGATCGGTCAAGCTGTCCTCCTTAAAATTCGTCACCTATACATGAATTATGGCTGCCCCAGGGAACGAATGGATGGTCTGGATCACCCGTTTGGACCATGGGTGGGCCCACAACTGCATCTGATCCCGAACAGCATTAATGCTATTGAAAAAAAGGAAACTTCCGTTTTTGCGGAAGTTGTCGGTCGAACCGATTTTGATTGAGGCGTTTCGGTCCCGTGCACGCGCGGGTGTACATGTGCACTGTGTACACGCCGCACATATGGAATCCCCTGTGATGTTCTTCAGAAATCCAATCCGTCCATCCTGTTTCTCATCTTCTTTAAACCGTCGAGGCCAATTTTGAAACATATCCAGATTGTAGGTGGGCCTAAAATTGGAGATTAATGGGCTGATCTGTCTGTTGGGCCACTTCCCGAGATATCCAATGGCTGACATTTAATACGTACGGTTTATTTATAGTCCTTAGGCCATGTATGAAGTTTCGAGCCAACCGGATGGCGGGAGCCCTATGATCTTGTATTCTGCACCAGTTTTGGGCTTCTTTAACGTGAACAGTTTGATTTCCTCAGATCTCTGATGTGTAAATTCTTCAATATTGGTTCTCTGGAGTCCATCCCTTGCTCTGATGACTTTGGAGCATCAAATCCACGCTTTTAATACTCTTTTTCAATCAATGCTCCTTATTACATCCTGCAATAATAACACCATTAAATTACGATATTAGGCGTTATCATGTACATAAAATCAGGCAATAACTAGGGTCTGATATGTAATATTTGACTCTCATCACCGAGCTTCTCGTTGTAGAAGGCTACTTGCTTGCCTTCCTGTGATAATACTCCCCCAATTCCGACGTATGAAGCGTCACACTCAACCTCAAACAATTTGTCGAAATTATGAAGCACTAAGACCAGTGTTGTAGACAAACGATGCTTGATCTCGTGAAAGCTCTTGTTAGCTTTATCGGTCTACTAGAGCGGTCCCTTTTTCATGCAATCTGTTATAAGTGCAACTATGGTGTTAAAATCTCGCACAAATCGACCATAGAAAGTCGTCAACCCGTGAAAGTTCCTCACCTCATGAATGTTTGTCGGGATCGACCATTCCCCAATAGCTCGCATCTTTTCATTGTCCACACAAATGCATGTGGATGTTACAACAAATTCTAGAAACAACACGCTGTCAGTTAAAAAACTACACTTCTTTAAGTTGAGGTACAAATTGTTAATTTGTAGGACCTGCAGCACCTGCTTGAGATATTTCATGTGCTCCGCCTCATCCTGACTATATATCAATATGTCATCAAAATATACTACCACAAATCGGTCAGTGAACGATTTTAGAACTTGATTCATCAAACGCATAAAAGTACTTGGTGCGTTCGATAGGCCAAAGGGTACACTACCAAAAAAAGGGGCAAAGGATTCAGACCACGTTAGTGTTTTGCTACGGATATAAACCTTAGCTAAATTTGCTACGGTTTTAATCTGTAGCTAAAAAGTCAATACACCATTAATATTTAATATTGTTGTAAGGTGCTCTATGAGGCCTAAAAGAAACTATATATTCTATCTAAGTCGTCTATATATTTCTAAATATTACTTTAGTGGATGAGAAAAAACATTAGCTAGATTGAAGGCTCATGTGGACCACACGGTAGGAAACATTGATATTAAATTACAGTTGCTTCTTATGGTGTGGTCCACTTGGATCTTCAATATGCCTGAAAGTTGGTATAGTAAGCGAAAATAATTTATTAAAATTATGGATCGGAATGGATTGAGGAAATACATCATGATGGGCCCCACAGAACCCCAGATCAGACCGTCTACGTCCGTCCGTCCGTCAATTTGGGAGAATGGATTGGCTACTCCCCCTGACACCAGCCATTGCCTAGTGGTCGGTTCTTTGTGGGGCCCACCATGATGTATGTGTGTCATCCATGCCGTCCATATATTTTTATATATCATTTTATGATATGACAAAATAAATGAAGTATATCCCTATTTCAAGTGGACCACATTATAGGAAAAAGTTTTGAATGAATTTTAACTATTAAAAACGTTTTGGGAGCCATAAAAGTTTTGGATCAAGCTGATATTTATTTTTTCCCTTCATTTGGGTCTTCATGACCAAATCAACAGATTGGATGTCAAATAAACAGTACAGTGGGCCTTAGGAGGATTTTAATTGTAAACATCCATTCATTATTTTTGTCATGTGGTGTGGCCCACCTAAGATGTATATCCCTATAATTTTTCGTATCAACCCCTAAAATGATCTGTAAAAATGGATGAACGGAATGGATGAAACACATACATCATGTTGGGGCCCACGGAGCACCAACCACCAGCGTCAGGGGGAGTAGCCAATCCGTTCCCCAAATTTGAGCGCGGGCTCAAAACAGAGCCGCGCCCAAACCCGTATTCTGCACTCCCTCTCTCTCTCTCTCTCTCTCTCTCCATTCCCTGATTTTTCCCTGATCGGCTTCCCTGATCCTGGGTGCGGGTATCAGAGCATTCCTTAAGCTCTGATACTACACGGGTATCAGAGCATTCCTTCCCTGATCCTCTCTCTCCCTTCCGATCTCTACTCCATCTCTCTCATTCTCCTCCCTCTCTCTCCAATGCGTCAGCCGTGAACCCCCTCTTCTCTCTGCCCGAAGAAATACATGTCGTGAAGCTCCTCTCCATAGGTATGATATCTTCTTCTATTTGTATCTCTTTTCCTTTCTTTCAGATTTGAAATGGCATGCTATCTGTTTGTTGAAATGGCATTGTATCTATTTCACTGTTTGATGAAATGGCATTATATCTATTTCACTGTTTGATGAAATGGCATGCTATCTGTTTGTTGAAATGGCATTGTATCTATTTGATGAAATGGCATTATATCTATTTGATGAAATGGCATGCTATCAAACGAGGGCCTTCGAATGAGGAAGCGATCTCTCTCTCAAATGCAAGATGAGTAAGCTCCATCCATCGGGCTCTGAAATGGACTTAGGACGTCCGAACATCTAAGAATATCTCACTGAAGCCATTCATGAGGCGATTCGCGACAAGCTTCTGTTGCGTGATTTGTTTGATATTTCACCAGCTTTAACGGAGGCTGCTGGAGCGATCATTGATGATTCATTTACTCGCTGCTTTAAGTTGAATCCTCTAGAGCCTTGGAACTGGAATGTCTACTTGTTTCCTCTATGGTGCTTGGGGGTGGTTATTAGATACGGGATTCTTTTCCCAGCAAGGGTTGTGATCTTGGCAGCTGGATGGGTGGTATTCCTTTCGTCTTTCATTCCTGTACATTTCCTATTGAAAGGACATGATAAGTTGAGGCAGAAATTGGAGCGGGTACTGGTGGAGCTAATGTGCAGTGTGTTTGTTGCTTCCTGGACCGGAGTTGTCAAATATCATGGGCCACAGCCCAGCATGTGCCCTAAGCAGGTCTTTGTAGCCAATCATACATCAATGATTGATTTCATTATTTTAGAACAAATGACAGCATTCGCTGTCATTATGCAAAAGCATCCAGGGTGGGTTGGGCTTCTACAAAGCACCATTTTGGAGAGTGTAGGTTGTATTTGGTTTAATTGCTCGGAGGCTAAGGATCGCGAAACTGTTACCAAAAAGTTACGAGAACACATTCAAGGGGTCGACAACAATCCTCTTCTTATATTTACCGAGGGAACCTGTGTAAACAATGACTACACAATCATGTTCAAGAAGGGAGCTTTTGAACTTGGCTGCACTGTTTGCCCAATCGCAATCAAATACAATAAAATTTTAGTCGATGCTTTCTGGAACAGTAAGAAGCAATCTTTTACAATGCATTTGCTCCGGCTTATGATGTCATGGGCTGTTGTTTGTGATGTATGGTAGTGCATGGATGGATTCATGGTTAGTGCCTAGTGCATGGATTCATGGTTAGATCTTGTCATAAATGAGACTAGGGGGTAGGACATGTGTGATACACGTTGAGTAAGGAGGGGATAAAGAGAAAAGTGAGAGGGTTTAGATGGGACACAGTAGGGGGTAGGGCATATGTAACGCATGTTGAGCAAGGAGGGTATAGAAAGAGAAATGGGAGATGTTTGGAGGGGAGAGGAAAAAGGAGATGTGGAGGAAAAGGTGGGGACTACACAGCTAAGAGAATGGTGGGTGACTTGATTCTTCCCATTGTGGTCCATTTAAGATTCTAATCTGCCTAATTTATGGGTTGATGTCTTAGCATGAGCTGAGTCAACACACAGTTGTTAGGGTTGGCCTATATGTTTTTGTCATGTCACCCTAGTTAGACGCTTCGTGATCAATTAAGGGAGAGAGATTGATACTGACTACATGCATTAAAAATTAAATAAAGCAGGTGCAATCTATGCCATAAAAAAAAATAATAATAAATGGCATGCTATCTGTTTGTTGAAATGACATTCATACCAGGAGATATTGAACAGGTTTTTTTTTTTTTTTTTTTTTTTTTTTTTAATTTTTAGAATTGACAACATCTGGAATTGTATATATAGAATGCAACTTCAAAATTCATCCTAGAAATCTCCTACTCCAAAACGCCCTCACAAAATGGTGTCAGAACAGCACTGAAATCAAATCCAAAAATTTCTCATCGGATCGTCAAGCCTTGCGTGGCCTGGGACCCCTCCTCGGTTATCTTGTTAGCTTGGATGGTGCTTATGACGTTTGTAATATTTCCCCTCCAAGCAACAAGTTTTGATCAGAGAGAGTTCCATTGCGATAGCCTGAACACACGTTCAGTGCAGCGGCTCACAATTACAGTTTGATTCATCTGGTCCATCTTACAGTTGAGTAGTTTTGCAGCCTTAACTACCCAAAGTTCCACCTCATCATCCTTGACCCTAAGAGTGTCCTTGATGAGAGCATATGGGATCTCGCCAGAATCATTTGAACTCAAATCAGCCAATGACATCAACCTCATCTTTGCTATACAGTCCTCATGGACCAGACCATAGCTCTTCAGTAAAGTAGAATTCGTAGCATGGAATTTTAAGTAGGCATCCAACCTTTGCGTGAGAAAGATCTTCAACGGCTGATAAACCAATGCATATTTGCCATCTTTCTCTAATTGCCCTACGGTGGGCATATCTAGTAGATCACACTGAAACATATCAGGTGCCTTCACAAACTCTATAATAGCCTGCACTGCTTCGTCTTTGGCTTGACTCATGGTATATGCATCCTCACTTGAGAAAGTTGCCAAGTACTTTGTCAGAAAAGAAAACATATCCTTTCCTGAACTTTTGTTTTCCTTTAAGATATTATAGATTGTGAGATAGAGGTCCCTTTTGTCCAATGTCCCAATATTCCATTCTTTTAAGAAACTATCCATCTTTCTGAAAGAAGGTACAGTATTTATTTTTTTGTATAAGTAGCAAATCCTTCTCTTCCTTGGCCATTTTTGAGATCAGACATGTTTGGAAAGCTAGATTCCTATGCAATTCAATGTGAATGGAAACCAAATAACTTGCTTTGACATCTTGGCATGTTTGGATGGTGTTGAATCATGAGGATTTCCTTGAAAGATTTAACAGATTTAACAAATCATGGTGATTGGGACTAGAGTTCTGGTGGCATCTGTTTTTTTTTTTTTTTTATTACTCAACTGCATCTTACCAGAAAAAAAATGTAGAACTTGAAATACTTTTTTTGGTGTAGATTATTGCGCTCTCTGTAAAACAACCTTTTTCATTTGTTGTCCTTTGATATGGTGGGGCAATAGCTTCACACGTTTATATCCAAAACCAGTTTTTCTATTCATCTGTTCCTTCTTTCTTAAGTGAATGGAGACCAGAAGTAGTTCATCTGTGAGTTGTGTTCCAGATTTTCTGTTCATATGTTCTTTCATGAGGAAGAAGTTGCATTCTTCTTCTTCTTCTTCATGGAGTTATTTGCAATAGAAAATGTTTCTGTCAGATTATTTTGGCTACTTTGTGAGGTGATATTAAACTGTTTTAGATTCTTTTGGCTACTGTGTGATGTGACATTAAACTGTTTTCAGACATGATAGATGAAATTGATACCGTACATTTGTGATTTTTTTGTTTGCTAACACAGTTATTCATTAAAACTTTTTTTTTCAGCAACTATGTTTAAGATTATTAAGGAGATGCTCCCAGCAGATGTCCGCGTCACTAGAGATGGTCCCACCTATTTTTTGAAAATTTGAAAAATCATTTTTTAATGATTCTTTTACTGTTTTAATGATGCCATATGATGTGTTAATCATAGTAGAACATGTTAATGTGCATTTTACAGATTTGGAGTGCCATTTTATATTTTTTTATATTTTTTTCTATTTACGCATGAATTTTGGCCCTTTTTTAAAATTCGAAAAATCAATTTTTAATAATTGTTTTGTTATTCTAATCATGCCATATGATGTGTTAATCATAGTAGAACATGTTAATGTGCATTTTACAGATTTGGGGTTCCATTTTATATATATATATTTTTTTTCTATTTACGCATTTATTTTGGCCCTTTTTTTGAAAATTCGAAAAATCATTTTTTAATAATTCTTTTGATGTTTTAATGATGTCATATGATGTGTTAATCATAGTAGAACATGTTAATGTGTATTTTACATATTTGGGGTGCCATTTTATATTTTTTAAATATTTTTTTCTAATTACGCATGAATTTTGGCCCTTTTTTTTAAAATTCAAAAAATTAATTTTTAATAGTTGTTTTGCTGTTTTAATGATGCCATATGATGTGTTAATCATATTAGAACATGTTAATGTGCATTTTATAGATTTGGGGTGCTATTTTATATTTTTTTTTATATTTTTTTCTATTTACGCATTTATTTTGGGCCTTTTTTTGAAAATTTGAAAAATCATTTTTTAATGATTCTTTTGCTGTTTTAATGATGCCATATGATGTGTTAATCATAGTAGAACATGTTAATGTGCATTTTATATATTTGGGGTACAATTTTATTTTATTTTTTTATTTTTTTCGATTTACGCATTTATTTTGGCCCTTTTTTTGAAAATTCGAAAAATCATTTTTTAATGATTCTTTTGCTGTTTTAATGATGTCATATGATGTGTTAATCATAGTAGAACATGTTAATGTGTATTTTACATATTTGGGATACCATTTTATATTTTTTTAAATATTTTTTTCTATTTACACATGAATTTTGGCCTTCAAAAATAATTGCAAATACCTAAATGTAAGATATTTTCATATTACATTCATTGTAATATACCTATCATTGATAGTAGATAGTTAGAACATCCACCTCGTTGTGGGGCTTGCTACTGGAACCCACCTTGATACCTGCAGTGTAGGTTGAACATCCACCTCGTTGATTGAGCATTATATATTTCATTGACCTAGGTGTACTTGTATTTACAATCTTTAAAATCTTTATATGTAAATTTGTGCCCATTTGCATTGTCGGAAAAACTAAAAAATTTACTCATTCTCAGATTGCAATGTGGAATATGCATCCATTATTCAAAGAAAGGGCGACATTCCAAGCACTCACACTTCTCTCCTTGCAAGCTAAATTGGTGAGTCTTCTTTCCTTCATACTATATGATTCATTGAAGAAGTGGCCTGGCCATTTGGACAGGCCCATGTTTATATATTATCATGAAATTGATGAAGTAGAACCGGATGCGCGTCGGAGCTATCCAGATGTGGAGCGGGGGTCCCTGGAAGGTGGGAACCGCTGTTATGACCATGATGAAGCTGTCTATTTCCTATGGACAGCATTGGAGGGGCCTGACCATTTGGACAGGCCGTGTTTATGTATTTGCTCGAAATTAATGGAGCAGACCCGGATGTGCGTCAGAGCTATCCGGATGAGCGGGGGTCCCTGGAAGGTGGGAACCGCTGTTATGACCATGATGAAGCTATCAATTTCCTATGGACAACATTGGAGGGGCCTGGCCATTTGGACAAGCCGTGTTTATGTATTTGCTCGATATTAATGGAGCAGACCCGGATGTGTGTCAGAGCTATCCAGATGAGCGGGGGTCCCTAGAAGGCGGGAACCGCTGTTATGACCATGATGAAGCTGTCCATTTCCTATGGACAGCATTGGAGGGGCCTGTCCATTTGGGCAGGCCGTGTTTATGTATTTGCTCGATATTAACGGAGAAGACCCGGATGTGCGTCGGAGCTATCCGGATGAGCGGGGGTCCCTGGAAGGTGGGAACCGCTGTTATGACCATGATGAAGCCGTCCATTTCCTATGGACAGCATTAGAAGGGCCTGACCATTTGGACAGGCCATTTTTATATCTGTATTTGCAGGGACCACACCCTTAACCTAAACCTAAAGTTAAAAACCCAAACCTAAAGCCGATCCAGAACCCGAACCTGATTTCCTAAACCTAAACCTTAAACTATTCTCAATTCCCTAAATCTATAACCTAAACCTAAACCTAAACCAAAACCTATAACCTTAACTTAAACCAAAACCTATAACCTAAACCTTAACCTAAATGTATTCTCAAATCCCTAAACCTAAACCTACACCTAATCTTAATCTCAACTCCCTAACCTAAACCGGATCCTAAACTTGAAAACCCAAACCTAAAGCCGATCCCGAACCCGAACCCGATTTCATAAACCTAAACCTTAAACTATTCTCAATTCCCTAAATCTCTAACCTAAACCTAAACCAAAACCTATAACCTTAACTTAATCCAAAACCTATAACCTAAACCTTATCCTAAATGTATTCTCAAATCCCTAAACCTAAACCTACACCTAATCCTAATCTCAACTCCCTAACCTAAACCGGATCCTAAAATTGAAAACCCAAACCTAAAGCCGATCTCGAACCCGAACCTGATTTCCTAATCCTAAACCTTAAACTATTCTCAATTCCCTAAATCTATAACCTAAACCTAAACCAAAACTTATAACCTTAACTTAAACCAAAACCTTTAACCTAAAACTTAACCTAAATGTATTCTCAAATCCCTAAATCTAAACCTACACCTAATCCTAATCTTAACTCCCCAACCTAAACCGGATCCTAAACTTGAAACCCCAAACCTAAAGCCGATCCCAAACCCGAACCCAATTTCTGAACCTAAACCTTAAACTATTCTCATTCCCTAAATCTATAACCTAAACCTAAACCAAAACCTATAACCTTAACTTAAACCAAAACCTATAACCTAAACCTTAACCTAAATGTATTCTCAAATCCCTAAACCTAAACCTACACCTAATCCTAATCTCAACTCCCGAACCTAAACCGGATCTTAACTTGAAAACCCAAGCCTAAAGCCGATCCCGAACCCGAATCCGATTTCCTAAACCTAAACCTTAAACTATTCTCAATTCCTTAAATCTATAACCTAAACCTAAACCAAAACCTATAACCTTAACTTAAACCAAAACCTATAACCTAAACCTTAACCTAAATGTATTCTCAAATCCCTAAACCTAAACCTACACCTAATCCTAATCTCAATTCCCTAACCTAAACCGGATCCTAAACTTGAAAACTCAAACCTAAAGCCGATCTCGAACTCGAACCCGATTTCCTAAACCTAAACCTTAAACTATTCTCACTCCCTAAATCTATAACCTAAACCTAAACCATAACCTATAACCTTAACTTAAACCAAAACCTATAACCTATACCTTAACCTAAATGTACTCTCAAATCCCTAAACCTAAACCTACACCTAATCCTAATCTCAACTCCCTAACCTAAACCGGATCCAAAACTTGAAAACCCAAACCTAAAGCCGATCCTGAACCCGAACCCGATTTCCTAAACCTAAACCTTAAACTATTCTCAATTCCCTAAATCTATAACCTAAACCTAAACCAAAACCTATAACCTTAACTTAAACCAAAACCTATAACCTAAACCTTAACCTAAATGTATTCTCAAATCCCTAAACCTAAACCTATACCTAATCCTAATCTCAACTCCCTAACCTAAACCGGATCCTAAACTTGAAAACCCAAACCTAAAGCCGATCCCGAACCCGAACACGATTTCATAAACCTAAACCTTAAACTATTCTCAATTCCCTAAATCTCTAACCTAAACCTAAACCAAAACCTATAACCTTAACTTAATCCAAAACCTATAACCTAAACCTTATCCTAAATGTATTCTCAAATCCCTAAACCTAAACCTACACCTAATCCTAATCTCAACTCCCTAACCTAAACCGGATCCTAAAATTGAAAACCCAAACCTAAAGCCGATCTCGAACCCGAACCCGATTTCCTAATCCCAAACCTTAAACTATTCTCAATTCCCCAAATCTATAACCTAAACCTAAACCAAAACTTATAACCTTAACTTAAACCAAAACCTTTAACCTAAAACTTAACCTAAATGTATTCTCAAATCCCTAAATCTAAACATACACCTAATCCTAATCTTAACTCCCAACCTAAACCGGATCCTAAACTTGAAACCCCAAACCTAAAGCCGATCCCAAACCCGAACCCAATTTCTGAACCTAAACCTTAAACTATTCTCAATTCCCTAAATCTATAACCTAAACCTAAACCAAAACCTATAACCTTAACTTAAACCAAAACCTATAACCTAAACCTTAACCTAAATGTATTCTCAAATCCCTAAACCTAAACCTACACCTAATCCTAATCTCAACTCCCGAACCTAAATCGGATCTTAACTTGAAAACCCAAGCCTAAAGCCGATCCCAGAACCCGAATCCGATTTCCTAAACCTAAACCTTAAACTATTCTCAATTCCCTAAATCTATAACCTAAACCTAAACCAAAACCTATAACCTTAACTTAAACCAAAACCTATAACCTAAACCTTAACCTAAATGTATTCTCAAATCCCTAAACCTAAACCTATACCTAATCCTAATCTCAACTCCCTAACCTAAACCGGATCCTAAACTTGAAAACCCAAACCTAAAGCCGATCCCGAACCCGAACCCGATTTCATAAACCTAAACCTTAAACTATTCTCAATTCCCTAAATCTCTAACCTAAACCTAAACCAAAACCTATAACCTTAACTTAATCCAAAACCTATAACCTAAACCTTATCCTAAATGTATTCTCAAATCCCTAAACCTAAACCTACACCTAATCCTAATCTCAACTCCCTAACCTAAACCGGATCCTAAAATTGAAAACCCAAACCTAAAGCCGATCTCGAACCCGAACCCGATTTCCTAATCCCAAACCTTAAACTATTCTCAATTCCCCAAATCTATAACCTAAACCTAAACCAAAACTTATAACCTTAACTTAAACCAAAACCTTTAACCTAAAACTTAACCTAAATGTATTCTCAAATCCCTAAATCTAAACATACACCTAATCCTAATCTTAACTCCCCAACCTAAACCGGATCCTAAACTTGAAACCCCAAACCTAAAGCCGATCCCAAACCCGAACCCAATTTCGAACCTAAACCTTAAACTATTCTCAATTCCCTAAATCTATAACCTAAACCTAAACCAAAACCTATAACCTTAACTTAAACCAAAACCTATAACCTAAACCTTAACCTAAATGTATTCTCAAATCCCTAAACCTAAACCTACACCTAATCCTAATCTCAACTCCCGAACCTAAACTGGATCTTAACTTGAAAACCCAAGCCTAAAGCCGATCCCGAACCCGAATCCGATTTCCTAAACCTAAACCTTAAACTATTCTCAATTCCCTAAATCTATAACCTAAACCTAAACCAAAACCTATAACCTTAACTTAAACCAAAACCTATAACCTAAACCTTAACCTAAATGTATTCTCAAATCCCTAAACCTAAACCTATACCTAATCCTAATCTCAACTCCCTAACCTAAACCGGATCTAAACTTGAAAACCCAAACCTAAAGCGATCCCGAACCCGAACCCGATTTCATAAACCTAAACCTTAAACTATTCTCAATTCCCTAAATCTCTAACCTAAACCTAAACCAAAACCTATAACCTTAACTTAATCCAAAACCTATAACCTAAACCTTATCCTAAATGTATTCTCAAATCCCTAAACCTAAACCTACACCTAATCCTAATCTCAACTCCCTAACCTAAACCGGATCCTAAAATTGAAAACCCAAACCTAAAGCCGATCTCGAACCCGAACCCGATTTCCTAATCCTAAACCTTAAACTATTCTCATTCCCTAAATCCCTAAACCTAAACCTAAACCTAAACCAAAACTTATAACCTTAACTTAAACCAAAACCTTTAACCTAAAACTTAACCTAAATGTATTCTCAAATCTCTAAATCTAAACCTACACCTAATCCTAATCTTAACTCCCCAACCTAAACCGGATCCTAAACTTGAAACCCCAAACCTAAAGCCGATCCCAAACCCGAACCCATTTCTGAACCTAAACCTTAAACTATTCTCAATTCCCTAAATCTATAACCTAAACCTAAACCAAAACCTATAACCTTAACTTAAACCAAAACCTATAACCTAAACCTTAACCTAAATGTATTCTCAAATCCCTAAACCTAAACCTACACCTAATCCTAATCTCAACTCCCGAACCTAAACCGGATCTTAACTTGAAAACCCAAGCCTAAAGCCGATCCCGAACCCGAATCCGATTTCCTAAACCTAAACCTTAAACTATTCTCAATTCCTTAAATCTATAACCTAAACCTAAACCAAAACCTATAACCTTAACTTAAACCAAAACCTATAACCTAAACCTTAACCTAAATGTATTCTCAAATCCCTAAACCTAAACCTACACCTAATCCTAATCTCAACTCCCTAACCTAAACCGGATCCTAAACTTGAAAACTCAAACCTAAAGCCGATCTCGAACCCGAACCCGATTTCCTAAACCTAAACCTTAAACTATTCTCAATTCCCTAAATCTATAACCTAAACCTAAACCATAACCTATAGCCTTAACTTAAACCAAAACCTATAACCTATACCTTAACCTAAATGTACTCTCAAATCCCTAAACCTAAACCTACACCTAATCCTAATCTCAACTCCCTAACCTAAACCGGATCCTAAACTTGAAAACCCAAACCTAAAGCGGATCCCGAACCCGAACCCGTTTTCCTAAACCTAAACCTTAAACTATTCTCAATTCCCTAAATCTATAACCTAAACCTAAACCAAAACCTATAACCTTAACTTAAACCAAAACCTATAACCTAAACCTTAACCTAAATGTATTCTCAAATCCCTAAACCTAAACCTACACCTAATCCTAATCTCAACTCCCTAACCTAAACCGGATCCTAAACTTGAAAACCCAAACCTAAAGCCGATCCCGAACCCGAACCCGATTTCCTAAACGTAAACCTTAAACTATTCTCAATTCCCTAAATCTATAACCTAAACCAAAACCAAAAACCATAACCTTAACTTAAACCAAAACCTATAACCTAAACCTTTGAAAAGGCCAAGCTATATGTCCTAGAGGGGGGGTGAATAGGACTATGCCAAATTTAAAAATAAATCAGCGGAACTAAAGTAAATCAATACCCTTACAATAATTAATCAATTCACAATGCTAAATATAATTCACCTTGATAAATAATTATTGAGAGATTGATACAAATTCAGTTCTAAGGACAACCTTACACCATAATCAACAAGGGCTTATGGTAGGACAACCTTATTTCTAGAACCTCTTTTGAATCAAGAACTCAATGTTAATATAAGTAAATGAAATAGCAAGGAATTGAAAATAAATGCGTATAAAGATCTAAATTATTACAACAATCCCCACACTTGCTTGAAAATGTAAATAGTTACAACATTCACATCCACTTGTACATTCCACACAATCGAATGATAAAAGATATAAAAATTAAGCAAGCATTCAATCCACAAGACAAAGAGTTATAGTGGTTCGCCTGTGTGTACACCAACTGTTTTACAACAGCCACACACGAATGCTACTCCACTCCTAATATCCTCACACAGGGATATTAGCGTTCACTATCAAATAGGTTTTCTCGGGTTCACCAAAAACCTTTACTATTGTGTCTTTTCACTTGGGCTTACACAATTCAAAAACCCCTTTTTCTCGAAGTTTTCTCGGATTTCCTCAGACAACCAATACAATGAGATTTTTTCTCGCTCAATCTCAAACAAAACCAATACAATGAGATTTTTCCGCTTAACCTCAAACAAAACCAATAACAAATGAATTTTACTGAGTAATTGTAAAATACTTGGATTTCTCCTTTATGTTTAGTAGTAGAACCAATCGGAGTAAATGATTGAATATCAAAGTTCAATTTCCAATACTCACATTCAAGGTTCTAAATTCTAATAGATTTTAGATTTTAACTTGTCAATGGCGTAGCTATATTTGATTTTGATTCCAAGAAGAAGGAATAATATAATTCCTCTTTTCAAATAAGATTGGAATAGAGAAACAAAATCAAATTAAATAAGCTAGCAAAAAGGAATATTAAATAAGCACAATTTAGCTTAAAATAAACACAGACTTATCTCGAGTGATTACTTGAAAATTCTTGAATGGAATGGAGTTCGAATGTAAAACTCAATTTCGTGTTCAATTTATAGAAGAAAAATCGTTCCTACGACCGGGTCTTAGAAACCTAGGACTCGGTCGTAGCTCTAATGCAATTTTTGAAAATTTGAGCGCGATCTTTGAAAACCGTTCTACGACCGGTCGTGTGTACCCTACGACCGGTGGTCGTGGGACACCTACGACCGGTCGGTGGGACACCTACGACCGGGTCGTAGGACCATGAAATAGGTTCTTGGAATTTCGGGCCGTAGCTCCACGACCGATCGTGGACGCAGTCGAAGCCAACCTACGACCGGTCGAAGGACCTCCAGGATCGGTCGTGGGCGTTCCAAAAATCCGAAAAATCTTCAACAAATTAGGACTGTCGTGGAATTTCTTGGACTAGTCGAACCAATGCTAGGACTGGTCGAACAAGAGCTAGGACTGGTCTTGGAGCAGACCAAGCTCATGTAGAATAAACATTTGTTTTATGTATCCAAAATGACTTACTTAAAGGGTCATCCTAAGGTCATTCAAACCTGAAACATGTCGTATGGACATTGAACTTCAACCATTCAACGAATGTAGATTGTTTGAACCAATATCAGGCTTGAAAGCTTGAACAATATCAGGCTTAAAGTCTTGAACAATATCAGTCTTGAACTTTGACATCTTGAGCTTCATCTTGTAGCTTTGTGAACTTTATACATCTTGTACTTCAACTTGTAGCTTTTTGAACTTTAACATCTTGTGCTTCAACTTGTAGCATCTTGAAGTATAAAATCATCATACCAGCACAAGACACAGATAGATGTTTTGACACATCAAATTTGACAACCAAAGGAGTATGAGACCATAACACTTACAATCTCCCCCTTTGTCAAATTTGTGACAAAACACCACACCAAGTAATAATTCTTCCAATAGACATAAGAGAAGTACAAAGTAAGCACAGATGTACAGATGATAAGCAATGTATAGACATGTATGATAAGCAATAATCATTTTCCCATAACTCATGAGAAGGTTTAACTCCCCCTGAGTAATAGCACAACAAAAATATAACATTCACCAAACTTCTCCCCCTTTTTGACACAAAATGACAAAGGAAGAAAAGCAGTTAATGTGCATAACCAAGTTGGAGTTGAAGCAAAAAAATAGTCCATAACCAACAAAAAGGTTTGAGATGCAAGCTAATATCAAGTAAATATTACTGCATCAAAAAAATTCAATGTAACTTAAGAAGGTGCAGGATTAGATGGATCAATTTTGTGTAAACCCTTAGCAATTCGCCTCATATATTTACGCATATAAGAAAATTGTGTGTCTTGAGTAACACTAATTTGAGCCACCGCTCTTGAAGAGAATTCAACCTTTCATCAAAATCGAAGGTGAAAATCGGGATCATCACCGAGTCCGACTCAAGTTCTTCAAATAAGTCATCCATATTCACGTCCTCGGAAGATCACTAGCTTCAAAGATTACCCGCTTCACCACCACCTTGCTACAAGATCCACTTGGCCTCTAGCCAAATCTAAAGTCATCTTATTAAGATTGGAGTTATTAAAAGGAGATGGTGGATAGGTTTTTCTCTAGTAGGCATGGCTATGAGCATATGATTTGCTAACCTAGTCAGTAAATAACCAAAGGGTATATCACTATGTCCAGGATGATGACGTGACAGAATAATGGAATGACAGATTAAAGAAGGGAGGCATATATTAACACCAGAGACAAATGAATGCAAAACACGAACCATAAAAGAAGTGAGTTCGGTTTTGTTACTTAACGTGGATAAAGATTTGAAATGAATATCTTATGAAGTACTACTGAATGGGTAACAAATACCTTGAGGGAAGTACATGTCCTTTATGAGTCCAATGAACATCCATATTACATAAATCTCTAGTAAGCATTCGTCGTTCGATTCTCGAGAGACTATCATGTAAAATATTAATTGGAATGCTTTCATCATTGATAGGTATTTCCATAATATCTGCAATCAAATGTCGATCTACAACAAACAAACCTTCTTGAGTGTCAACTTTAAAAGTTAAATTCTCAAGAGAAAAATCGCAGATACATGCAAACATGGATTAGGCAATGGACTGGTATGCAGCTCCACCCCAATGTAGGATGTTATCCCATCCCACAGATTCCAACAAAGAAGGAATACCAAAAGAAGCAATGTGATTGACATTAACATGACGTTCAACAATTACATTACGCATACGCAAATCTCGAGCATCAGTAGGATCATTTTCAGGAGAACGAAGATGACGTTGAACAATAGTAGTTGATCTAGAAGAAGATGGACCTCGAGTAGTTTTCTTTTTACCTCTAGGATCCATTTTCAAAGAAAGATTTTAAGGGAACAACAAGATGCAAGATAGAAGAAATGAGATTTAGATAGAACAGATTTTTCAAGAGAAAAACCCCAAATCCTGCAATCAATGATCAAATAGATTCCACAAACATAAGTTTTGAAGCACTAATAGTAAGAATCTACAAGGAAAATGTAAAAGAATCACTAACCTTGAAGAATAATGAAGATGGGTTAGTGCAGCCCGTGCTAGAAGCGTTGGAGAGAAATGAAGAAATGAAGAAGATGACTAAAATCCCCAATTTTAAGTGAAATCCCGTGCTTTACGACATAAAAGTCGTGTATGTGTTCGACCTGTGGTAAACGACGGTCGTGTATTCTCACGACAGGTCGAGTATGACAAAAAATTTGCAATTTTTTTTTTATTATTATTTTTTTTTAAAATAATTTCAAGTTTAAGCAAATAAAACATTAAACTTATGATACACAAAATCATGCAAACTCAATTTAAATTGCACATACCGAGATCAAATTTTAATTTATTAAACCGGCTTTTGTCGAGCGGTTTAGTGAAAATGTCCGCAAGTTGAATCTCGGTTGGAATGTAATCCAAATTTATTAATTTTTCTTCCACTAATTCACGAATGTAATGAAATCTAATGTCAATATGCTTAGTACGTGAATGCCGAATCGATTTTTAGAGATATTTATTGACCGAATTATCACAAAATAAAATCATAGAATCTTGAGTAATTCCATAATCGCTTAACATTCGTTTCATCCAAACAAGTTGAGTACATGCATTTCAAAGAAGAATGTATTCAAACCTTTAGTTGATAGCGATATAGAACTTTGCTTCTTGCTAAACCAAGAAACAAGACAATTTCCAATGTAGAAACAACCACCATCTGGTTGATTTCCTATCATCAATGTTTCCACCAAGATCTCAAGGCATTCGGCTAATTGAACATTAGTCTCATGTGGATACCAGAGACCCAATTTAGTAGAACTTGCGACATAACGCATAATCCGCTTAATGCCAGTTAAGTGAGATTCTTTAGGATTTGATTGATAACGAGCACAAATACCAACACTCAAAGCAATATCGTGTCTACTAGCAGCTAGATAAAGTAAACTACCAATTAAACTACGATACAATTTAGGATCCACATCATTACCGTAGAGTCTTTTGAGAGTCTTACAGCTTGTACTCATTGAGTATCAAAATTTTTACCTTTCTCAAATCCAAATTTTTTAATTAAACTCGAGCATATTTGGTTTGTGAAATAAATATTCCATCAAAGTTGTTGTTTTACTTGCAATCCTAGGAAATAGTTTAATTCTCCAACCATGCTCATTTCGAATTTAGACTTCATCAAATCTGCAAACTCAACAAATATGTTAGTACAAAGTTGATCCATAAATAATATCGTCAACATATATTTGAACCATTAGAATATCATCGTTATATTTCTTAACAAAGAGTGTCTTATCAACACATCCCATTCGAAAGTTATGACTCAAGAAAACTTAGTCAATTTTTCGTACCATGCCTGGGAGCTTGTTTCGCACCATAGAGAGCTTTCTTAAGACGATACACATGATCAAAATTTAGGATCTTCAAACCCTGTAGGTTGTTCAACATATACCTCTTCATGTAAATCACCATTCAGAAAGGCACTCTTTACATCCATTTGATAAATTTTAATTTTCTTAAAACATGCTATGGAGATAAAAAGTCTGATCGATTCAAGACGAGCTAAATGGGCAAATGTTTCATTATAGTCAATACCTTCGATTTGTGTATATCCTGTACAACTAGTCTTGCTTTATTTCGAATAATATTTCTAAGCTCATCGATTTGTTTTTGAAAATCCATTTTGTTCCAATAATATGTTTATCTTTAGGTCTAGGAACAAGTTGCCAGACATCATTTCTGACAAACTGATTAAGTTCTTCTTGCATCGCAAGAATCCAATTTTCATCAGAAAGTGCTTCTTTTACGTTACCCTGGCTCAACTGGGATGTAAAGCATACGTAGTTACATATGTCCTCTAATTGTCTACGAGCGCACACCAAAGTGAGAGGGTTTCCAAGTATTTGAGAGGTTGGATGATCTTTAACAAATCCTTAATTCAGGATTAGTTTCACTTGATGAAGTTTCTTGTTTTTCAAGTATAAGAACTTCATCATTATCTAAACCAGGGACAGGTGTCTTCAAAAGATCGTTAATCACAACATTTATTGACTCTTGAATCACACCGGTCCTGTTGTTCGTAACACGATAAGCACGATCGTTTAAAGAATAACCTAAAAGATCCCTTCATCACTTTTAGTGTCGAATTTTCCCAAATTTTCACGGCCACGCAAAATATAGCACTTGTCGCCAAAAATTCAAAAAATTTGATGAAGGTTTTTTCTCAAACCACATTTCATAAGCCGTTTTATTATTAGATTTACAAATATAAACACGGTTAATAATGTAACAAGCAGATTTAATCGCTTCAAATTTGAAGATTCCTAGGTAACTTCATGCTATTTAACATAACACTTCCCATTTCTTGAAGCACTCTATTCTTCCTCTCGACAATTCCATTTTGTTGAGGAGTTTTAGCTGCAGAGAATTCATGCAATATTCCCGATCGCTACAAAATTTCTCAAACCGCTATTTTAATTCGGATCCATGATCACTACTTGATTTTGTGACTTGTGAACATTTTTCAGTTTGAATCCGTTTTATAATCTTTTTCACTTCATCAAGGGTTTCTGATTTATCTTTCAAGAATGAAACCCAAGTGTATCTTGTATAATCATCTACAATAACTAAGATGTACTTTTTGCCACCTCGACTTTCCGTTCTTGTTGGTCCTATAAGATCCATATGGAGAAGTTCGAGTGGTCTTGTGGTGATATTGGAGTTCACCTTTTGTGAGAGCTCCTAGTTTGTTTACCATACCGCATTCACCACAGATCTTGTCTACTTTTTGCATTTTAGGTAGACCTTTATTAGTTCACTTTTGCTCAATCAGATAAATTTCGGTAGTGTACATGTCCAAGGCGTTTGTGCCATAAACTCTCTCATCGGTATGGACCATGTAGCACATTTGATTAGATGAGCTACCATTGCTTACTATATAGCTGTAAGTTCTGCGACCAGCTAATATTACGTAACCCTTTTCATTTGTAATTTCACAACCTTGATTATAAAATTTAACATTATGGTTGTTATCGCATATTTGAGATATGCTCAACAAGTTGTGTTTTAAACCCTCAACATATAACACATTTTTAAATAAGGGAAGGTTATAGAGTTGGACCGTACCTTTGCCAATTATCTTTCAGCTTGCTACCATCACCAAATGTGACTGACCCATCATCATATCTTTAAGATCGGTGAATGGAGCTTTGTCGCCTGTCATATGTCTGGAGCATCCACTATCTAGGTACCATTTTGAATGGCTTGTAGCTTTGAAAGCAGTGTGAGCAACCAAACAAGTAACCTTGGGAACCCATTTCAGTACTGTTTTGGGTTTAGGAGAATAATTGGTCTTCTTTTGTTTATAGTTATTAGAGTGACCTCATCGAGTTAGATTTTAATGTGACTCCTTAAGTAAATCAATAATTTTTTCAGCTAGCGGGTTTCGAATCTGATTTTTGAAATTTATATAGCTGCTTTTGTGTTTTTGAAAGGTTTTTGTATTTTTAGAAAAAACTTGATTAGTACCTTTTCCTTTTGAGTTAGAAGTCTCTCCTTTCACAAAAATGGAAGGAGCATTCTTCTGTTTAGGAGATGTGTTTTTGTCAAAGCCCAACCCGGATCGATCACCACATTTTCTTGATCCGGATAATAATTTTTCTAATTTTGGATCACCTTGGGCATATCTCCATGTGTCCTTCAAACTCAGAAGAGAGGATACTTCATTTTTAAGTTTCTCATTTTCAGATTTTAAATTTTCAATTAGGGAGGTTTTGTATTCTAAATCACACTTTGATTTTTCAAAACTATCTGAAATTTGAGATTTTTCTAAAACAAGGGTTTCAAAACATTCTTTAAGTTTAAAGAACTTTTCTTTTTGAAGTTTAAGTTTGACAGCAATTTTACAAGTTTCTTTATATAAGGCATTGTAAGCATCTTGTAGATCTTCATCATTTTCATGATCACTATCCAAATTTTCTTCACTTGTTAAATCATCGTGATCTGAAAAGGTAAACTTGGCTAGTGTCATAAGGGCCTTAAGTTCACTGCCCGACTCGGTTTCGAATTTTCTCGATTCAAGAGGCTTCAGTAATCGACGATTCATCCCAAGTAGCCAACATACCCTTCCTTTTGGATCTGTCCTTTTTAGGACATTTGTTTGCTAAATGCCCATATTCTTGACAGTTGTAACATTGACTATCTTTCAATGATTTCCAAGTTTTAGACTTAGGTTTAGAACGTTTCTTTTCATTTGCCTTTTGAAAATCTTATAAAACTTTTTCGCTAAAAGGGCCATATCATCTTCAGACTTTTCTGAATCTGAATTTTCTTGAGTAATACTTTTAGATGACTTCAAAGCAATAGACTTACCTTTAGGAGCTTTAAAACTTAATTCATAGGTTTGCAAAGAACCAACTAATTCTTCTACCTTCATATTGTCCAGTATCACGAAGTTCCCTGGATTGCGGTTACCTTTGAATTGAACCGCTCAGAAGAGAGCGTAGTATTTTTGCACACACTTTACTTCTCGAGATCTTTTCACCAAGACCCCACACATAGTTTACAATGTCATTCAATCTAGTGTAAAAGTCCATAAACATTTCATTTTCCTCCATATGAATTTCTTCAAATTTAGTTGTGAGGAGTTGGACTTTAGATTTCTTGACAATTGTAGTACCTTCGTGTGTCATTTCTAAAATATCCTGTGCTTGCTTTTTAAGATCACAGATATGATTCTTTTGAACTCATCCGGTGATAGTGCGCAAGTGATTGCATTTAGTGCTTTAGCATTAGCACTACTCTCATTTTTTCAAGTGTGGTCCATTGGAAAAATGGTGTAATTTTCATAGATTTTGAACCATCAACACCAGTTACTTCCATGGTAGGAGGATTCCATTCGCCATCTTGTGGCTAGCCACACACTTTCATCCATTGATCCGAGAAAGATTCTCATTCCGCTTTCCAATAGGCATAGTTGGAGCCATCAAAAGGTGGAGGCCTAGTAATCGAAAGGCTATCAAAATTTGACATCTTTTTAAATAGCTTAGATCGTTAGCTCAGGAAATAAATCCAAATAAAAAGTAACAAGAAATGAGCTATTAGGCTCTGATACCACTTGAAAAGGCCAAGCTATATGTCCTAGAGGGGGGGGGTGAATAGGACTATGCCAAATTTTAAAAATAAATCAGCGGAACTAAAGTAAATCAATACCCTTACAATAATTAATCAATTCACAATGCTAAATATAATTCACCTTGATAAATAATTATTGAGAGATTGATACAAATTCAGTTCTAAGGACAACCTTACACCATAATCAACAAGGGCTTATGGTAGGACAACCTTATTTCTAGAACCTCTTTTGAATCAAGAACTCAATGTTAATATAAGTAAATGAAATAGCAAGGAATTGAAAATAAATGCAGAAGTAAAGATCTAAATTATTACAACAATCCCCACACTTGCTTGAAAATGTAAATAGTTACAACATTCACATCCACTTGTACATTCCACACAATCGAATGATAAAAGATATAAAAATTAAGCAAGCATTCAATCCACAAGACAAAGAGTTATAGTGGTTCGCTTTGTGTACACCAACTGTTTTACAACACCACACATGAATGCTACTCCACTCCTAATATCCTCACACAGGGATATTAGCGTTCACTATCAAATAGGTTTTCTCGTGTTCACCAAAAACCTTTACTATTGTGTCTTTTTCACTTGGGCTTACACAATTCAAAAACCCCTTTTTCTCGAAGTTTTTCGGATTTCCTCAGATAACCAATACAATGAGATTTTTCCGCTCAATCTCAAACAAAACCAATACAATGAGATTTTTCCGCTTAACCTCAAACAAAACCAATAACAAATGAATTTTACAGTAATTGTAAAATACCGGATTTCTCCTTTAGCAGCCCTAAGAGAACCAATCGGAGTAAATGATTGAATATCAAAGTTCAATTTCCAATACTCACATTCAAGGTTCTAAATTCTAATAGATTTTAGATTTTAACTTGTTGGGCGTAGCTATATTTGATTTTGATTCCAAGAAGAAGGAATAATATAATTCCTCTTTTCAAATAAGATTGGAATAGAGAAACAAAATCAAATTAAATAAGCTAGCAAAAAGGAATATTAAATAAGCACAATTTAGCTTAAAATAAACACAGACTTATCTCAGAGTGATTACTTGAAAATTCTTGAATGGAATGGAGTTCTGAATGTAAAAACTCTGAATTTCGTGTTCAATTTATAGAAGAAAAATCGTTCCTACGACCGTCTTAGAAACCTAGGACCTGGTCGTAGCTCTAACATATTTTTGAAAATTTGAGCGCGATCTTTGAAAACCGTTCTACGACTGGTCGTGTGTACCCTACGACTGGTCGTGGGACACCTACGACTGGTCGTGGGACACCTACGACTGGTCGTAGGACCATGAAATAGGTTGCTGGAATTTCAGTCGTAGCTCCACGACTGATCGTGGACGAGTCGAAGCCAACCTACGACCGGTCGAAGGACCTCCAGGACTGGTCGTGGGCGTTCCAAAAAATCCGAAAAATCTTCAACAAATTAGGACTGGTCGTGGAATTTCTTGGACTAGTCGAACCAATGCTAGGACTGGTCGAACAAGAGCTAGGACTGGTCTTGGAGCAGACCAAGCTCATGTAGAATAAACATTTGTTTTATGTATCCAAAATGACTTACTTAAAGGGTCATCCTAAGGTCATTCAAACCTGAAACATGTCGTATGGACATTGAACTTCAACCATTCAACGAATGTAGATTGTTTGAACCAATATCAGGCTTGAAAGCTTGAACAATATCAGGCTTAAAGTCTTGAACAATATCAGTCTTGAACTTTGACATCTTGAGCTTCATCTTGTAGCTTTGTGAACTTTATACATCTTGTACTTCAACTTGTAGCTTTTTGAACTTTAACATCTTGTGCTTCAACTTGTAGCATCTTGAAGTATAAAATCATCATACCAGCACAAGACACAGATAGATGTTTTGACACATCAAATTTGACAACCAAAGGAGTATGAGACCATAACACTTACAACCTTAACCTAAATGTATTCTTAAATCCCTAAACCTAAACCTACACCTAATCCTAATCTCAACTCCCTAACCTAAACCGGATCCTAAACTTGAAAACCCAAACCTAAAGCCGATCCCGGACCCGAACCCGATTTCCTAAACCTAAACCTTAAACTATTCTCAATTCCTTAAATCTATAACCTAAACCTAAACCAAAACCTATAACCTTAACTTAAACCAAAACCTATAACCTAAACCTTAACCTAAATGTATTCTCAAATCCCTAAACCTAAACCTACACCTAATCCTAATCTCAACTCCCTAACCTAAACCGGATCCTAAACTTGAAAACTTAAACCTAAAGCCGATCCCGAACCCGAACCCGATTTCCTAAACCTAAACCTTAAACTATTCTCAATTCCCTAAATCCATAACCTAAACTTAAACCAAAATCTATAACCTTAACTTAAACCAAAACCTATAACCTAAACCTTAACCTAAATGTATTCTCAAATCCCTAAACCTAAACCTACACCTAATCCTAATCTCAACTCCCTAACCTAAACCGGATCCTAAACTTGAAAACTCAAACCTAAACCCGATCTTGAACACGAACCCGATTTCCTAAACCTATACCTTAACCTATTATCAATTCCCTAAACCTTAACCTAAATGTATTCTCAAATTCCTAAACCTAAACCTACACCTAATCCTAATCTCAACTCCTTAACCTAAACTTAAACCTAAACTTGAAAACCCAAACCTAAACCTGATCCTGAAACCGCCGATTTCCTAAACCTATAAACTAAACCTTAACTTATAACTTATAACCGATAACCTAACCTATGGATTTTGCTATATTTTAGAAGATTTGTAGGTACATTTTTTATTTCTTTATATGTAATTGTTTTTTTCCAGCTCTTTTTTTTTTGGTCTTTCTTCCTTTTGAGATGTGTACAAAGGCATGCTTGTCTGATTGTGTCTACAATTGTTGTTTTATACAGGCTGACAAGCTAAAGAAGTTAGTGGATGATGAAATTCATTTTCTCAAGGGAAGGGTTTTGAAACTTGAAAGTGATATTGTGTCGAAGTCTACAGAAGTTACTTATGCAGTTTCAAGGAAAGAAGAAGTTGTATCTTCTATGTTTACTGAACTTGACCGTCTGAAGAAAGAAAATTCTGTAAAAGCGCGAGCATTATTTAATGCATGAGGGCACGCCTTAGTTGTAATTCTTATGATAGGTTGAGCAAAGTTAAGTATTATTTATTTAGAAATGTGAATGTAGGATGCATTATAGATTTGATTGCTATTGTAACAAATGCATCATTTTTTTTTCTTTGATTGCATTAAGCTTAGATGAGTTATCAATCATAGCAGGTTCTTGCAATGAAAACAGGGAAAATAGCTATGAAATATAATCCGTAGCGGTAGCAATTACTATCTATAGCTACGGATATAATCCGTAGCTATTGGTATGTAGTGCCGCAAATATCGTAAACATTGGTATCTATTGCTACGGATTATATCCGTAGCTATTTCTGTATATGGCTACGGATAGAATCCGTAGCTATTGCTATCTATAGCTCGGAGAATATCCGTAGTGAATTGTGTATATTGCTACAGACAAAATCTGTAGCGAACTGTATCTATTGCTATGGATAATATCCATAGCTAAATGCATCTATTGCTACGGACAAAATCCGTAGCTAATTGTATCTATTGGTACGGATATTGTCCGTAGCTAGATCTTTAGCTACCCCACCAATTGCGACGGACGTGCCACAGACCAGATCCGTAGCAAAAGGGCTTTTGCTACGGATCTAGTCCATAGCCTTTGCCCGTTTTTCTTGTAGTGGTATGACCAGTCACTCATACAACCCTTCTTTAGTCTTGAATGATGTTTTCCATTCATCACTGGGTTGGATACGAATCTAATGGTACCCGCTCCTTAGATCTACTTTAGAGAACACATTAGCCCTTTCTACCATATCGAGCATGTCGTCCAACTATGGTATTGAGAGCCGATATTTGATGGTAATTTTGTTGCTTACTTGGCTGTCGACACACATGCGCTAACTTTCATCTTTTTTTTACTTTAATAATGCTGATACGGTACATGGGCTCATGCTCTCTATCAAGAGACCCTTACAGATCAATTCCTCCACTTGTCCCTGAAGTATCTTGCACTCCTTCGGACTCATTCGATAATGAGGGCGGTTGGGCAGACTAGCCCCAGGGATGAGGTTTATGTGATATTGGATGTCTCTCATGGGGGGCAATCCAACAGGTAAATCCTCAGGCTAGACTTCTTTAAATTCGTTTAGCAATAGTTTTAAACTTGGAGGGATGTTTGAGGGTTCCTCTTCCTCGCCCTTCATCACTGCGGCGTATACCTCATCGGTTTCCTTGGATTCCTCCATGAAATCCCGAATAGTCAAGAGAAAACTCCCCTCCACTTAGAGGCTTCAGGGTGGTTCTCTGTTGCCATAGAGGCAAGAATTATTGTTCGACTATCCTTGACGAATATGTAGACATTATCTCGTTCCCGATGGGTCGCATCACGGTTCGATTGCCAGGGTCGACCGAGTAGCATATGACAAGCTTCCATGTCGACCACGTCACAAAGTATTTGATCCATATAATTTTTGACAATTGAAAACAAGATAGTGCATTGTTCAGTTACCTTGGTCTCATTTGCCTTTTTTATCCAGCCAATTGAGTACGAGAAAGGATTTTCATCGTCAGTAGCTGCAACTTGTCCACCATCACTATAGAGATGATGTTCTCGCTACTACCATGATTTATGATCACATCACAGACCATTTCGTTGACAGTGCACCGAGTACGAAATATATTGTATCACTGTGGATGTAATTCCTTTTGTGGGGCATACAGTAATCGCCTCGCAACTAGAAATTCGCCATGATCCTCGCCTGTCACTTCATCGTCACCCGCTGTTTCTTCAGTGGTTTGTTCATGTTCATCAAAGACATGGTCCTCTTCTACAGCCTCATCTTCAGTGCCCCCTTCGTTTATAATCAAGTGTACTGCGGGACGTTGAGGACAAGTGTTTGATAAGTGGCCTGGCTGGCCATAGTGGTAACAATTGTTCGACCTTGTCCAAGCATAAGGATTTGAAATCCTACTCGGGTCTACTGTTATGAGTATTGCACATTGAGGTCTGCATGAGTTGCTCCCCGTATCACGGTTTGCAGTTGTAGGAGGTTGAGGACGTTCTCCTACTGGATCTTTTCCTCATGCCAGCACTGGATCTTGCGTGGGACCCGTCATGGGGGGTCGAGTTGAAGGATATGGACAAGCGGGAGCTCTTGCAAGTTGTGTTTCTGCTCTACCTGAACTGTTTCATCCACGGTCCCAACTAGGTACATCTGAATTCGGTCCTGAATTGTCGGCCGCAACCCACCTATAAATCGTACCATGTTTTTGTGACTTAGATTCTGACAGATCGTTTCGTGTAACCAACCGCTGGAATTTTTCAGTGTAATCTGTGACGGTTCGATTTCCTTGTCGACAATTTTGATATTGTTGGAATAATATCTGCTCATAATCATTGGGGAGAAATCATGATCGAAGAAGACGTCTCATCCGTGGCCATGATGAGATGGGTGCCTTATTCTGGCAGGCTCGTGAGAGTTGTAATTGTTCTCATAATTTCACAATGCAGAAGCACTAGATTTTAATTTAAACGCTACCAAATTTACCCTTTTATGATCCGGCACATCCATATAATCAAAATATCTCTCTACTTCGGCTAGCCAATCGAGAAAATCTTCTATACATAATAAACTGATAAAACTAGGAAGTTCAACCTTACCTCGATAGTCTCTTTCAGCACAATCTAGATGATCAACTCCATGGATTAGTCGTCAGGCAAAACCCTCATTAAGGTCATTTTTACTAGAACTTGAATCATCTGGTGTAGCCCTATGGTTTACCACTGGTAGTGCTCTACGAAAATTGGGGTTGCATCGTACAGCAACCATGGGTGGTGGAGCAACCATAGGTGATGGAGCACCATCTAGGGTTCGGGGTTGAAGTAGCGCATCAGCAAGAAGATCGAGGGTTGCCTACAGCCCTTGCATGGTCAATTGACTCTCCCGGTGGAAAGCTTTCATTCTTTCTTAAAGAGAACAAATCCTTAGATCATCGTCTACAGGATTTTGATTCATACCTTCATTGTTTGCAATCGGCCCGAGGGAAATCAACACTTTGATACCAATTGACGCAGGGATGAACGTGATGAGGATAACTACTCCGAATCCATGGAGCTTCTCTAGACTCCCCACAGAGACTTCTCGAATCCAAGAGGAAAGAAAGCAGAAAATAGAAATAAATTCTAAGAAATTCAAAATTGATTAATTGATGATTAAAAATGAGTTCACAACCCTTTAAATAGGGGTACCAAGTAATGAGAAAGAAATCAGAATCAAACTACAACTAAAACTACTAGAAATCGCGACATACTATAAATAGTAAACGTACTATTTATAGACGGTTGTGATGTCTACTAGTGCGCATGGTTTTCGGCCAAAAATAGTAAGTGTCCTATTTGGCTTCACCAAACCGTTTTCCTAATTATTCTAAGCTCTTTTCACGTTGCGCACAACTCCTGAAGCCCGACAGATGAAGAGTTATAATCAAACTAAAACTTACTATTTATAGTAAAAACGAAATTAAAACAGGGAAACGACCGTCGATCTAGTGGTTTTTCACAATCCCGGGCTACATAACCGAGCATAGCGGGGTTGGTTGGCTAAAGTAGTTCGTTCTACGCCAAAATCATATATTTTATGTTAGCTAACTCATTCCAGATTGCGAGATACACCCGACCTAAGATCCGACGGTCCGGATCACTTCTGTCGTTGACTGGGCCTTTTCTGATCTATCTTGGCCATGAAACTGTCCGCAACCTGCTCTACATTAGTATTTAAAGTGGTTAGAGCAAATTTCATGGATAATCTAGTTTATCACTTAATTAATTCTCGCATAATTTCTAATGGATTTGGTCCTGAGTGATTTCTGCCTGAGGTGGTACTCGGGTCTTTGTGCGAATTTTTCTGAGACGTTACAGCTTGATAGGGGTGCAAATGGGTTGGGCAGCTCAAGGAATGTTATAGACCCAACCTAAGTTTATTAGGTCTAGATGTCAGCCCCAAACCAAACTATGAATACGTTGGTTGGATCCAACTCAACATAAGCTGGATCTGGTTGGGTTAGGGTTGTTTTAGGTGAAATCTGGACTAAAAAGGATCTGGATCTGGACACAGGTAAGGTTTAGGTGAAGTTTTTCTAATTTTGAATCCCAATTTAATCTGGACAGAAGAGGCTTTTGGATACTGGCGCTTCGAAATACCTTTACTGGCGCTTTGAAATACCTTTACTAGTGCTTTGAAATACCTTTTCCTATGATTGCCTGACTGCCGATAAAACTTACGATATTGTGGCGGCCCGCACAAATGCTGGTAAAGGATGCTGGCCACCAGTAAATCCTTTACCGACGTAGCCTTTACCAGCGCTTGCCTGACCGCCGGGAAAACTTTTACTGGCCGTTTTTTGGGTCTTTACCGGTAGTAAAAGACAGTTTTGTTATAGTGATACTAGCTATGCACTGAATTGATAATATAAGAACAGAAAGGTTGATGGTACATGTTCCATGGATGTTTTGGGTAAATTGGATGGTTAAGATTGACCCATTGTTCTTTGTAAGGCCCTTCACAGGATGGATGGCCTCGGATCGAGTGATCTAAAAGGTGAAGTTTAATTGATATCGAACGCTAGCTTGCCAAACGACTACTGAAGTGATGTGGCAAAACGCCATTGGTTAGATAACAATGGTATGTCCCTTGGTATAAATGCTACTCCATTAGATCCGTTAATGGATCTTTCTCCGTTTCTGCTGTGGACCCACTCGGCCATGAAATCGGATTCCCATACTGAGAAAATTCAGTTGGGCCCACTTTGAATTTCTGTGACTGATCCACACCATTCATCTGTTTTTTTTTTTTTTAAATCTAATTTTAGGTGTTGAGCCCAAAATTGAAGCTTATAAAAATCTCAAGTGGACCATACCACAGGAAACAATGGAAATAATGATTTCCACCGTTCCACCATTGAAACCTTTCTAGGCCCCACAGTGATGTTTATTTTTCATCCAAACTGTTCAAAGGATCAAAAAAACATGGATGAAGGTGGAAAACAAATATAACCTTGATCCAAAACTTCTGTAGCCCCAATAATTTTTCAACAGTATAAATTCAATTCACACTGTTTCCTTAGTGTGGTCGATTTTAGCCTTTTATATGCTTGTGTTTTGAGCTTAAGGCCCTAAAATTATCTTATAAAATTGATGGACAGACTGGATAAAATACATAAATCACTGTGAACCAGACAGAGTTTACTAAGTACGCAATCCGCTTCCCTTGGCCACGTACTGGTAAACTCCACGTACGTATTCTCTGGATGCGGATTTACTGCAAAAGGCTAGTGCATGAAGTTCCTGCCCTGAGAACTCAGGTGCGGCCCACTATGATGTTTGTGAGAAATCCTCCCCTTCCATCTGTTTTCTGAGTTGATTTCAGGACATGATGCCAAAAATGAATGATATCCAAAGCTCAAGTGGGCTGTACTAAAGGAAAATGTGGTTAGGGAAATTTCTACGGTTAAAATCTACCTAGGTTCGACAGTGATGTTTACAAGCCATCCATATCGTTAATAACTTCATTCCTACTGGGATGAACTGAAATCACAAATATTAGTATGACTCAAAACTTCTGTGGCCATGAATATTTCAACTATAAACGTTCAATTATCACGTTTTTGGCCCACTCGAGCTTTGAAAACGGTTCATTTTTAGCTTCATGTCTTAAATTGAACTCAAAAATCGAATGGACAGTTAGGATTTCTCACAAACATCACAGCGGGAACTTCCTGCGGGTCTTTTGCAGGAAATTTGCTTCCTTTTTTTCTTAAGATAAAGAAATAATTAGCAAAGTAGACAGTGTCTTTTAGGGTAATTAGTTTTTTCGCTGGCAAGAAACTTAGACGACGGTAGGCGATTTTTAGGGTACGGACGGACGAAAATACCCTCAAGTTAAGGTATGAAGCAGGTGAAAAAGGAGGGTTATTGTTGTCCAAAATAGGTTCTCTGTACAGTCAGTGGTCTATTTTGGTTATCTAAGTTTGTAGTCGGTCGCGTTAGGTGAAAAGTCGTGCCTATAGTAAAAAATTACCCTAAGATAAACAATTATGTGTGCGTGGCAGCCTAAATGGAAAAACATCCACTTACAGATCTCCGCTGGAAGAGCATTTATCGGAAAGAAACAACGATTAGTATCCCCAATGCCATTTATTGGAACAATCATCTATTTTTCCACCAATAGGTCGTGCATTAGGGAAGGCTAAAGATTGTGTACTGGATAAAGTTGCATTTACACAAGCACATCGATATGTTTTGTTTAACAGCAGCGCACTCATCCCATTTCTTGAGTAAGACAATTATGACACTTAATTTATACATGTGGAAAATAACTTCCCACTGTTTCCTACTGGAACCAATTTATATATAGAGAACACAAGAATGTTGTTAAGCAAAAGAATCTTCATGCACGACCAAGGGATATAGAACGTATTCACAATGAAACATTTCATGAATGGTTTAGCAATCATGTAAGTAGTCGATGCAATAAGTTAGTTGACTGACATGTGCATGTTCATTTATTTTCATTGTCTAGACACATGCTTCTATTTTAACATTTTTTTATATTTGAATAGGTTGAACAGTTGCGCTATGTAAAGAATGAGCAGGTCTCAGAAGACCTTAGAAGGCTAGCTCGAGGTCCTAATATGACAAGAAGATATGAAGGTTTTATAGTAAATGGCTTTAGGTTTCATACTAAATATCGAGAGAAGAAAAGAAAAACTCAACATAGTGGAGTTGTGGTCACTGCAAAGACATCAAGCTTTTCAAGTGTTAATGACAAAAACCCTATTGCAGGAGATGTAACTTACTATGCTGTCTTGACAGACATCATTGAACTAGAATATTGTGGTGATCGAAAGGTTGTATTGTTTAAGTGTGATTGGGTTGATGTTCTATCTCAGGGCAGGGGTGTGAAGAAGGATAAGTTTGGGTTCACGCTCGTGAATTTAAAACGGCTATGCCATACTGGTCAACAGTTGTTTGACGAACCATTTGTGTTCGCATCTCAAGTTGAGCAGGTGTTCTATGTGCAAGACCCCGTCGAGAAAGATTGGCATGTTGTAGTGAGGACGAAACCTAGGGATTTATTTGAGATGCGTGGGGAAGAGTCTGCAGATGATGTTGACACCAACTTAGAGAGTTCGTCATTCAATGATCAAAGTTTGGAAGAATCGAGTGATGACATTATTAGTTGGGAAAGGATAGATATCGATGGTACAACAATTGTCACACCTTTACTACCTGCCCAAAAGATAGTAGAGGACCAAACAGATGATACCTATTTTTCTGATCCTGATGGAGATGACATTATGTACAATAATTGATTTCTTATGTACCATATTACCCTGATATATGAAAAAGAAATTCAAATGTTTTTTTATTTCATGCGATTTTGTTATTATTATTACAGCTTTTTGAAATTTAAATATTTTTTCATTAACTAAAGATGAAGAATATTTTATTGTCATACTATCATATTGCTAGACATATACAGGTGTTAGACATGAGGCGCATTAAACGCACTGCTAGGCGATCGATAGGTCCTATGACTGATGCGGGACCTAGCCAGCCTCAAGTGACCCAGGCTACAACGGGTCCCTCAAGTGGTATGTTATGCATAGGTTATTTAATATGTTTTTATGCTAAGGAACTATACGAGTATCCATATTAATGTTGTTGTTTTAACAGATTCACAGGGTGTGATGAAAAAGAGAGGCCACACACGATGCCTCGAAGTTTGGAAGATGCGTGAAGGACAACGCATTCCTATTCCCATCAACACTAAAGGACAACCCGTTGGTGACAATGCTAACAAGTTGACAAACTTCCTTGGGACTATAGCCCACAATGGGGAATATGCACCCCTTACATTTACTGATTGGAGGGCAGTGCCGAATGAGAAGAAGGATGATATGATGGGACTTGTTATGGTAATGGTGACAATGCTTTGTTTTTTTCGTTTTTCATTTTTTTTTCATTTTTTTTCATTTTTTGTTCATTATGTGATTGTCTGGTTTTAACATGTGATGCAGTCCAAGTTTGAGTTTGACATGGATGTAAAGAAGTGGGTGTTACAATCAATTGGTAGAAAATGGAAGGATTGGAAATGTGAATTGAAAAAACTCCACTATTCTCCTCATGAGACTGACGAGGAGCGGCTCGCGGACCTTGATAAGCAGGTCAAAGAGGATCAGTGGAAGGCAATGCTCAGTTCTGGAACTTTGAAGAGGGGAAGGTATGTGATGAGTAAATATTGATTGCTTTATATTTTAGAATTACACAATAATCTTTTGTTGGTATCTTATAATTTACTCTGTTTATGTGTTCACATATAGGCTCGTACTAAGAAAAATTTAGAGAATCGAAAAAGGAAATTAATCGGTCACGCTGCAGGCTCAAAGAGCTTTGCACGGATACGTGAGGAAGAGGTAAATTTTCTTAATCGCTCAATCAGCCATGTTGGTCTATTTCTTATATATAACTTGTTTACATAATGATAGAGGAAGAAAATGGCTAGTGGCGAGGATCCAAGCCGGACAGATGTGTTTATATTGACCCATACATGCAAGAGTGGTAGGCCTGTGGATGAGGCTTCATTAAAGTAATGGTATGTCTATGCATCTAATTATTATGTTTTATACTTGAAAAAAAAAAAAAAATAATTCTCTCATTTATCATTGTACAATCTAAACCGATTTTTTTCTATTGCAGGAACAACTTAATGAACGGATTTCTCAAATGAAGGGACCTCTGCAATATAGCACAGAAGGAATGACATGTTCTCTCAAGTAATGGGAAAAGATCGACATGGCCGAGTCCGCACTTATGGGTTAGGCCCCACTCCAACTGATTTGTGGGGAACAACACCTAGCCAACAAAGAATTGCCTCCGCTGCTCAGAGTAGAAATGAAGAATATGAGGGACTGCAAATTGAAGTATCATCCCTAAAATCGGAAGTATCATCCATAAAATCGGAAGTATCATCCCTAAAATTGGAATTTTCATCTTTTAAAGAATCAGTGGCACAACTGATATCCTCTAGGACAAATCAAATCCACAGTATCAGATAATTCAAATCTAATCTCAACCCAAACCAACTGGCCTCATCATCAAGCCAGGTAATTATATGATATATATTCATATATTTACATGTGTACTATGTCCTATATTATATAGAGTTTAGTCGGTATATGATGATTGACATTGATTTATAATTTGTAGGGACACTTAGCGAAAAAGGGAAAGACTACAACTTGTAGTACCGGGGTAAATTTTCACACCAATTGAATAATTCTTTTATTATGTTTTGAGATTATTGTGTTCTTAATTAGATGTGGTATACAAATGATGCAATTTATTGCGTTAAATAGTAAATTTTCACTACAAAAAATTCGGGCAAAGCCGATGGACTTCGGGTGGCGTTGACTACGGCTAAAATCCATCGCCGTCAGCGAAAGTCAATAAATTCGTCGGCGAAACCACAGTTTTGGATGGTGGACATCCAACCGTCTAGCGTTTTTCCATTTTGTGGTCCACCCGATACTTATTTAATTCTCATTTTTGGGGATCTATCCCAAAATTATGTTGAGAAATGGATTGACGGCATGGATGAAATATATCCATCATGGTGGGGCCCATAGAGCCCTCCCCTTTCCAAAGGAATGTTTACCGTTTTTTGTTTTCTGTAAAAACTGTGAGTTTTGTACAGAATGTAAAATAGTGGTGACTCCTTTAAGAAAATAGTGGCAATGATATAGAGTTATCCAGACCATTCAAATAATCCGTCTAGTTACAAATGTTTAATATTTATAATTTTATTTTATAATACTATATTTTCCATCTAGAAAATGGTCTCTCTTGCATGTACGACTATCAACCGAAGTTATGTTATAAACAATTGCAGACGCACACTCTATCGGATTTGAAGTGTTTATCTGATTTATAAAAGGAATTCTGAAATTTTGAGCGCCATTTGCTCTTTTGCCATTTTCATCGCGCGTGTAACGCCCCGGATTTTTGCCAACTTGGGATTAGACGTCCTTAGGCAATGGGTCAATCCTAACACAGGTTTAAGTTCTTAAATGCTCAATTAAAGTCTCGAATCGTTCCTTAAATCATTTTCTTCACAAATCCCACCCTTCACTACCTTGTGCTTTCAATTTTTTTTCAAAGCACTTTCGCCCTAGACACTATCTTAAACTAGCTAAGTAGTATAACTTGGATCACTTTATATACAAACTACAATGGACTAAGTTCCACCTCAGACGAAAATCACTTAGGATTAAATCCTTTAGAAATTGACAAAGTGAACTAGGTGTTAAACTAGATTAGCCATGAAATCCATTTGAATCGCTTTAAATATGATCTGCAAGACCCAAAACTTACAGAATCATTGACGCTAGGTTATCCTAAAGTTTAGAACTAAACTCATTTCCCGCCGCTCTCGGGAATGAAACGAAACTTCGTATTAGGTCTAGATCGTACATCAAGAGTCCGATTAACCCGAAGCTAAGGAACTAGGACCGCCCCACTGGGCTTAACAATCATCTCAAAAATCAGCTTTATCCGATGCTCCACGGCCATTCGTTTCGAATTGGAGCGAGGTAGTGTGAAAAACACTATTCATATGCCAAAATAAATATCTGGAATAGTGATCGGCATCATTTGTTGACGCCACAAGATAGCAACCCGACCGTCGTAATCGACCAAATTACACCCTCGGATTAAGAAAAATTTCAGAACATTTACATGTACTTGGAATTTCTGATCGTGGCCCACTGACCGTCGAACTGAAAGTGGTCCGCCACGTGCGATCTGGGTATCCGAATGAGTCAAAAACGTAATCCCACGTAGATCCATCGATGGTGAGCTTAAGTCTGACGTTTGGTTCAAAGAGGGCCACCAGAACTTCCCTTTGAAATTTGGAAAAGTGACGAATATCCTATATTAGCAGTAACCCTTGAACCTGAGTCTATTTTCAGAATGTTTTTGGCTATATAAGGGCCTTAGAGCACCCTCTCTCACAGCCATACGAATTTGAGTTTTGGGAGAGAGAAAAGAGAGAGAAAAGTGAGAGAAAGGCTTGGAGTTTGTTGCCGATTTTCCTCCTCCTGCTTTGGCTTGTTACACGGCCTACACCGCCCTGTTCTAGGCGCTTTCCCAGCGGTATCCATCCCATTTGAAGGTAAGAAACCCTAACCCTAGGTCTGGATTTTGGGAGGATCGTTGTAGGCTATGTAACAACTAACCGATTCCGCTCTTTAGGCTAGAAAACTCCCGTATACGGAAGTTCTACTGCCCTTGCTGATTCGTTGAGTTTCAAAAGGCAAAGGTGAGGATTTTAAGCGTATAAGTTACGGTTTTCAACGCTTTCAATGTCAGATAATGGTAGATTCATGATCTACTTGTAAATGCACATGTACAAAGTGCTTTCCGTTTCCTGTTTCGATTAACGTTGTAGAAATTGGAATTTCACATACTCTAGGTATATGTAGAAATACCGTATCCATATTTTTTTTGGAAAAACGTTTGACATGTTTATTTAATGTATGATTATATGATATATAGACAAAATACTAATTTGGCGAGAGGAATCGCTGAAATACATGTTCATGTGTAAATGTTACGTATGTTGAAATTGTGTATTCTAGAAATACCGTATACATATTTTTTTTGGGAAAATGTATGACATGTTAATTTAATGTATGATTATACAATATATGTATAAAATACTAGTTTGGCGAAAGGAATCGCCAAAATACATGTTCCCTTGTAAATGTCAAGTATGTTGAAATTGTGTATCCTAGAAATACCGCATTTGTGTGAATTTTGGAAATACAATTGTAATGATTATTTGCTGTATGATTATGATATACATGGGTAAAATACTCACGTGGCGAAGGGACAACCCTAACACGTACGTCATGTATGTTGGAATAGTGTATTCTAAGTGTTTGTGAAAATGACTGAATGAGTATAGAATCCTCATTCGTGCTCGCCATGACTAATTGTCATGGATTCATGATTGTTGTATTGGCGATACCCTTTTTGACGAAAGGATTTGTCCTAAATCACGCCACGGCCAATAGACACCATATATGCTAAAATGTGTGGCCCAAGTGTTTGTGGAAATGACTGAATGAATATGGAACTCGGATTCCTGCTTGCCATGACTATCCGTCGTGGGTGTATGCGTGTTATGATTGGGGCAACTCCCTAGGGAAAGGATTTGACCTAATGCCTATGTGATCGACATATGTCATGTATGTTGATGTATGTTTGTTTAAGTGTTTCTTGAAATGTCTGAATGAGTAGTAGTTAGCAAATTGTAATGTATAAGGGTGTTGAGATATGATTCTCAACCTCTTTTAATTATGTGTATGATCTCCTTGGATTGTTGTGTAATTAGGAATTGAACAGGTATAAACTCATGCTTGTGTTGTGATTCATAACACGCTCAACTGCTTTATGATTTTAACTATGTAATGCATATGCTTAAATTTATATTTACGCTGTATGATCCGTCATGGGTGATGGGGGAGCAGAGCAACGAGTGCGTGCAATTACCGGCGACCCTAAACGGAAAATACCATACCTTGATTGTATGAGTGGAAATCTTGATTCACTATTGCTTTATCTATCCGCACTTGATTGTGTTTGGGGCTATGATTATAGTCCGGACAATCGGTACTGCACTGAATTCGTGGTTGCGATTCATTTGCCACGTGAGATGTGTTCGACGAACCCGAGTCGTACTTCGGTTGGCGATAGTGGTCGGCCACGCGAAGTGCTTATGCACTTCATGTCGTTCAACTTGTTGTGCGCCGAGCTAGCCGAGCTCGTCAAGTAACCCGATTTGTCTAATGTATGTTCACTATGTTTGGTCGCCTGCTTGAACCTAGGGTACCAAACTTACCAAGTGAAATCCCTTTAACCATGGTACCTCGATCCGCTAAGACGCATGAGCCGGCATGGTGGTATGGGACACCGTGGTCGAGCTGTCGGCCTACGCTGGGGTCATGTACCTCCCCATAGTGACCATTGCGCAACCAACCTCGTGAGCCGATTATGGTGGTATGGGACACTATATTCGAGCTGTCGATACTTACGGCGAGAGCCGAGTACGGTGAGACCTGTGCTCGTGCTGACGGCAACGAGTCCTCCGTAGTATCTTCGAGTTTACTCCAAGTGTCCGTGATTGGCGACGAGTCTTTCACAAACAACTAGAGTATGAGTTGAGCCGAGCACGGTGAGACCGTACTGAGCCGACGGCTAGTGATTGGGCCAAGTGGCACGGTGAGATATGTACTTGAGCTGACGGCCAGCAATTGAGCCGCATACGGTGAGATCTGTATCCGCGCTGACGGGTGACGAGCCCTTTGCGATGCCTTCACTACGCTTCTCAAACCATTATATCGTATGAGATTAGCTAGGATTGACGACCCTAGAATGGATCATGTTTGGGAATGATACAAGGGAGGTACCTTAGTTTCCCAATACTACTGTTTGAAATGGACTAATAAAAACTTAGTAATCATGAGCATCATCGCACCGCATGTGCTTTGTAGATGTGGCGCACTGAGGGAGTTAGCATTCGCGAACGTAAGATGATGTCGCTTGAGGGTGGTTTGGCAAGGGCATACAGCATCATGTCATTTCATTTCCACACTTAACAAGAGTAGTTAGAAATGTTTGATTTGTACTGCTTTATCATTACTGCTTGATTGAATTGATAACATGTAACCTATGCTTTTCTTGTTCCATTGAGTTGATCACTCACTCCCACGTTACGGGACGGTGTTGTACACACCAACCAGATTTGTTGAGTTTCGGTGGTGGCGATGCTTGTGAAGCGTAGTGGACTACTTCTATGATGATAGGGGAATTCTCCTATCTCAGATCTCTGGCGCAGTCAATGAAGACCGATATTGTATTGACGGGCTATGGTACATGGGATAGGAGGCATTACACTTCCTCACATTTGGTACATTTTAGAACCGCACTTGCATTTATTTAACCTCGGGTAATGTTATCACACTGGAGACTCATCATAAGTTATATATTTTATCTATCTATCACAGTCTTCCGCTTGCAAATTTAACTGTCTCTGGAGTATGATATGCTGTTTTGGCTTAATCTCACTCATGTTCAATGCACGAATACAGTCAACATTCAATCATCATTCATTTTGTTGCATAAGTGATGTTCTGGAACTCAGGAGTTGAGTTTATGTTCGACCCCCGATTTTCAGGGCGTTACAGCGCGGGTCCCTCTCAGTTCTGCTTTCGTTTGTATCTTCCAATTCGAATCTCAGCAATGGAAGTGTTAGATCAAAGATTGAAGATCTAAACTGGGATCACTCCTTCGTGCGGGAGTTGCAAGGAGATTCACGGACTGATGCGATTCCCCGGCAGGTTTTTGCTTTTCACCCACGGATTTCTTTTCCAATTTAACAATTAGATTTTTCGAGAGAGATATATAATGGGATTTACTATTTCTGCTATCGATGTTGGAGAATTTAGATCATATTTATTTGATTTAATTTATGACTGGATTGGTGAGTATTTTCCAATTTAGAACACGAAGGGATTTTTCCTCCACTGCGTGTAGCTGCAAAAGAGCGATTTGGCTCTTTTTTCGTCCACACTATTGATAATCCCTTGAATCACTATTTCAGTTATATTCAAAGTTCTTGATTTGGAATTCCATCTCTTGGATGTTGATTGCTAGTGTTCATTTACTGGTGCGATCGGGTCGGCCCCTTGATGAATGTGTCCTAGCGTAGAAGCAGGTTGGCCCATTGATCAGGTGTGGTGCACATATACATCGAAAACAGGCTGTTGGTTGGCCCCTTTTAACCGTCCACTGTCTTGTACACATGCTTCTTGATGATTGGCTGGCAAAAATATGAGCTAGTAAACATTCATCATGGGTCCAGCATGATGAATAGCGTGGAACTGCATGCAGGTGCTGTTGTAGGCATGGGTGGGATAGTTGTGCATATGCCGATCTGCAGCTAGGAATATTTATCCTCAATGACCTGACTTGAGAAACCTGACTGATGTGTTGGTGTTATTTTATTTTGGTTTACAGGTGAGTCTTGCCTTCTGCTAAAGTGGAGAACCCTGAATTTGTGGCGTGGTCAGAACCGATTCTTTGAGTTGCTTGATTTGGATCTGAAAGAGTAAGTGACTTCGCTTGTGCTCCTGGATAGTGTTGCTAGCCTTTTGGTTCCATGTACAAAGCAAATTAAATTTCTAAAACCTTCTGAATCTCTCACAACTTGTTTATCCAGAGGCCAGAGCTTCTATGTTAATAACCAAAACTCTGTGACCTCACCTTTTAGCACCATTGTTTACTTTACTTTTGATTTGATGGAACATGGGCTTTTCCATCTTTGAGAAATTGGGTCTCTCTGTAGATGTGGTTGCAACTAGTGAAGTCAGTATTTTGTTGGCATTGGATCCCTCAAAGAATTTGTGTAGAGAATCAATTCAGCAGCAGGCAAGCGTAGGAGCTTAAGATCGTTACATTTCATTGAGCAAGTTACTTTCTGTCATCACTTGCTGTGTCCAACATTTGGTATATTTGCATTCTGTGAATAGATTCCGACGCCGATGTTGTAATTCACTAGTATATAGCCAAGTTTGCTATCATTAGCTAAATATACTTGTGAGGTTTGTTAAATGAGGAAAATATGTAGGCCTCACCATGGATGGCCCATGGGGTAAAAATCCCTACAGATTGGGAGATCCTAGAACTATGTTATTTGGCCCTTTTTGTGGTTGAATGTGAAGGATAGTAGTAATTCTTTCTTGACTGCCTATTTGTTGGCAACTACTGCAGGGGTTGGGATTTCTCCAATCTGGGAGATTTGCTGAATGGGGCATCCATAGTGTAGCCCCTGATTTCGACTGTTGGGATCAATGAACTAGGGACCACATTGCAGCATTCCTACAATCTGAAAAAATAGTTATGCAACTCTTTATGAATTATGTGATCGTTTGTAGGATTTTACAGTTTTCTGCATTGGGTTTTGGGGTCTTGTGGAGTGGAGATTTGATTTCCTTCACACAAAAAAATTCATATTGTTGTGTTTGATGTTGATATGGATTCTTGTATATCTGAATTGGGTTTTTAGTCTTTGTTTCTTTTTATTGTGATTTTTCTTGATTAAGTTGCATTCGATTTTAATGGTTCATGCCCATTACGATTTTGGACCCCGAGTGCATATCTATCTATAAATTACTTGGATCGGTTCCTTACGACATGAACTTCCTGTAAGTTGTAGATATTGGCTTATTACGGATGAATGATATAAAAAGTAAAAGTTCAGCTTGAATATTTCAACCATACGTATGATCATTTGTTTCTTTTCCTTTAAATATGAATTGTTTCCTTTACAGCTTGTTTTGTGGGCCATTGATGGTATCTTTCAGTCTTGAATTTTTTGGGTTTTATTTATGTGGTGAGGGCCATCAAATAAATGTCTTGGACCATTACAACATGATCGCATGTTCAAATGACTCAAGACTTTTTGTATGGAAAACAACAATACATTCAAATGTCTTAAAGAACGTCATTTCTACAGGATGTCATGTAGGATGGAGAATTGTACTTGAGTAAGAAAACGTGAAACCATGTGGATACATTAATTCTTTAGTCAACCACGTGGATACATCCAATTACTTGACATATACAGTTTTAGACTTTTACTCAGATTAAAAAAGTTGTAATCAATTTCTTGTCTTTAAAGTCAAGAGACTCAAGACCCAATTATTTGGGATTGTTTTCAATCATGTTTTGGGGAAGATGGTATTGTGTTTTCCTTTCTTTTCACTTACCTGATTGTCAAAACGATATGGGTTTGTCAGGTTGGTGAATCAAAATTTGCATTTGAAGCTAGGACTATACAGAGAATGGAGCTTCTAGTACTTCATACTTTGAAGTGGAGAATGCAAGCTGTTACCCCTTTCTCATTTATAGATTACTTTCTTCAAAAGATCAATGATGATAAACCACCACCAAGATCATCAATCTGTAAGTCCATCCAACTCATCTTAGGAACAATTAGAGAAATGTTTTCTTGTGTTCTATTGCATAAATTCCCCATTCCTTTTCAAAATTCTCCTCAGGTGGGCAAGTGAATCAACTGATTGATTTACCTTTGGGTGGAAAAATTCAATGCAGGAGGGATTGAATTCTTGGAATTCAAGCCGTCTGACGTTGCTGCAGCGGTGGCAATAACTGTAACAGGAGAAACTCAAACAGTGGATTTCAACAAGGCTATTAGTGTGATGTGTGATGATGATAATGATGACCACAACGATGTGGGCTGCTTAAAAATTATGATGCATGTATTGTAGACTTATTTTGATGCTTTTGAGTGGCATGTTTCGATCGTTTAAGCAAACCCCAAACAACTAGGACAAGGTGGTGGTGATGATGATGATGATGATGACAATTACAATTCTCGTCTGAATTAATAAATAGTAACTACAGCCAAAGATAGCACCCAGCATGCATCAGACTTGACTAATGCAACTGTGAGATCCTGACTCGAGCCAATGGTAGAATGTTGGATGCATGCTACAGACACCCTTTTATCTGGACAATTTATCTGACTGGCCTTGCTGCGAGGGGGAATAACTCGAAATCTCACAAGGAAAACCATGTATCTAGACCGTGATCTATCTTTCGAACTACTATTCATTCCAGATTTTAAAATTCATGGTTTTAATACTCAGATGAGTTAGAAATGATTCATTAAAGTTGACTCAGGCTCAGTCAGACATGTTAGTGCCAGTCCTGTGACCTGGCATATTTAATGTTAGTGCCAGTCCTGTGACTGCTGAATTGCTCTGCTCTGTTGGAATCTTGCAGTCATCTTTTGGTGAATACACAATTCATTTTGCAGAGATGCACGGGTCATGTGGGATCATAAAACTGGGTGTTCAAGAGGATTTGGCTTTGTTTCTTTCCGTAATCAGCAGGTATTATTCTCAATCTTAGTTATCACGGTTTAAAAGCCTGTAGTTGACTTCTTCTTCATCTTTTAAAAGCCTGTAGTTGACACATGAATTATCCATGAATTCAATAAAAATATAAGAACCCTTTTGTTGTTGGAGATTAACTGCTAATGGTCAGGTTGATCCCTCAACTCAACCTGACCCAACTGCACATCAAGTTGAGTAATTCAGAGTTTTTGAACAAACGGTTTGATTAATGCATGTATCGCCAATATTTTTTACTGTGTAAATTCTAGGTGTTGATGGGATTCATCTGCTAGCACAATGGTTTGATTTTCCTATTCATTGCTCCGATGACAACTGGATATCAGATTCATCGCTCCTTGCGTGTGTACTAGTTGATTTTGGAGGTTCTTTTATAATGGTATTGGATATTTGCTGATTTTTATTTTTATTTTATATATATCTATATATATATATATATATATATTAAATTGGAGTTGAAATGCTGAATTGATGAAGTTTTTACATATATATAAAAACTTGAAGGCTTCTTCTTCTTCTGTGATATTTCCACTATTTATCACGAGAGCATGCTGTTCCCAGCTTCATCATGAGATCAGGAAGCAAGCTTGCTCAGATCAGCGACGTAACATTGCATGCAAAGTAATTTTTTTTATATTAAATTATTTTATTTTAACAATTACAGAGTTAAAATATTAGAATCCTTAAGAATGGATGGAGTCCGAATATTTTCTTACTTGATTTTGTAACCTGGTCACTGAAGTTATGGTATTGATATTTAATGTAAGCGGATGTCGGAGACTCTTGTCGACCTCATGGAAGATAGACTGAGCTAACCGAAAAGGTGGTCCAAATATCTGGTAGTCCCGAAAGCGGTGAGAGAGCCAGAGCCTTCTCCAGGGATTTATTCTGAGCGATTAGTTTCTATTTTCCCTTGCAATTTCGAGTTATCGACCATTCATTTTTTAGTGCTATTTCTTTTCCAATCTTAGTTCAGATTTGTAATTTGAGTGTACTGCTCGTCTTTAAAAAGACAAGATGCCACACCAAGCTAAATCTAAGCTATGGGTGTTGTAAAGCCGAGATCTTGTAAGGTAGCAATGGATGCTTTCGGTTTTCACCAAGATGTCTGTTTTCCCAGAATCCGCGTTATCAACAATCCTTGTATAAATGGTAAGAATGGTTTATTTTTCTTTCTTTTTTCTTTTTCATTTTAATGTCAATCTGCAGTTATAAGAATAGGAATGCATTCCATTATCAATCTTTTTTTTTTTGGTGGTGGTTATCTTATGCTGCATCCATCCGCTTTCTTGCACCTATTTATAAATTTCCAGTGAAGATATCCAGATTTAAGCAAGAAATCAATCATAGTTCTAAAACTCAGTGAGTCAACTTGAAACTCAGCCGAGTCAGCTCGACTCGACGGGATTTCGTGCCAAGTCTCTGGAAGCTCACTTAGTTTTAAAACTCGTGAATGTATCGATATCGCCAATATAAATCCCTCATATTGTTCATCTCTCTGCTGATCAAGCACACATGTGGCTGAGTGTGGATGGATAGGGACAGCACTCTCCACATGTGTGGAAGAACAAACCTCCTGAATGTTGAAATGTTGCTTTTATTGTTCTGTAAATTGTTCAATTAATTTATCTTGATGGCTGCGACACCATGGGCAGGGGTGCATACATGACGCTGCACAGATTAGATAATCTCTGGCCCATTTGATGGATGGATTGGGTCTTGCTGTAATGTGCCACATTGGTGTGTAGTGCCCATTCTTCATGTTTACACGTGGTTGCACGTATATGGGCTGTTCTTTTTTATAGATTCCAGTAAATGAATCATTATTATTCTCTAAGCATGTCTGATTTTCTTGGAAGAGAACAGTTCCATAGTTCATAATAGTCACTTATTAATGCAATGATGATTTTGTTTGGAGCTTAGAATTTGTTAAATCTTGCAAATGGGGCCTTACAAAAATTCAATCCACTTTGAAGACAAATCTGGATGCCTATACTCATAATCCAGATTTTCTTTTTGCTTTCTTTCTTTTAATTGTAATTCTCTTTGACTATTTTAGATCAACAAGGGACGTCCCTGTATTCAAGGAACGGTTTCAACATGACAATGACGGTAAGCTTAACTCTAAATATCACCTTTATAATCGGAATTTGTGCTCTTTGTTGTCTACTTTTGAACTATAATTTTTTTTATATATGTAATCGACACCTTTTATCTCGGAATATGATCTATGAAGTAGCACATGAACGCAATCCCCATCAAAATCCACACCTAGGGGAGCGCAAATAAGAGGATTGATCTTAACAGTATGGTCGTCATGCACATAGACATAAAATGCTTGCAATGAATGTTTATGAGTACTTGGTAATTTTGGAGTCCTTCTTGGTTGGGGTTTGGGCTGAAAGTACGAGTGCTGGAGCCGACGCTTTCGGAGTCCAAACTCATTCTTTTGAAAAATAGAAAAATGGGAATATTAGTAAATATGGATTTTCTTGTTAAGAAGAAAATGGAAGATGGATTGAAAAAACATAAAAGAGATTTTTTTTTCTTCTTCTTTTTCACTTCAAGAGAGAGAGACGGAGAGGTGAGAGTGGGGAAATCGAGGGAGAGAGTGGGGGAATGAAGTGGCCGCGTGAGATTTGAAAATTGCGAGTGTAGTTTGGTTTGAAAATGATGTTTCGTATGCGTGGCATGCGTGTCTATGAGAGGTGTCTACGGACGCAGATTAGCTAATAAACGCGACAGTAGCGAGTTTGCAATAGATTTTTGTCTGACGAGTTCATCATTTGGGGTCCCACCAAGAGCCAAATCGGGTAGTGATATAATGAGGAAGGTTTCTTTATTGGTTCTTTGGATGTATTGATTTCCTTTTGTAGGTATTGGGCTTTGGGTCTGATTTCCTTGTGCAGGTATTATTTACTATGTTTCTTTTTTCGAATTCTTTTTTTTTTCCTTCTTCTTAGAGTCTTGTTTACATATGAAGATTCTATCAAAGGGCAAGCTTGTGCAGTACTGGTCTCTCGCTTGTCTTGACCTAAGGATTTCAAAGGCATCGTGGGTTTTGATTTGATTTGTTTTGATTTACGGCTATAATCTTCTAGTTTTTATCTAAAGGATTGGTGATCTTTTAGAGATATAAGAAATCACGATTTATGTATTACTTTTCCCAAGTAGGCATTGGTTACTGCATTTAACATGTTTGTTTGATGGCTTAAATGTATTCATTCAACTCAGTTTTATCTGTCATTAATCAAATCTGTAATGTGATGGTTCTTCTATTAGTACATGTGGCACATTTGTCATTTCTTTATAAATTTTAGAACTTCGAGGTGAGCTCATCAACATTGTAGTCGTCGCTCATGTTACAAGGCCAGAACTTAGAACTAGCGAGGTGAGCTCCTAAAACCCAACTAACAGTAATTGGCGATCAATTATCTTACTTTTAAATGTGTTAGATTGTGTTGTTTCTGTTGTTGCAACTCATCTACTGTACATGTGGCACTTATGTTCAGCCTATCAAAATTGTGGCCCTAGTCGACGAGCATATGCAACTCATCTAGATGCATCTTGGTCATTCTGTTGAAAAGTCTGCTTATGGGTTTTGGATATATGATATTACATTCCATTTATTTCATTCATTTTTGGTTCCATTGAATTATTCAAAGATATGTTTATTGTTTTGGAGGGGTTATTCACGTGGTTCCGTTAGATGTTAAAATCATCCAAGCATTGTCCAAACTAATTGCTATATTCATGTTAAAATCATCCTAAGTTTTTGGCTTCGACTCGTGTTCTCTTCTAGGAAGATGAGTTGTGTCAGGCAGTTGTGCAAAATAAGCTTCACGGAGATTTTAAGCTCTTTTAAAATCTCACTAGATGTTAAAATCATCAAGTGCATATGTGCTTCTGGATGAAGTAGGTAGATTGTATGCTCATTATGTCCCACATCCGGGCAAGTAAAATTTTAGCACCCCCATCACATGCATGCTGAAAAAAAAAAAAAAAAAAAGGTAACTGCTCTGGAGAGAAATCTTTCATATATGTTCCCTTGTCCTCAAAGAAAATGCACAATGCTACTTCCCAATATGTGTCTGTAACCTCTTAGAACTTTGGAGGAGGAGATGCCATCCATGTTATTTCTCCAGTCCAGCCTACTACCAAATGGTGTGAACACCCTATCTTCTTAGTGATACCATTGACTAGCTAATGGAGGTTCAGCTTACTACCTGGCCAGAGGACCGTGACACTGAAACTGGATCAGTTTCTCACTACAACATAAAAGCAAAATAAATTAACTTGCATAGCATAGATATCGACATACGCCAAAGAACCTGGTGAGTTGGGTTTGGGGGCAATGTAAAGCGGGTAAGGCACGAGCTTGAGCTTTGCCACAGTTGGGAGAAAACCGAAGAAACGTCTTTGCCAACTACTCTGCAGTGCACAGGAAAATGGAAAATTCAAACTGGTATTGTTTACCATGCAGCTTTTCAAATATGGTATTTTTGTTGATGTCTAGTAAATTGCCAAAGCACCAAATTCCTAGATCAGTTTCATTTCTACAGTCTTTCAACTTTTATTTACACAATCACGCCAAAATTTCGTGTGACCTATTATTGTATCCTAGTTTTAGCTTACAAGCACTAGACATTTTAAACGCTTTCTAAATTTTTTTACCCCATTCAGTTTGACAGGAACAATGTTCAAATTATCGGTATTGTTACATGTATTGATGACTTGGCATACAGAAACATGTATCGATATCGGTGATAATATTGTAGATACCAGGTAAGATATTGCTGTATGAAGGAAACATTGGGGAAAGGTTAGAATTTTTCAGTGAAACTTTTGGAGATGTTAAAAGACATGTTTACACACTTAGGACTCTAAATATTATGATGTTATTTCTCCTGGCTAAGTTTTAGGAATAGTAGTCAAGAATCTGACTATGAATGAGGTGCTGTTAGGAAAGTGGCTGTGGAAGTTCGGGGAAGAGGAAAATAGCCTCTGATATGGTGAAGAGTGGGGAGGATGGTTCCCGAGGGCATTGTTATTGTACAGGGTGTTTGGCATATGGAATGCAATCCCCATAAATGCTACAAGATTCAGAACCGTCATCTCCTTTAAATGGGAGATGGGACCTGGGTGAAATTTTGGATGGATGGGTGGTATGGAGACATGCTGTTGAAGGACAGGTTCCCAAACCATTCACATTGTCGAGAAAGTGACTGAATTGCAAAAAAAATAAAGTCCCAATGGTGATTGGGCAATATGCAGTATGCCATGACATACTTGCCACATTGCATATGCCATGATGGCATATGTGATCTCTTCACATATATGCGCACATGCTTTTGTTAACATCTCCTGAAGTTTCAGTGAAAAATTCCACCTTTTTCCTAACAGTTCCCCAATATTGTCTAAATAGGCAGAGCTTTTGAGGCTTCCTTTTGTCTATGATAGAGGTCAAAGACTTCACGGCGAACTGAAAAATCATATTTTCCCTGCCTCCTAATCTGACTGACTTCTGGAGCGAGGACAGTGCTTTTTGTTGGTGACATTTTTTCTTTTAAAGGCAAGAAGTGACAACTTTGCTATTGCTTGTACCTTCTTCTCATGCACCCACGGTGTCAAAGATTTCTCATTTTCTTCACCTACCTGTCTTTGTAATATGATGTTTTCTTCATGGAAAAAATCTTGGAAAGATGGGCCATTTTATTTTGAAAGAATAAGAGGAGAAATCGAGTAAGAATTGTAATGCGAATGAACTTGGGTTTTGACTAGGATGTTCAATCGAAAACCAACTGTTACGAGGGGGAACTCTTGGATTATTTATTTTTGGTTCTGCATGGAAAATATGAATAATATCTAGGTGCTAAAATTGCATTTTTGGGAGCTAAAGAGACTGTTAGTTGGTGTTTCAGAAAACTTTTAATATTGCGAATAGATTCCTTGTGTCCTCTTCTACCCTTTTTTTGTCCAAGCTTGAAATTCTGTGTGCATACATGTGTTTTCTTATGCATTGTTTTAATGAAGCATGGTGAGAAGTAGCTGAAAATTAGTTGTTCATAGGAGCATGTTGTTGTCCATTGTGTTAATGAAATATGTTGATAAGTACCTGAAAATTGGTTATATTATTAGGATTTGTTATTTAGGAATTTTCTTGCAGAGTTCCCTTATATATTTGTTGTGCCTTTCTATTCAGGGTTGAACCAAGGTGTCAGTGGTCTTCCATTAAAGGGTTGGCCTTTAACTGTAAGTGATATACTAAATTCATCTGCAGTATGGGTTTTTGGTGTTGGTATTTAGTTTGGATATGCACATCTTTCCTGACATTGAATTACTTTTATTTTCCCAGGGCATTGACCAACTATGGCAAAATTTAGGCCCACAAGTACAGAAGCCTTTTCTACAGTCATCAAATTAGTTTCAGATTTTGACACCACAGCAGCAGCAGCAGCAGCTCATGGCACAGGCTCAAGCGCAGGGAAGTCTTGGGAGCTCACCTAATTATGGAGATTTGGATCCTCAAATATTTAGGCTTTTACCAAAGGGTAGCTTGAATGGGAAAGATGGTCAGCCCACAGGAAATGATGGCTCTGTAGGCTCCCCAATTCAATTAAGTTCACCAAAGGTCAGATTAAGTCCAAAGGATCAAGCAGAATTTCTTATAAAGGTTAGTTTTACTAAGCCATATATGACTGTAGCCATTGCTTAGTCAAATGAAAAAAAGATAAATACAAGTGAGAATCTAGTTGCCTTAATCAACGTGTCATAATCAATCAAAATATACTGAAAACTAAGAGATAAATTAATTGAAAGAAAAATCAGTTTCTCGTCCTCCATACAACTGCTGGTAGAACCAAACCCGCAGCATATACTTAATGGTTTATCTGCAGATCTACCTACTTCCATATGTGTGTATCAATGTGGCTATATCTTAATAGCATGAGTTTCTATCAAAGTGGCCATGCATAAACATACTCATGTCCTTATGTGCATTCTTCGACAGTGTATGCCCATCTTAGATTCTCAGCCTTGTCAATCAATAGTATTAATTTAGCATGAAAATTCTGGAACCTGCTTTAATATTTATCATTAGTTTTTTCTAACATTCATCAATTTAGCCATGACCCTATTTTGCTTTCTCGCCCTTTGGGGTGTGCATGTAATGGTTGGAATGGGGTTCAGGTCAGGGTGGGAATCCATGGGAGTGGTGTCAATGTGAACCTCTGCCATGGCTGCGTTCCAAGAGCCTAGTTGAAAGAGGAAGGTGGATGTCCGGTGGGAGTCGATGGTAAAACTTTTGCCAAGTATACAATTTTAATGCCAACCCCAAATTCTTTGGGAGAAAGTTAAGATGATGATGATGATGTTGATGTTTGCTAGCTTCATCATCAATAGGGTGTCTGTCTTTGTTTGGTTTGACATTTTTCTCGACTACGATGATTCTTTTTAGATGAACATCTCCCGGATGAATGGGTCCTCCTCCTCACAAGAACAACCGGACCACTGACAAAGAATTAAGAATTACAACGGGTTGAACTTGTCCAAAGACAGTTCCTATTTCAGGGTTTCTTTCTTTTCCCAAGTTGAATTCACAGTTATTAGAACTGTTAGCAAGAACTATTAAAACACTGCAACCTTGCATATCACTTGGTTTATTGAGGATCAACCTCTGCTTGCTTAAGCCTGTTGCCTTTCAAAGAGTTCTTTGATTTTCATGGTGTAACTGGACTTTGCTAATATGTTGAATAAAATGAGAACAATAGAAAATTTAGATGAACAGTCATTGGCTTTTTTGTTTGGCGACAGACCTTAAATGTCTTTGGTCATGAAGTTCCCTCTTGCAACAGTGTTTCATAAATAAATGTGCTTAATCATGTCATTGTTCTTCAACATAATCACGTACAAATGCAACCCAAATCTGAATAGTTGAATGTGGACTGCATTTCCAGATTTAAAGCCAAGGACTTCAAGAAAACACCCACAGGTCAAGCAACATAATAAACAAAGAGACTTAAATGACATGTGGTCTCTCTTTTTTTAACTCATATATCCAATCTAAATATTTGGAATTTGGATAATATATTTGATTTCTTCCTTTTCTATTGTGTAGACTTACCTTCTCAAATAGGTTGGTTCATTCAGAGCTTTGGAGAAATGGGTATATCTAGTTTTGGATGTGCGCGTTGATTAATACACATCCGTAATTAAATATACCAATTTCTCCAAAGCCCTAATGAACCAACTTATTTGAGAAGGAAAAGTCTACACAAAAAGGAAGAAATCAAAATCAAATATATCATCCAAATTCTTTTTTTTAAATTAATGAGAATTGCTGACGGTTTTTAGCCGCCGAGAACACCGACGGATGTTAGCCGTCGAAAACTCCGACGGATAACTCTTGACGGATTTTAGCCGCTGACATCTCCGACGGAGTTTAGCCGCCGACAACGCCGACGGATTTTAGCCATCAGCGAGCAACGCCGATGCACCCTTTACCGACGGACCTTACGACGGCTAAAACCCGTCGGGGAAGGTCATTGCCGACGGTTTTTAGCCGTCGGCGTTGCCCTGTTTTTTTGGTAGTGTTTATTTGTAGGACATGATCAAAGTTCTTCTTACTAGTATTCGTGGGGTTACTGTTGCTAGAGGAATTGTCTTGAGTAAGGATCCGCTCACAAAAGTAGACGGGTTCGCACTTAGAAATGTTTTTTGGGAAGTATATGTTCCGGTGGCAATTGTACGTGAAGAAACTTTGATGAGACCCTATGGACGATATAGAACAATTGGGGATGCGGCTGAAACAAGTATTTGTTGGCCTGATTGTTGTTGTTTGGTAAGATTTTATTTTATTTTATTTTATTTTTTTTGCATATACAATAGAACTTCTTATATAAGACTTTGATGAGACTAATTTCTTTTTGTTATTTTGTTTTGTAGGTTGTGACAACTATGGATTGAGCTAAATGGAGGGATCTCTCTCTCTCTCTCTCTCTCTCTCTCTCTCTCTCGTTATTTTTTAAAACAAAAAAAAAATAATTTTGGCAGTTGGTTGTGACAGCTATGTTTGTTTCATGTTAGTATTTGCTTGACATATTTGTGGTGGGATTCTATCACTATGTTCTTGAAATATTTAGTAGTTTTGCTTGACTAATCTATAGAGATTTATGTTGTGATTTGTTTCAGCTTTTCATATTCTTATGCATAACAGAAGGTACACATTTTTATTATGATTTGTTTTGATTTTTTTTCTCTGCTTGTGCGTAAAATGTTTTGATTTAAATATTAAGAACTACGTAGTAGCTTGATCCTAATCTTCCGAACATTGGGTACGTAGGCAGCCGTTCATACTCAACCGTATCGGTGCAGCCACAAATTCTTTTTTTTTTTCCCTTCTTATAGTGCAGATGCATTTTCATCATGACTACTTGGCAGTAAGAGTGAGGTGGATGTAAGTTCTCGAAACCTTAAATTAATCAGTGACATTCATAAATTTGTGCCTATATCTTCTATTTTAACTGCCTGATGTAACATGTATAAATTTGGGCATGATTGCCACGTTTCCGAAACTGCATATGTGAATTTGAACAACTTATTTCATATGCAGTAGGGAATCCAAGACATTCAGAAAGCACAATGAGGTAAGTGTGCTGGATAATCCTCCACAAGGGTAAGAGAACTATCTAGTGGGTTTGTTCCCCATTGGATTGTTGATGGATTGAAATCACATACTTGGCATACAAATTCTTTTAATTGACTCTTTGAGCTAATTGAATCTCTTATTTTTTCAGGATTTTAATGAGTACCAAATGTCCAAGCTAAAAAACAGTGAGGCATTCACGACAGAAAAGGAGATCACTCAGGTAAAATAAAAATAAAAATAAAAATTCACAGCAGGCCGATCTGATGAACAACCCAACTCTTGTACATGTGTCCATTTTTACTGAGATTGAGTGTTTGATAACTAAGATATTAGCATTGAGCACTAGATCCTTCCCAACTTAAGATGTGACATAATGACTCACACGTTGTTGAGGGTCAAATATTGCATATCAGACCCTAGTTACTACTTGGATTTACGAACATAATATTATTTAATGATCCGATTTAATCGTGTTTGTAATGCAGGATGTGATGACGAGCTGAGACTGAAAATGAGTGTTTAAAGCTGAGATTTAGTGTTCCGACATCACCAAGACAAGGGACGGACTCCAGAGGACAAAAATTGATGGATTTACATGCCAGAGATCCGAGAAAATCAAGCCGTTCACATTAAAGAGGCCTGAAACTAGTGCAGAATGCAAGATCACAGGGTTTCTGCCATCCGATCGACACGAGACTTCATACATGGGATGTGGGCCATAAATTAACCGTACATATTAAATTTCAGTCATTGAAGATCTCAGGAAGTGGACCAACGGACAAATCAGCCCTTAAACGGTCAATTATGGGCCCACCTGATATCTGGATATGCTTCAAACTTGGTCCCAACGGCTTAAATGAGATTAGAATATGGATGGATGGATTGGATTTTTCATAAGCACAAAGGTGGACTCCACAAGGTGAGCATGCGAGTGCATAGACGGTGCACTCCTGCGGTGCACCGAATTTCTACAAAGGGTCAGCCACCGCTGACCCGCGTCATCTTCAAAAACGCAACAACGTTTACAGGCTAACGCCGGTTCCTCTCAGTGGGGCCCACTCCTCATCTACATCCTCAATCTGGACCGTCCATTGTGTGAAAAGGGGGGATATTAACCTCAGCTAGGTGTTCTTTTTCCACCATGTGAGATATTGGAAGATCCTGTCTGTTGAAAGCAGGATAGACGGCAGAACTAAAAGATCAAGTGGGCCGCACTGATTTCACCCGAAAAACACTATTCCCGAATGGTTTTTCGAGTAAAGTCCAGTGGATGGAATGGATTTCTCCATAAACATCAAGGTGGGACTCACCGACTTTCACAGTGCAATCACGGAAGCTCTGTTCCGCAGCAGAGCTACGGTTGATCTCTGTGGGCCACCATCTTAGTTCATCAATCCGATCCGGACTGTCCAGTAGACTCCAAAGGTCCGACTGATCAAGACCTAGGTGACGGAATTGAAGAAGATACTGGAGATCGGTTTCCTACCGTTCAAACGTGAAACGGACGGCAGCAACGATAAACCTGTGGGCCTCCTCAAAGGATGATCAAAGTCACCCATATCTGAGTGAAATTGCAAGGCACGTCTCATGAACGGAGTGGATTTCGCTCTAGACACTTATCTTGTGCCCCACCAATCAAATAGCGGAAGAGATTTGCGTCCCTGTTCCGCAACCGACCGCAGCCCGACTTTTGCGGGCTGTGGTGCAATCTCGGTGATGATCGGATTGCTGATCTGATCCATCCACTGTGTAGGCCGCTCGGAAACATCCTAAGAAGCATTTTTTTTCTAAGAAAAAACACTAAAATGGGGAGCTTTGGAGGTCCAATTTTGGCTGAGGAAGCCTTACGCACACGGCCGACGTTTGTTGCTACGAACAGGCTACGTATCTCGCGCGCATCGACTCCAACATAGTCGGTTTTCAAAACGGACTCTATCCAGCCCCTTCACAGACGGTCAGGGCTATAAGAAAGGGAGAGAGAGGGATAAGAAGGCATCCACGGCTGAGAAGGAGACATCATGAGAGAGAGAGACAGGGAGTAGAGTTTGGGTTTTTTTTTTATTGTTTTCTTCTTCTTTCTTTTCTCTATTTTATTATGAGATCTAGCCCATTCATGTGTGGCTAAACCTCTTAGCTAGGGCTAAGAGGTGAAGCTTGTAGTGTGATGGGAACTCTTTGCTTGCCTTTTGTTTAGATTGATCTGATGTTGATTTGGGTTTAATTAAGGGAATGTTTTTAGTCTTTAATGGTCTGTTGTGACTGAAATTACAATGGGTTTGCGATGGCTTTGAGTATTTCTTTCTCTTTTTATGTTCTATGACGTCAGGAAGCCCTGTTGTTCACCATCGTCTCCTGGGCATGGTTGGATGTCGGTACCCTTCCTAACCTTCATAAACATGTTGACTGGTTGGTAATTAGTTTAATTATGTTGTTTGCTTTGTCTCCTGGGCATGGTTTGGTGATGGAATCCATTCTAATTCATAAACCTTTCACACGTAAATGAAATTAAACCAACTTAAGATTTTTTCTTTCTTTTATGAAATATTTACATATGTTAATAGGTAGCATAATGACTTAGTAATTGCTGCAAGGATGACTTTGTTCCCTGTGTCTAGGACTCAATGATGCTTCTCACTGTCTGCTATTGATAAAAAGAAAAACCACTTCTCCTTTTGTTACTAGTCCCTGCTGTACTTAGATTCTTTTCAAGATCTGGCTGCTATGGTGAATCTCTACGTTGGCTATTGGGTCTTCCCTTTGTCAAGCTGCAGGTGTTGTGGTGTTTGAGGCTGATGCGCTTTTTTTTTTTTTTTTGCTTCCAATGTGGGTGATGCAGTTGGGTTAGCATTTATTGAGTCTTTCTTGTTTTATATATATATATATATATATATATATATATATATATATATATATATATATATATATATATATATATATATATATCCTCACTTTCATGAAAGGACTCATCTCCTTTCCACTATATATTCCAGGCACTCCATATGCAAGAGCATTCGGTACTTCCAATCATATTTCAAGAGAAATATTTGAGACCCTTTTCATGCATAGATACCATTTTCTTAGGTAAGTGTCATTTACACCCATCTTTTTGATGCACACACCATTTTCTTCTAGTTTTAGTACTATTACAGTACCTATAGTGCACTACTCTACTATCAATAAATAGAAAGATGGGGTGTTTGCAAGAAAGGCACAGGGTTGTAAACATCTCTCTTCCATTTTCTTTTATCATTTGACAAGACTAAGGTTGTAGTTTACCACCATTTTTGAAGGGTGGTGAATTATCCACACTAGGCATATATGTAAGGAAATCCATGGGCATATTATGGTTGATTGAGAGTCCAAAATGATGCTGCCCAAATGATCCTAACCATCAGATCAGTTTGATATTGAGGTTGTTGTCTATCCGAAAAGGTGCCACTTAATTTGAAAGATCCTGATTCTGATACATGCATCACATGTGTAGGGTGCATGGATCACCACCATTTTGAGACTGTTAGTGAACTACCACCATTGGTGTCATTTCAAATTAGATATTTGCTCCTTTTACTTTCTAACCAGAACTTTTGACTGACTGTGTGTGTGTATGCAGGCTAGAGCAAGAATATCTTCTACAGTGAAAGCTATAGTTGAGGGATGACTATAAGAAAATGGAGTTTACTCAACATGTAAGTGTAACTTTCTAATCTTTTAAATTAAGAGCTATAGATTAACATATGACTTTATATTAGTTTCTTAAATGGTAGTATTTGAATGATCATAACCATCTAATTGGCTGAGGTCAGATGGTCAAGATCATCCAATCAGTGTGATTTTTGGCTTATGCTCCATCTACAACAGAGGCCTGAGGGGCTCCAATGTGAGTGGACCATGGTGTGGAGATTGAACTTAATGGACAATCGTGACCATCCAACTGGGAGATCATGGCCATCAAATTCACAGAAGAAAATTAAATCATCAATGGGTCAAAGTTCAATGGCTGATATCAGATGTTTAAGATTGTCACAGTGGAAGCCACAAAAGGAGTGACTGCATTGGAGGTAGACCAGTGACCTCGTGTTTTGCATCTCTTGTTGTTGCCGTTGCAATGCTTTTACATTCATTTTGGTGTTTTCACGTTCTATGGCGCTTCTTCGGTCAGGTATTTTCTTCTTGGAGCTGTTGTTAAACTTGGGGCGACTATTGTGACTTTTCCCCTGTTTGTTGTGAAGGTAACTGATTTTGCCTCTTTACATTTATATCTGACTGTCTGTATGTATGTATTAATTTGCTTTCCTTCAAAGCTGGATACCATTTTTTAGAATGTAGGGTTATAGAGTCCCCAAGTGAAAAATAACATAGACTTTACTTTTTCTTCACTTGTAGTTGCTGCTTGTAGTTCATGCCACAACTGCTTTGTTATCTAAATAGTACCAATGCATGACAAAAGCATGGCACTTGCCAAGTTTCTTGCATTTGACCTTTTAATCAAGTGTCCACCATCCTAATCTTCTTTCTCATGTATTCATGTCCACCTTGTATGGGTGAATGATTGTTTTGGAGTTGAGAAATAAATGTTATCTCAGTGCATTTTATTTATCGGACCAATTACGGTTGAAATTACCAGCAGGCACAAAATTCCAACCTGTGATTGTATGGTAAGTTTTCAGTCTCATGAAATCCAACTTGTAGATTACCCACACGAGCACGGATACATTGCAGCGGCTTGGGGGAAAGCAGGTCCAATGTGGGAGTGATAGGGGAATGGCTGAAATCAGATCTCAAGCAAACGTGTGCAGGTAATTGCATATTCATCCATTGACACACAATTTAATTTTCAAATATTTAAAAAATTCAGGTTTCGATTGAATTACTAGCATGCCAGGACCTCTCAAATCCTTTTTTTAATTTTTTAAAAAAGTTTGTATAGAATGTCAAAGGGATGAGAGTTCAAAGGGTATAGCTTGCCTTTTTGGCCAACACTGAAACCTTTTTAGCCCATGCTGAGTGAAGATTATCTTGTCCTTGATTTGATGGTAAGAATCTTATCCTGGGGCCCTGAGTTTGTACAGGAGAGGTCATGATTCACTTATCCAACCCATTAATCTGATGGCCCTACTGTGGATGCAAGGTGCCCCAAGAATCTCCTTTTTTTTTCCTTGTATACTAAAATATTTTCTCTAACCTGATTACACTTAAACAAATGGCATACTTATGTCTTGGCTGCCCATCCCAGTTGTCACTTTTTTGTATGTTTCCCTGCCAAACCTTGACTGCCAAACCTTGAATTAAACATTGTATGATTATGAAACGCTTACGGAAGTTGGTTCCACACAACTACAAAGTTCACTCAAACCCCCACAACATGCAAATTAATTTAGTGAATGAATCATCAAGTTTAAGCTATATATCTATCTCTTAATTTCACTCAAACCCCCACTTATTTTTCATAAATTTCCAAGTGATGCCAGCTCATCCAATGTAAATGTGGCATACATGTATGCCAATCAAATCATGGACTGATCACCAACCGTTGGATCCTAATTATCCTAATAGTCCAACAGATGATCAGCGATTACAATTAGGAAGTGAGGTTTGTCCATCAAGTGGGCTTTGCTTACAATAAAGTGCTTTTGGTGCATGCACCTACTTTTTACTAGTAAGTAGGGAAGTTGAGAGACTAGGTTATTTAATACTTTGGCTGAGTATGATGGATGATACACAAGCACTTGTACATGTGCTTGGTCCATTTCCCAGTCATGGACCTCAAATGGGTTTTGATAGGATATGGTATCAAAAGCACCACATTACCATTGGGGTGTACTTTCATGCAAGGTTATTTCTAAAATGATCTTATGAACCATTCATGTTCTCATTATTATGTTATACAAGTTATAATCTTTTATTCATGCTTCACGAATGATCATGACATTTGACTTTTTTATATTTGAATACAAGCTCAAAAAAAATTACTTTTTCAAAGTCCTAAATTCATCTTCTTATATAATCATCCTTTCAGGTTCTGCGAGGTTTTCTCCGAACTCAGTTTCAGGTTTTGGAGATCTAATTTGTGAGTTTTTTCTCCGTTCTTTTCCTTATTTTTCTTTAGCTCTTGATGTTTTGTTTACAGGAAAAATTGAGCTTTGGATCTTAATTCAGATCTTTGTTTCTTTGAGCTGCTTTTCTTTTTCTATTTCCTACTTGTTTTGTTTGGAGATATGTAGGTTTTGTGATTATGTATTCAACATTTTCTAACGGGAATGACATTGAATTGAAAATGTTTGTGTTGCGATTTGGAAGAAATCAGCCAGGCTAACTTGAATTCTTATGGTTTCTTTGACATTTCATTATTTGTACGAGTTTAATTTTGGGGTTTTTTAAAAATCTAGTTGCAGCCTTGCTAACCTCACGTTGTAGAAGTTCTCTCATGGTACATGTGGCAATTTGGACCATTGTTGATAGATGGACCATTGCGTGGATGGCTAGAACTGTAGAATATGCTTGATTTTAGGATATAGCTATGTGGCCCACTAGATCAACAGTCCTGTTCACCAAGAATAGAACTTTTTAAAGAATTTCTTCAATCTTCTATTGCCTTAAAGAGATAAAATTGCTTACTGAAATTGCTATGAAATTGCAAAATTCTAAGCAATTTTTTGACATGACCTGTAATTTCCCATCAATTATTAAAACAAGATGCAGTTGTAATTCCTGTTTATAAAACATTACAATTTGTTTGTACTGATGCTATTTGGTTTATTTCCTGATTTTCTTGACTGGAATATTATCTTGATGAAAGACCATCAATTTTCTTTGCTCACTTTTTCTATGGAAGTCGCAGCATTCATATTGACATGAGATACAAGTGGAACTGTAGGCATTGGGATTCCATCAATGCCTGAATTTTCATTAGCTTCTCTATTATATACTGATTTTTCATTGCTCGAGTGAGTTGCTTTGATTATACTCTAGTCATTATCTCCAATTAGCAGCAAGTGTAAAAGCTACAACAAGCTGCTTCTGTTTTTTCTTGTTTATTCACTCAGAAATGAATACTTCTAAGATTCGCATACACTGCCAAGTAGCCTTAGCCAGTTCCAGCATTACATGTAACCTTTTCAAGTAATATTGAACATGTGCATGTTCCTTCAAGTCACAAGATGATGTTGCTTGAAACAACAAAGGTTTTTTAAAATATCATATGTAGAAGAAATTATTACAGTAAAATTTCTAGCATATTCAACAAGAAAATCCCTCTTCTTCTGTTATTTACAGCTGATGCCCTAAAGGCAACCTGCTCATGATCTGATGATAAATGGATGACCCGTTCCCGACAGGAAGGCTGGATTGTAACATGGGCTCCTCCTTGGGTGCTCCTTTTGGCATCATGAATCCCGCTTCAATCGCCTTTTGTTGCCCTATATATGTTATTTTTTTTGAACAACTTATTTCATATGTAGTAGGGAATCCAAGACATTCAGAAAGCACAATGAGGTAAGTGTGCTGGATAATCCTCCACAAGGGTAAGAGAACTATCTAGTGGGTTTGTTCCCCACTGGATTGTTGATGGATTGAAATCACATACTTGGCATACAAATTCTTTTAATTGACTCTTTGAGCTAATTGAATCTCTTATTTTTTCAGGATTTTAATGAGTACCAAACGTCGAAGCTGAAAAGCAGTGAGGCATTCACAGCAGAAAGGGAGATGACTCAGGTAAAATAAAAATAAAAATTTCCTTTCTCAATCTGATATAGACCTTGTCCTTGTCTAACCCGAAGTGTCATTAGGTTGTTGAATCAGTAAATGAGCTTGTCCAAATCATGAAGGATCTCTCAGTCCTAGTCATAGACCAGGTTAGAAGGTATACCACCTAGACCCTCTTCTCAAGCTCTACAACCATCATTATTTTAGGGTGGCTTATTGGGTCCATTTCCATGAGCAGGGGACCATCGTCAATCGGATTGACTACAACATTCAAAATGTAGCAGCTTCAGTGGAGGAAGGATTTTATTTATTTATTTATTTATTTGAAAACCCCCGGGATCTGCTCCTGTCTGACCCGGATTTTGGCCTGCCTCAACCAATGATGTCGGACCCAGCTATATGCTTCAGCATGAGTTAGGAAGCATGTGGGCAGTCTAGCACATGTAGCTTGGTAAGGTTTTTTTGTTTTTTTTTAAATCCCACCAGTACTCTCTTTGAGACAGTACTCTCTTTGAAGGGCTTTGCTCACTTGGGTCATGGAGACAGTACTCTCTTTGAAGGGCTCTGCCCACTTGGGTGCACTCGGAGTAGGCCATCTCCAATCACTAAAGTACCCTAGCACTGAAATGCGCAAAAATAACAATATCCCATTCGAAATGCATGTTGGGATTCCCGCTCACCATCCTTACAATGGTTGGGGATGTGTACACATGATCTCCTCTTATTTTAAATACTTAGTAAAGCCTTTCTTTTAGGTAGGGTTGGAAGCTAAAACATGTTTAATCTTGTTACAATTTTTTTGTGTGGGTTTAATACTGTACAGTGTGTTGGTAGAGAAAATGAATTCAACACCTGCCATGATTGATGGCTGCACCTCTTCTTTCTACTGTGTATTGTTGTATGGAGAATGGGTGCGACCATTGACATGGTGGCGGAGAGTACTTAGATAGCAGTTCTTTTTTGGATACCGCAGTGGGTGGGGGACATGATGGAATTGTGACATTGCCATAATCATCTGTACTGTGAGAACTTAGAAGGTTATCTTCAACATGTTGTTTCTGGACCTGTGATATTTGTTTATCTGCTTTGTTATTATCTCAATGTAGACGTTGAGTAGTACGTCTTAGCTAGCCATGGCATAGCTGAAAAGCCATGCGAGCTCAACCCTTGTGTTAATCCCATTGAATAATTTCACACAATGTTGTCACGGTGAAACTTTCATATTCCAACTTCAAATAGCAGTCTCACAGGGATCAAGAGCCAAAAATTCAAATAGCACAACCTGCCGTGCTAACCGTCGGCAAATCCCACATGCAGCGGCGGCCTGTACAACCGCCAGTAAATCCCACATGCAGTGGCGGCCTGTACAACTGCCAGTAAAGGGAATACGACCGTCGGTAAAGCCTTTACCGACCGAGGCTTTACCGGCTGTTGCAAACCGCAGGCAAAGGCTATACCGGTAGTTTTTTGGGCCTTTGCCGGCGGTTTTGACCGCCGGTAAAGGCCAGTTTTCTTGTAGTGGCAACATCACTTCGATAGCCCTTCGGTTGGCTACTGAAGTACTTCGTATCCGGCCCAAATCCCAAGGGTGCGTATTGAGTAGGCACTTATCGTACTGAGTAAACTCAGTTGGGCCCACCGTGAAAATAAATAGTTTATCCACACCATCCATACGTATTTTTTCGACTCATTTAATGGGTTGAGCCAAAGTTGAAGCATATCCAACTCTGAAGTGGATCATACCATAGGAAACAGTAAGAGTAGTGATTTCCACTGTTGAAACCTTCCTAGGCCCTACAGTGATGTCTCTTTGTCATCCAAGCTGTTAATAATATCACAAAGATATGGATGAAGGAAATATATATATATATAGATATAAAAGCTTAATACAAAAATTCTGTGGCACTCAAGAATTTTGCAATGGTATAAGATCAATTCACACTGTTTCATGTGGTGTGGTGTATTTGAGCTTTGGATATCCTTCAATTTTGGACCCATGTCATAAAATTATCTAACAAAATAGATGGACGGAGTGGATAAAATACATAGATCATGGTGAACCCCACAGTGTTTACTCAGTACGCCTAGCGTACTGAGTTACTCAGTACGCAATCTGCTTCCGGTGCGTTGGAGATTGCATAAACCGTTGGAACAACAAATTAAACTGGACTTATTTACGAAGAAATTATCCGGTCAAGATCTGATGCGTCCATTCCACAGAGGTGGGGCCACTGGGCTACACCCGGGAAAGAGAAGGTCTCAAGTACAACCAATTGGACCACCGGTATCCGTTCACCCAGCGAATGACTTCCAACCTTTAATGTGTGCTTGACATCCAAACAGCCCAATTGGTTGTCCACGTCATGAGGTTCACCTTTGAAAAAGAAACCCTGCCACATCCAGTCATCGAGTGGACCACTCTTGTATTTTGTTACTTATCAATGGCTAATAATTGTTTTCTATGATATGGCACATCTAATGAGTGGATAAGGCTGATTTTTACAAGAGGTGATTCTCATCGTCAGTCCAACCTATTAGAAGGGTTGGATGTGACACACACATATCATAGAATGGGATATATTCTGTGGGTGGGTAGACGATAAGTTTGCGTCCAAATGGTTAGACTTTAGACCTTTTCCCTGAGAAAATAGTGCAATAAAACCTCTTGAGTAAAAGCAGTGTCCTGATTAATTAAGAGTAATTACAACTACAATAGTGCATGGTTTAGGCTGTTCTTGGTGGCACCAAATATCATGAAATTTCACTATATTTGGTGCAACCAAACACAGCCTTCCACATACAAACTTCACAATAAAATATCATAAATCTTTGGATTATTTGATGAGATATCACCCAGGTAGATACTCAAATGTTCTGGAGTGATCTGGAAGAGCTTAAGAGCTAGTTTTCGACATGAGGCCTTCAACTGCAATCAAATGGGAGCAATGGCTCCATGCTGTAGGGTTGGTTGTCCAGGCCTCTCATTAATTAATCTCAGTCATTCAAAAATTGCACGTTTTCAACATCCCATTCCAAACCACACCCTCCAGAGCAGATCTATAGAATTGACCAATACAAAACTAGTCAAGGATAATTCGAACTCCTACCGAGCTTGTAAATCTGTAATGCTCACTTCATTAATGGAACATGGGCCAGTTCTGCTGGTAGATTTATCTTTGTTATTGAAGCTTTTCCGCACACAGAATGCAGGTTGCTTTGGGGTAGGCATGGCTGTATCGATGCCAAGCATGAAAACAGCAGATGGCATGGTTGGTCTATCCCTTGCATTTTCTTGCACACACAACAGCCCCACTTGAATGCATCTTCGAACTTCATTGGTGGGACAAGAACTCATCAGTGGGGAATCGACCAGCTCCAGACCTCTGCCTTCGTTCCACAGCTCCCATGCCTGGAGTTGTCACCAAAATATCAGTGTTGAAGGAAGAAAATCCTAGAAGACAGTCGGAGTATTTCGTTACTCTGGCTGGGTATGACATTTGTACACATTGCACGTATGGCATGTCTCAATCCAAATCATCATATTTCTTGGTCCCCGCTATGGATTAGCAATATATCACCAATATCAGATTAAATAAACAAAACCCTAACTAGGGTGTTTGTTTGATGAATATAGACCATCAAACATTTTTCTTTTTATCCATCAATTTGATGGCTGCGATACACACGCACCAATTCCCATGGGAACTCATGAGAACTTTTTCAGAACTAATCTCCTATAATATGAGCGTAAAATTTGAACTGTCCACATAATGCAGCACCCCATGAAACCCATAGGGCCCAACTTTCACCTTGATTCAAAATTCTGGTGGGCCATGGAAAATGAGACATGAAACCCTTATTGCCCAACTTTGACGTGATATGAGTCCTGGAAAAGTTCTCACAGGTCCCCATGGGAATTGGTGCATAGGTGAGCATTCCTCTCTCTCTCTCTCTCTAAACTCTATGGACCCAATTTTCAGTGCAATCCAAAACTCTAGTAGGCCATAGCAAAGAGAAATGCAAATGAAGGGAGGAAACTATTTCCTTTTGCCATGGCCTACCAGAGTTTTGGATCAGGTTGAAAATTGGGCTAGTGAGGTTTCAGGGGTTGCTGCATCACGTGAGCTATTTAGATTATGTGCCCATGACATGTGTGCAAAGGTGTGCACAGGTGCTCACCTAAGACGTTGCACAGGTGAGCTTTCCTCTCCCTTATATATATATATATATATATATATATATATATATATATATATATATATATATATATATACACACACACTTTAGGATCGTCCTGTCATTATGATTTCTGGTCTATGGCCCATCGTTCACTATTAGGAGGGAACGTGTTAAAGTAAATATGATATAATAAAGTGTCATCAGCATGCATGCAGAAAGAATCCGGATCCTCTACTTTCCTGCATCGTCATTGGTCCACATTATCGTTGATATTGTCAACATTGCTGCATTAAATGCAATGTGTTGATGTGGTCTAATTAGATTACAACAAGCAGGATAGGATCCAAATTCATGTAGAGATGGTTTAAAACTCAATATTGCTAAACGAAAAAAAAATAATAATAATAAACTCAATGAGTGGATTCCAACCCCTTTTGTCCTTTCCAAAAAGTCATCTATGCTTAAGGGTAGGGCTGTCAATTGTTTATATCACTTGATAGGTGGGCCCTCCCTTTTGTAAGGGTCCTCCCGAAAGGCTGTACATTTTGTTGATCAATGGATCCTTGGCCTTGTGCCTTCTTGAAAACGAAAAAAAAAAAAAAAAAAAGAAAAAAAAAGGGGGTAGGGCTGTCAATGGACCTGGGCTGGGGCAGGTCTCTTCGCCCGGATTTTGAACTATTGTTAGCTGGGCTGTCAAGCTAGCCCTATTCAAAATTCCTTTTTTTTTTTTTTTTCTTTCAGGTCGAGTCTCGCCCACTGATACCCCTAGCTAGGGGGCTTTTTCTTTCATGTTTCAACAAACATGAGTTTTGACTTGCTTCCCAAAAAGTCACTACACTAAACTATCAAGTAGTTCATCTTCAATATACATGGATCAAGAAGGAAAACTTGCACTTACATATCTAATCAAATTCTGTGAAGGATCATCACTGAAATAGCGGTTGTTCCTCTTGCCATTAATGATCTCTAGCAATAAGACACCAAAGCTAAAGATATTTGATTTCTCTGAGAAAAGCCCATCCATAGCATACTCCGGAGACATATAACCACTGCATTCAATTTACCTGAGTAAGGTTTCATTGTGATGGGAGAAATTTGGAAGTTACACAGTGCTTGATCAGAATATATTTAGAGTCTGCTTGGGTTCTCAGTATGGTGAACCAAAGATATAATGGGCCCCACCATGGATGGCTTGTGCACCAAAAATTTCTCAGATGGGATCTAACCTTTCAACTGGTGACCAGAAAGTAATTAATGGTTAAAATGGAACAACGATCCTGATCCAACAGAAAGACACCAAAGATTTGACAACTCGAATGGGTGCTTTTGTTCCATAGGCCATCCATGTTGAACCCATCATATCCATATATTTGGACTACTAAGCCACAGCTCCAACTTTCACAAACTAAAAATCAAGCAGAGTTGAGATGTCCTGAGTCGCTCATTGTTGAATACCTAAAAAGTTTTGAGTGTTCATCATATGTTTTGAAGTACTTACAAAGTCCCAACAACTCTATTAGTGCTTGCTTGAGTCTGATTTCCACCAAATATCCTTGCCAAACCAAAATCTGAGATTCTAGGGTTCATCTCATCGTCTAGAAGAACATGGCTGGCGTTTAGATCCCTATGAATAATTCTAAGTCTAGAATCTTGATGAAGATAGAGAACCCCACGAGCAATCCCCATGATAATCTTAAACCGATGTCTCCAATCCAATAACACTCTCCTCGTTTCATCTGCATTAAATTTTAATCTAGTTATAGGAAATTAATGTCGTGTGTGTACATGGGCGTGTTTGTGTTCCACCAGAATTGAGAAATTACAATCAAGGAAGAGAGTCTTGTAATGATTTTGATGCTTTTTTGTGTAACATTTTTTTCCACATACCTATACACCAAGAGTAGGTTTATAAATCATATTTTGCACATGATCGATACAGATTCAAATCAATCAAAACTGTTCATACAATGGGCCATCTCTTGTATGAGACATAGCCTAAAGTGGGGTTGATCTAATGTTCCAAACTGTAAGATTTGGTTTTGGACTGTAGTGATCAGGAGATTCAGTTTGTGTGTTCTGCAGGCGATGACCTCTTAGACATGGCCCACTGATTTGATGTTGCTCTGGATCAATATGCACAAGCACCAATTTGGTATAGAGCTGGTAATTTTGTTTGTAGCTTAACCTCAAGATCATGCCACAATTAATGCATATGCATAAAAGAATAAAACAAAGAGGGCTTGTACTGATATGCAGATTTTGAAGTTCCGCTATCAGTTTTCTTGATTTAGTCAGTGACTGATACAAATCAGGTGGGTCCCTTGTCATCCTTGAATGGAATCCGCCTATTATACAAGTAATTAAATATGAGTAATCAGGTATTAGGAGAGTCGAACCGAAAATAAACCAGTCCAAGCTTTTGTTTCTCATATACTCGTAGATCAGCATTTTTTCCTTCTCCTTGAGTGCAGCAGCCCATAATCCTAACAAGATTCCTGTATTGAAGTTTTGCAATCAACAAAACCTCATTTTTGAATTCTTCATTCCCTTGCCCAGAATTCTTAGAAAGCCTTTTCACCACAATTTCCTGACCGTTCATCAACTTTCCCTAAAAGTAATAACCAAGAAGCACATAAATCCACCCATTCTTAAAATGTTCATATAATAGTATTGTGCATAAACTTTCACGTATAGCTCCATCTTTCCTATTTATGTGTCACTTGTGTGGTGTTGCAGGGAAACACCAGCACAATCGATGCAAGCCAAGCAAAATCATAGAAAAAAAGAGATAAAGTAAAACCTAAAAGCTTAAGAGAAAAAACAAGAGACAAGAACAATCATTTACATGGTTGAACACTATGTTTATATCCACGAGGAAATCATAGTATACAATACTTACCCCCCCCCCCCCCCCCAAATCTCTCTCTCTCTCTCTCTCTCTCTCTCTCTCCCTCTCTCTATACATACATGCATGCATGCTTACATAAATACATATATATATATATATATATATATATATATATATATATATATATATATATATATATATATATATCCCTCATCCTCCCTTCATGTGTTTTTCCTTTTATAGATAAAACACAGTAGATAACACTTGCCTAAATAGGGGGGGGGGGGGGGGGGGGGGGGGTGTTCTGCTCATTTTATGGACCACATCATCAAAATCAATTGGTAGCTGAAGGTCTGATTCAATATACAGGTGATCTTACCAACTTTGGAGAAAGGTGATCTGATTGTGAGGCAAACTTCTTCCATAGCTCAGATGTTTTACAAAAGTCACCCATTCGCAAAAAGCCTATATGTGATCATTTCTTTTTTATAATTTGCAAAACCAGACATTACCTTATATACAGGGCCAAACCCGCCCTCACCAAGCTTATTTTTACTAGAGAAGTTATTGGTAGCTACTGCTACAACAAGGAAGTCAAATAATGGGGATTAACCCTTGGATTTGGCCGAAGACCCCAAATCCCCTATTCAAAAAATAGAGAGAGAGAGAGAGAGAGAGAGAGAGAGAGAGAGAGATGGAAGGAGGAAAGACGACGAAGGCAGCAGGAGGGAGGAAAGGCTCTTCAAAACGAAAGGCGGCAGTAACGAAATCTGTGAAAGCAGGCCTTCAGTTTCCTGTTGGAAGGATTGCAAGGTTCTTGAAGCAAGGAAGATATGCGAGGCGGGTTGGAACTGGCGCTCCTGTTTATTTGGCTACTGTTCTTGAGTACTTGGCAGCTGAGGTTTTGGAGCTGGCTGGGAATGCTGCTTGAGACAATAAGAAGTCCCGCATCATTCCGAGGCATGTTCTTTTGGCTGTGAGAAATGATGAGGAGCTTGGGAAATTGCTAGCTGGTGTGACGATTTCAAGTGGTGGTGTTTTACCAAACATAAACTCTGTTCTCTTGCCTAAGAAGTCTGAGAAAGGGAAGTCTGAGGAAGCTTCAAAATCTCCCAAAAAGGATTGATTGGGTTGGGATGAATGCTTTTTAATGTGTTTTGTTGATGCTGGATACTTGTTTTTGGTTTTGGTGTTGGAATGGTCTTTGCTGCTTTCTTTTCTTTTTGAGTATTTTGTAAATATAGTACTCTCACTGTTGAGGTTTAGATGTATGTGCCTCAGCAAAAGGATGCAATAGATGTTATCATCAGATCTACTTCAATGAAGTTTCTTTAGGTTAAAAAAATAAAAAAATAAAAATAAAAAAAAAGGAAGTCAAATAATGGCAAGTCTGATCCCTTTGTATTTTCTTCAAGCTCATTTTCATTGTAAAAGTTTTCACGATTTCTTCCATATCTTTTGCTACCTTGATTTTACATGGTAACAAAACAGACAAATATTAGATTGAAAGTGATAAGAATTTGCTAACACTCAATCAAACATGGTCATTTGTACCTTTTCCTTTTGTCTTCCACCACAGAAAACAAGCACAAAAAGCAAAGAGAATCATCCCCAAAATGACTGTTATTATCAGTATCAACCGCTTCTTCTTGTCAAGTAAGCGTTTGGAATCTGTAAAAAGGAAATCATGCACATTATTAGTAAAGGAAAACGATGAGGTGTTGGGATGGCCTGTTGATTTAGGATGGGCAGAGGATGACTCAATGGATTCCCAGTATTGCATTAATTCGGGCTAGAGGGGCCCCGATTGGGCAAAAAGGACGTAAACTCGCACAATAGCTTCCAACGGTCATAACTATGCGAACGGTTACTCGTTTTGTGTGTACAATATATAGTTACAAAGCTATTAACGAGCTCCACACCCTGGTCAAGAGCTTCTCAAAATTAAAACAATTTCTCAAGGTTTGTTGGCCTTTAAACAACTTCTCAAAATTCAAACATTTTTAGGAGTTAAATTAGATTTTCTTTTTTATTATTATTAAAATTGACTATTTTTAGTAAGTTTTGTCTTTGCTATTCTTAGGGTTTAACACCCCTATTATGATGTACAATATTTGTTTTAGTCATCCAAGGGTTATATGTGATGTTTAGTAGGACTAGACATCTAGTAACTATTTTTTATAATTTTAATATTTCAGAATAGTTTCTATTTAAACTCTAATTAGGAGCTAGGACTTCTTTTGGTTATATACACTAGCAGAAAACAGGGCAAAGCCGACGGATGCGTGGATGTTTTGGCTACGGATTTTAGACGCAGGAAATTCCGACGGCTAAAATCCGTAGCTAAAACAAAAGAAGGCCGTAGCCATAGCCTGTCTTTTAAGGGTGGATGTTCAATCGGTTTTGTTTTCCTGTAATGTTGTTCACCTAAGTTTTATTTCGATATGATATTTTAGCATAAACCGTAAAAAATTATTTACTAATGGATTTACGGTGTGGCTTAAACAAAAACATCATGGTGGGGCCCATAGAGCCCTACCAGATCCAAATTCCAATCACCGTTTTCATTTTACAGTAAATGAGTGTTAAATTTGTAGTTTATGTTAAATAGTGGAAACTCGTCCATATAAAATGTGGGTTTGATATATGGCTATCCAGACCATCCAAATAATGGGTCTTGTTGTAGATGACTTATATTTATAATTATCTTAAGGAATAATATCTTAACAATCCACTAAATGGACCCTTAGTTGTACGGCTGTGAATATAGTTTATTATATAAAATATGTAAAACTCACAATTTAACGGATCTCAACTCTTCTACGATTTCAGAAAAGGAATTTTCATTTTCCCTCTCTCGACCGCCCGCTTCCTCCTCTCCCTTCCCTATCTCTAAAGAGGAATTTTCATTTTCCCTCTTTCGATTCCCTCTTCCAACCGCCCTTTTATTCCACTCCCTTCCCTCTTTCGACCAATCTTTTCTTCCTCTCCCTTCCCTCTTTCGAGCACCATCTTCATCGCTCTTGATCGCCCTTTTTGAAGCTCGTATACAAACCGTTCATCCAGAAGCTCATATGCAGATTTCATGCTAAGGTGAGTCATGAAATGTAATCGGATTTTTTTTCCTTGATGACGTTCTGGGATTATTGTATTCACATTTATATTTTTTGTCCAAACTTGATCAAACTCGTGAATATGATGTAGCTGGAGGAATTATTAAAAAGAGCTTCTCATAATGTCTGTTTATTAGAGATCTTTTTGAAGGCATTCGATTATATTTAGCTGATAACTGTTGGAACGTCAGATGGTAGTCGGTGCTTCGTTTGGGGACGATAGCGCTGGACTGCATTATGTTAAACGAAGGCCATGATTGGTGGCTAGGATCTTCTAATTGCAATGAGTTTTACTGCATTGATCCACACTACAAGAAAAGTAGGCATACTGTCCAAATCAAACGATCAAAATGGGACGGCGAAGATGGCCCCTTATATGCAATTTTCAGCCTGTACTTCATTTGCAATGAGGCCTATGATTTGGACGGTCCTGATCGTGTTATATGTTTGCCATGTGCACAATGTATGAGTCATTGCTTTCTTGAAAGAGAATCATCAGTGTACTGTAGCCCAAGAAGCTGTATTGAGCCTTCCTTCTCATCAGATAGAAACTTGAAAGAATGTAAGACAAAAGGGCAAATTTAGTTTACTGTTATTTCTCTTTTTCCTGTCGTATTGGTATCATTCTTCAGCATTATCTTAAAAATGGGGGCGATTCTTCTACCGTACATGTGGCATAATCCCATGGTGATTTATAGTACCATCAAAATTTCTGACCACTGATGGATGGATAGATTAGATGCTAATTGACTGGATTATCCAGATTATCCCTCACAGACCCTGCAATCTAGTTCGTTTTTGTGTTCATGCCTTAAAATGACCTGTCAAAATAAATAGACGGTGGATAAAATATGGACCGTCCGTCTCTATCTTGGTCCTGATGGGTAGGACAGGACTGTTTTTCTCTAGCTGGACAAGTCTCTACCAAGCTAGAGATAGATAGTCCTATAAGTGGCTCTATAAGGCCCACCGTGATGTATATATAAGTAGCTGGAGACAAACAGTCCACACCTGATGCAGGAAGGAACAGTGGATGAAGTGATCGATTGATTCGGTGCTTTCCATACACAACCATTTATATTGCTAGATTATGTATGTTACACATGACACATGTGTATGATGTGCCCAACCAGGCATCCTGCAGGGCCGTTGATTGGCCTTTGAAAAAACAATAGTTCGATTAGACTATTTTTGCCATCAAATGGATGGACCTTTTTCTTGCTATTTTTTTATTTTTTTTCATTTGTGTGCCACAACTTAAAGGCTTGGGATTGTCTAAATATTGTGCCACTCATTAATGGAAACACCAACCATTCATATACATATCGGAAATACCAAATGAACAGGTTTGGATCTCTTCTAGGATGCAACATGCGGAAATGACATGGAGGCATGAAATTGCTATGCCTCACATGTACCAAATCCGTCATCACACCTCCTAAATTTTACTTCACACACAAATCACAAATCCTCTGCATTTTAAAGGGGTAAAATACTTGGCTATCTTTGTGCATCAGATCACTGTGTGTCTGCATGGGTGCAAATGAGGGTCCTTGTATATTACCTATGCATAATGTTCACTCCCCAAGTATAGGATTGTGATGTAGTAATAACTCTCATGATGAGGCATGTTATCTGAAACTAACTAGGACTAGAACTAGGCTAAGATGAAATCTAAATTGAGTGTAATTTGAAGAATAATGATGAAATATCAATCTAAACTGAGAAGAAAATTCAGAGAAGGGAAAACTAGGGATTCAGAGGATCCACTTGTAGAGATTAGGGAGATCTTATGCCTGTATTATAAATCAGGAAAATTAACCGAACTGTCATTGATATAGGTTTCAAGAGACGAAAGGTGTATGAATTAGAATGGATTCCATCACCAAACTATGCCCAGGAGACAAAGCAAACAACAGAATTAATCTAATTACCAACCAATCAACATGCCATGAAGGTTAGGAAGGGTACCGACATCGAACCATGCCCAGGAGACGATGGTGAACAACGGGGGCTTCACGACTTCATAAAACATAAAAGGAAGAAGAAATACTCAAAGCCATCACAGACCCATTGTAATTTCAATCACAACAGACCATTAAAGACTAAAAACATAATTAAACCCAAATCAACATCGATTCACTCTAGACAAAGGCACAAGCAAAGAGACATCCCATCACGCTACAAGCTTCACCTCTTAGCCCTATAAGAGGTTTACATGAGTGATGGAACCCTTAAAACAAAATAAAATAAAAAAATAAAATAAAAAATAAAAGAAAAACAAAACAAATCTACTCCCTGTCTCTCGACTCCACCTTCCTGCCTCTAGCCGAACCCCCAGCCGTCGATTCCTCCCATCCTTCTCTCTTCCTTGTTTCTTTTATATGCCAAAGGTAGTGGCTTTGACAGATTGAGATGGAGTGATTGCGGAGATTTTGATCTAACGTTCTGTGAGCATTGCGGAGAACTCCTTTTCGAGAACCCGGGCTTCCTAACTCCACATGCATCTCGTCCAAAATCGCAACATCCAATCACTTACACATTTAATCCGAACGTGATCGGGATCACAAAATGCCCACAATGTTTTCTATGTTTTGCTAAACAGACTTGACGATCGTTGTGATGATGGTGGGCCCCACATCAATGTCAGTGGAAAATCCACTCCGTCCATAATATTCCCGACTGCAAAACCGTTTTGCGTGGCCCTCGGAACTGCGTTGATTCGTTATCGTTTGCAATGCATCCGCATATGCGTGCATGCATGGGTAGAAAACACATGAGGTACGGTCGGGTTGACGTCTTGGGGCGAATGGAAGGTCCAGATGGACCACATGATGATCGAATGGCCACCGAGATCGTATGATCTTTCGCGGACACCGGAGAAAAAAAAACGGAAGTTTAGTTTTGCGTTGTGGGGCCCATTCCTCTAGGTGTATGAGGAATCCACTCGTTCGTTGATTTGGGACTAAAAAGGACACGGAAATAGTATTTTAAAGTAAAATAAGTGTGGCCCACAAGCCGATTTAGTCCACCGTCTCGTTTGCTTTTGAAATGGAATTCCATCCCCTTTACTTCGGAATTCTTCCACCAGGAAGTGTTAAGAAGTCCCATAAGGACATGATTGGATCGATGATCTGGATGATAGGTGGAGGATCAAGACGGAAAACATGCGTTCTTCGAGAAATGACATGTGAGCTCCTTGCATGCACGCATGTAGGGGTCCCACGAAGATGTATATATGAAATCTGCTGCCGTCCATCCATTCTGTATGTGGAGAGGAGATGAAGCATATCCATCACAGTGGTCCCAGAATCATGATTCCGAGGGATGATCTATCCATTAGGCCACTTCCACCAGGATACACGGCCAAAATTCTACATATACGGTTAATTTATGTTCTTGTGCCGTGTATGAAATTTCGAGGCAAACGGATGGTGGGAAACCTATGATCTTGCAAGGGGTGACTTTTGGGCCACTTGAGCTTAGTTTCTCGATTTTTTCGGATCTCTTTGTAAAATCGTCGATCCCAATCCCGTGAGTCCGTCCCTGCTTTTGTGACATGGAGTGCAAATCCATCCTTTTAATACCCAATTTCGGTTTAAGTCCTGATTGCATCCTGCAACAAAACACAATTTAGTTATCATACCCATAAATCCTGGTAATAAATGGGTTCAACACATAAACATGGATGTTGCATGATGAGGCATGAATTGTACACATGAATACACCAATTTTCTTTATGTACAAATTCACAAATGCATAGAAACAAAACATGTTCTTGCCCTTTTCATGGACAATTTGACTTTTAAAATGAGTGACAGTTAGTCAATGCATGTGATACTGATCATCAACATTTTGTAAGGCACTATTTACAGGATGAAATCTTGGATTTTTGTTGAACAATAATGAAGCATGTTGAATTCTGAATATTCCATATGTCTGTTGAGTAATAATACTGTGTCATGCTACAACCTAGTTTATTGAATGGGTATAAAAATGTAGTTGTCAATTTTGTTTATTGTGGCCAGTGCCTATCTGAAGAGTGTAATTGTCTGATATTTTAGGCTGAAGTTCTCAGCGTTATTTACAACCTGATGGAACTATCATATCTCATACACACGTTTCATATTCATGCGCTTGTATGTTTATGTGTATGGCTCTACACGTGGAAGGAATAAACCTCTTATGAATTTTTATTTTTATTTTAACAGATAAAAGGACTAAGTTATATATATAAAATAAATGTCTTTCAAACCAACATGGTTGATGTTACCAATCATAGCAACAAAAAACCATGTAATTGCAAAAAATACAAATGGCTTTTTTTTTTTTTTTTTCTTACATTGGACCGCTCAAGCAAGTTTTGTTGGGCTTCTTCCTCATATCACAGACCACTCCTTCATTTCCTGCTTGACATCATGCACTTGTCTCTCTAGTAAGTGTGGTGCACTCAAAACCCAGTGCATCAGCCAGTTGTCTCTGTATATGGTTAGCCACCTCACAGCTAGACTTCCCTCCGGCGCACGTTAGCTCCCTGGGCACCTTCCCAAGGAACTCCAAAACATAGGTGGGACATGGGTTCATCAAGAAGAAGATGGGGTCCAAGCACTTGAGGCCACTGGCTGTTCTACCATAGAACATGCCCACATGAGTGTTGATAGCCACAGGCACAATCTCATCGGCTTGCTGAAGCTCAGCAAACAGGGAGCTAAACCTGAGTAGTTATGGCTCCCTACATGTAGTGCCCTCAGGGCACACCACCAAGTCTCCTTCACTCAGTAGTCTTTGCATGGTCACACCATCTTGCTTTCTATCCCTTGTAAGCCTGACTGTTTTAATGGGAGCAATGAACTCAGACATATTGCTTAAGCTGTATGTGACTGCAGTCATAGGCTTCCCTAGTGTTGTACTTAGGAAGATGTGGGTGCACACGTAGAGGATCCCAGGTTTGTTGTTGGTTGATCTTGATGGGGTGCACCCCTTGATTCTTATATGGACCCCACTCCATGACCCTAGCAAGATGACTATCTTGTATGGGAGGAAGATGCCCACAAGCAATCTGTAGATGGCTAGGATTATTCCTGCTGGGAGCCATAGGAACATCTAAGGGACACTTACACTAGGATACATGGACCCTTAGTGTGATCTACCACATTGGTTGTTGTTGTTAAAGAGAGACCCATAGGTCCCAATCTTCCTAGCAGCCCTGTAACGTGAGTGTGCCAAGAGCTGGTACCAAGCCCAATCAGCTAGCTTGAGCAAGACCATTGGGAAAACCATGCCTTCTCTTCTTGGGTGTGGTTGTTTGATGAAGGTGTATGAAAAGTGAGTCACTAAGGGTGGAAGTATTTTTTCTCCTTAGGGGTCCTTTGGATGCCCGCAAATTTTGTAAGTGGTAAATGAATTGCGGTGTAATTGAATTACTGATTAAATTGTTTATTGCATGTCTGTTTGGCTTTAAGTAGAACTGCTTTCTTACAGATAAATAGTTAATTGTATTTGGATAACCTGTAAATTATATAAACTGTAATCTATTTATTGCCAAATTTCAAAATTCTAGCTGTTAGGCTGAATTTAGTTACAGGTAAATGAAATTTCCCAATCAGCTAGCTTGAGCAAGACCATTGGGAAAACCATGCCTTCTCTTCTTGGGTGTGGTTGTTTGATGAAGGTGTATGAAAAGTGAGTCACTAAGGGTGGAAGTATATTTTTTCTCCTTAGGGGTCCTTTGGATGCCTACAAATTTTGTAAGTGGTAAATGAATTGCAGGTAATTGAATTACAATTAAATTGTTTATTGCATGTCCTGTTTGGCTTTAAGCTGTAATCTGTTTACATGTAAATAGTTAATTGTATTTGGATAACCTGTAAATTATATAAACTGTAATCTATTTATTGCCAAATTTCAAAATTCTAGCTATTAGGCTGAATTTAGTTGCAGGTAAATGAAATTTCCCAATCAGCTAGCTTGAGCAAGACCATTGGGAAAACCATGCCTTCTCTTCTTGGGTGTGGTTGTTTGATGAAGGTGTATGAAAAGTGAGTCACTAAGGGTGGAAGTATATTTTTTCTCCTTAGGGGTCCTTTGGATGCCTGCAAATTTTGTAAGTGGTAAATGAATTGCAGGTAATTGAATTACAATTAAATTGTTTATTACATGTCCTGTTTGGCTTTAAGTATAATCATTTACGGGTAAATAGTTAATTGTATTTGGATAACTTGTAAATTATATAAGCGTAATCTATTTATTGCCAAATTTCAAAATTCTAGTTGTTAGAAATTTGAATTTAGTTCTTGAGTAAATGAAATTTCTACAGGTTTTCATTTACAACTAAAAGTTGTAAATCGACTTTACAGCCTGAAATTCATTGACTGACATTTTTGAGCATCCAAACACTCCCTGTAAATCATTTAACAGCAATATTGATGTACCACTAGCCCAATTTACAGGCATCCATGTGACTTCTAGCTGTCAGGAGAATACAAACTTCTTGACTTGCATAAGAAGATAACATAAATATGTATTATTTTACTCAAGGCCCTTATGACTAATATTTATTTCATGATTGTTATTCCTTTAGCTGTAATAAAGAAATCATCCCTAATTTTCTTCTCTTTTTAGCAAAGCGGTCAACTTGCTTCAAATATATAATATGGATTCTTACAATGCAATGGATTATGTGGTGCATCAAACACTTCAATAGAATGCCAAATGCCTCTTTAATTCAAATGAACCATATATCTGTGATGTTTTGATATAGCTTGAATTGAAAGATGACGCTTCTAGATGATTCAGGAATATAATCATATTTGTTACAAGTCCACTTCTCCTATTTGCTTTTTAAGAACCTCCTGAATCAGGTATAATTTGTAGAAATCCAACTTGTAACTCCTCAGAACCCGCTCTGCCGTAAGATATTACGGTGCATGACGGTTCCCAGTAGGTTAAGTTGCAAGTTGTTATATAAAATTGGTTGGATATCTTTCATTTTTTTAAATGTTGTCAATAGTTAGTTGGATGATGAATTAGGTATAATTGTGTGCCTACCTACAGGTCGTATCCAATGGGCTCTAGGGAGTGGATAACTCTACATTACCCAGACCCACAATTTGTAGATGGTATGATGAGCTTTGTGAAGTTCGTAAAAGAACATCTTCCTGGTAGAGAATCCATTCATTGTCCATGTACCAGGTGTAGATATCTACGTTTACCCTGCCCAATCAATGATGTGGTGATAGATCTGATTAAATATGGATTTAATCCAACATATAAGGTGTGGAACATGCATGGTGAGAATGTATCGCCCAAGTGTACTGAACGTGCATCAACTTCTCACCAATACCGTAGTGTTGCAGACTTAAACAACATTGTTAATACGGTTGTTGAAGACCTCGGTGGTAATAACCTAGATAAAGTTATTCAAGATGAACCCAATGTAGCCCCTGAAGCTGAAGATGTTGTTGGAGATGCTTCAACCAATGAGTTTGAAGCAAATCTACGAGATGCGATGACTGAGCTATATCCTGGTTGTCACGAATTCACTGTCCTGACCTTCATAGTGCAACTATTTAAATTAAAGGTAAACCATGGATGGAGTGAACAAAGCTTTACGGCTCTTCTTCAACTACTTCAGAGTGTCTTGCCATCCGGTAATAAGATTCCAATTAATACTTACCAAGTAAAAAAGATCATTATAAAGTTGGGTCTTGATTACCAGAAGATCCATGCATGTCCAAATGACTGCATGTTATACTGGAGAGAGAATGAGATGAAGACGAGTTGTCCAAATTGTGGTGCTTCTAGGTATAAGACAGAAGTCAATTTGGCGTCGAGACGAGCTCAAGTACCTAAGAAGGTGTTAAGGTATTTTCCATTAACACCAAGGCTACAAAGAATGTACAGTGTGCCATGGGTGGCAAAGGAGATGACCTGGCACTCAACTGGAAAAATGCAGAGTGGAAAGATGGGGCATCCGGTGGACTCCAGCACATGGAAGTTTGTTGACAACAAGTATAAGAATTTTTCAGCAGAAACTCGCAATGTTCAATTAGGTCTAGCCACAGATGGGTTTAACCCCTATGGCACTTTCAGCACGTCGTACAGTTCTTGGCCTGTTATGTGTGTGACGTATAACCTTCCACCACATTTATGTATGAAACCACAATTTACTATGCTCACTTTGCTCATTGAGGGACCACGACAGCCCGGGAAGGATATTGACGTATATTTAGAGCCGTTGATTGCTGAGTTACAAGACTTATGGTGGAAGGGGATGACGACATTCGACGCATACCATGGAAACAGGTTCAACATGCGTGCCATCTTGCTGTGGACAATTCATGACTTTCCTGCTTATAGTAATGTTTCTGGTTGTAGGACCAAGGGTAAGTATGGTTGTCCTCCATGTGGTCCTCACACAGATTCCTTACGACTACACCATGGAAAGAAACACGTTTATATGGGTCATAGAAGGTGGTTGTCACTAAATGATGAGGCCAGAAAGGACACAAGCACAGGCACCTTCAATAAGAAGGTGGAGCCCCGATCACAACCGATTCGTCTGACTAGGATTGAGGTCGAAAGCATCACTACAAAACTAAATGTGCAGCGGGGGAAGATCAGCAAGAGAAACAAATGGGTATAAAAGGAGGACGGGAACAAGCTGATGATGCTGAATCAGCATGCTTCTTAAAGCGGTCCATATTATATGATCTGGAGTACTGGAAGGATATTCCCGTACGCCATAACCTTGATGTTATGCACATTGAGAAGAATGTATGTGAAATTCTTATTGCACTGATGTTGAACACAACTGGAAAAACCAAGGATGACGCCAACGCACGCAGAGACCTAAAGCGGCTAAGAATAAAGAAGCATTTATGGCTAGAAAATACTAATGGTAAGGTGATCCAAAAACGAGGTCCTTTCTTGCTTCGAAAAGAAGAGAAAAAAATTTTCATCCAGGCTTTACGTGAGCTTCGTGTTCCAATCGGTTTTAGTGGGAATTGGAAGAACATTGTAAATGAAGATAGTGTGGATTTAAAGGGTATGAAGTCTTATGACTACCACGTGTTGATGCAACATCTGCTTCCAATTTTGATCCAACATGCATTCAGGGATAGTAAACATATGCGCACTATAATTAGAAGCTTCTGTACCTTTTTCAATGCCCTATGCTCGCGAACCATAGATATTGAAATGTTAATGGCTCTCGAGAAGGGTATGGCAAGGACATTATGTGAGCTTGAGATTTCATGCCCTCCTTCAATTTTTGTTGTGATGATGCATTTGCCTATCCACTTGGCTTACGAGGCTCGCGTATGTGGTCCTGTCTACTATCGATGGATGTATCCAATTGAAAGGTATGATGTGATTTTAATGTGAATAAACCCACCTAACATCTACAATTACATTTGTTAATGTGTCGTTAACTCTTTTAGGTTCATGAAGACGTTTAAGGCGTACGTCCGCAATAAGACACGACCTGAAGGTTGTATAGCAGAACGATACATTCAAGAGGAGACACTTGTATACTGTAATCAATATAGAGGTAAAAATAATACAAGCCTCTTGGAGAAACTGGAAAAGCAGTTTGACGGATCAATTTCACTCTTGCCGAAGTTGCAAGATATTGTTGATGACTTCGATGTTGATGAGTTTGGTCCAGTTAGCCCTGGTCAAAGTGTCATTTTAGAAGGTATTGAATACAAACAGGCTCGCACCTGGGTACTGAAGAGTCAACCCAACTATGATACATGGCAAGGGTATGCACTAGACTTAGCTTGTATGTATATGTCTTCTTCATTTATTTCAAATATGATTCAACATAATTGTAACAACATTTATGAGATAAAAAATTTGTCAGTTTTGTTACAACCTTCTTAACTTGCAGGAAATATGCTAATTTCTTGAAGCAACGAACTGTAGTTGCCGGGAAGAGGACTAAGGTGGCGAGTGATGAAGAGTTCATACCTTGGTTGAAGAAACAGCTAGACTTGGACAAATCAAGTAATGAAGTCTTCAAAGATATAGTTAGGGGACCAAAGGCTTTTGCAATGAAGTATAATAAGTATTGTATCAATGGTTTCCTCTTCGTCACCAAGGATTACGAAGAGAATAAAATGAACCAGAACAGTGGGGTTAGCACAGAGAGTATGACCACCTTCCGATCTAGTGCTAAGGACAAGAATACAGTGGATGAATCTATACCTTATTATGGGGTCCTCCATAAAATCATCCAACTAGAGTACCGAGACGGGTACAAGCCAGTCCTACTAAAGTGTGATTGGGTGAAGGTGACGCATCAAGGTGTTTCTTTCAATGCTGAAGGGAATTTGAGATTGGTGAATTTGTCTAATCTTCTCAGTTCAGACCAAGTGGGTGATGAGCTATTTATTCTTGCAGAGCATGCCGTACAGGTTTTCTATTCTAGAGATCCAAAAAATCCAGATTGGCATGTGGTCTTGGAGGTTCCAAGAAAGATTTTCGTCGAAGATGAGATGAGCCTTTTATCAGAAACAGGGGTTGTAACTGATGCTGAAGTAAGACCTAGTCTCACTGAAGTAGAGATGGGTGGCGAGTTGTTATTCAATGACAATGAAGATATTTGTGTGGTTGTTGAAAAGAAAAAGAAAAGAAAGCGTGTAGGGAGAAATAGTTAATTTGTTGGTACTTTTATGTATGTAACGAAACGATTTTAATTTAGGACCTTTTTTTATTTTGATTTGGATTGCCTTGCATTTTGGGTATGAGCAGTCCATCTGGTGACAAGAAAGGCTTTTAACTGTGCACCCAATGAAACTCAATGGTGTCTTTCTTTGTTGCATTATTCCTTTATCTAATTTTATTTTATTTTTTGATGTTTTTAATGTGGGTTTGCCTCTTGTTGGGCTGGTAATTAATCACATTAGTTGAGCAGTCCTAGCCCCTGATTTGTGGATGCTTGTTTGTTAAAACCATTGGAATTAATGGTTCTTTAAGTTTCCAACATTGTCTAAATATTACTTTAGCATTAAAATGTTATTTTTCTATATGTAGGAATTTATCTTACCTTTAGCATTATGTTATTTCTCTAACTGTTGGATTTATTCTGAAAATTTCCTACAGGGAATTATTTTCACAGTCATAATTGTCTAATCAACACTTCATTTTCTTGAAAATTTTCTCAACAGGTCCTACTGATCCTAGTATGATTTTCTAGAGTTCAATGTCATGTTGTTCTCAATCAATAATGTAGGAAGTTATCATTCATTGTTAGGAATTAATTTATGTTTGGTTCAAGTAAATTTATGTCTCACTTGTGAGGCATTTTTTGATGATTCTTTGAATGTAATTCTGCTATAAAGACCATGATTGAGCAATCTTCTATTAAATAAATGATTAAAAGTAAAATTGTGAGAAGTCCTAATTCAAAGGGAAATCATATTGCTAAAACTATGATTATTATTATTTTGTTGCAGTGGGGCACATGTTGTATGTATATGACATCCAACCTGTCCCACAGCTGAATCCTATTCGAAGATTAGATGAATGAAAATTATGTTGGATCCAACCAAACAGTGGGCCACACCATAGAAAATAATATCCGCTGCCCAAAAACATCCAAATTGATATGGCCAGCATCCAAATTTTGCTCTTACAATTTCTAAGGAAAAAGTAACAATAAAAATAATAAAATATGGCCAGCATCCATAGCGTGTGAACAGGACTCAACTACAATCATTTGTTTTCCTTATTTGGTTTTTAGCATTAAGCGATGCGGCCCTTGAAGATGTATTGGATAGTCTAGTCTCATATCTTCTTTTTATGCTTGGGTTTAATTTATATTGCTAATGAAACAGTCATATGGATCTAGAGGCATTGTCATTTGACACAGAGCCGCTAGGGGATGCAGCCCATGAAGATACCATAGGTAATAAGATAACTTCTATATTTTTCTTCTTTTTAACCTCAACATTTAATTTTCTTTTATATTGGCGGTGATGAAACATGTGTGCAGCTAATTTTCCATTTTATGCAGACGGGTTGTCATCTTCATGGTCTAGGAAGAGAGGTCCTACGCGAGGTCGAGAATTAAATGAGAAGACTTCATTGAAGAGGGTCATTACGACTAATGAATTTGGGCAACCGAATGCAGGGGATATAAATCAGGTCACATTCAATTCATGCATTGGTGTTCTCACCCGCACCCACATCCGGTCACCTACACAGACTTTCGCCAGTGCCTCCGGAGCACCTTCAAAGAGTCATTGAAAGCTTGGAGTGTAGTTATGATTTTCAGAGTAACCAACATGCAATGACAAATTACATTCGTGAACGTGTGAATACCTCTTGGAGAAATTACAAGAACCAGTTGTATTTAAAGTATGTTAAGGACAAGGATCCTGCAGCTGTGAAGTCATCTCCAGCCCCTATTGGTGTGCCTATAAAGGATTGGATACTCTTTGTGGATCAATGTAATACAAATGAATTTAAGGAATTAAGTGCAAGAAATGCATCCAATCGGGCCAAACAAGTTGGCCCTTCTACACTTGGGTGGCGTAGCATGGTACATCATACGCCATCAGATGGTACATGCCTTAAAATATATATCTTATTATATTTATGATGATTATTTGAAATTATTAGTCATTTAATTCCATTACTAATGTGTTTTGGCATGTTTGTAATGTGGAAAAGGCAATTGAGAGGAATCTTACTAGTGATGCCGAGGTTGGTAGGACTGATGTGTACATCAGAGCCCATACAACAAAGGATGACAAATTCTGATTTCTCGAAGCCTCTGTAAGTGCAACCCTCGTACATCCTGTCATTATCCATATGAATTTTAAATGTGTCTTTCAGTTGGTAATTTTTATTTTGGATGTTGTCATAGGAAAAAATAAAGTCGATTCAGAGTAGTAATCCAGCATGTCGGATGACCAATGTAGATGATGCCCTTACACAGGTATATATGTTTGTCCTTCAAGTACTTGAGTTTATTTATACTTGCACATTCTCTGATAAATCGACTTGCAATTCTAATTACAGTCAATTGGGAGTGATAGTAGAGGGCGCATGCGGGGTATAGGTGGAAATGTAGGCAAGATTGCATTGAGGAAGACAATTCCTATTGTAGATAAGCTCAATATGGTGACGCAGGATCGAGATAATTTGAAGGAGGAAGTAGGTGAATTGAAGAAAAGCCTGGTAGACCTCCATATGAAGGTTAATTGTATTGTAGAAAAGCAAGGGGAACAGGGTGTTGTGGATCCACCGACAATACCTCCATTTAAATCTAGTCGTGCCTTGTCGGTATGTATGTGTTTCTCTATTACAAATTTAAGTTTATGATTATATGCACCTCCATTTAAAAATACTAATGACATGTTATACTTGTACATGTAGCCTGATTTGATACATATTGGCAAGAGATGCGATCTTTGCGATTGGAAGAAACGGGTAGTTGCTCGTGGTGAGGTGCATGAAGTTGATCCAACTGCCCATGTCCATGGAGCAGATCTGGGCAAAGGAAATTTTAGAGTTGTCCTGATCGAGATTAAAGCTTCGCATGCAGAGTTGTGGAAGGAAGATGGTTATCATCATACACTTGGAGAGATCGGCGTAGGAGGATTTGTTCTTTGGCCTAAGCTATTTCTAACCATCTATCCATGATGTTTATGATTAGACATTACAAGAACTGAGACAATTTACTTTTATTTTCAAATTATACGGTAACATAGACACTTATCTAAATATTATGGAATGGAATGGATTTAACTCTCACATTAGATTACACACACATATATAGAATGGTATAGAATGCATTTATCACTCACATCATATTACACCCACATTTATGGAATGGATTTAGCACCTATGTTTATGCTTTGATATATTTGGTTGGCATTTCAACCTCCCTTTGAGGAATTGAAAGATTTGTAATAATTTTCACTTTTAGTGTTATTTGCACTTGGAGAGAGAGAGAGAGAGAGAGAGAGAGAGAGATTTGTAGGGAATTATCATCATCCGTGGCAGCTGTTGTGGAGAATGCGATCAGCCCCGACGAGAAGTTCCTTCATCGTTATTCCACGACTGCTGTTGGTTCTGCATGTCTACAAAAATTACACGAAAAATGAGATGTATAAATATTTTTGTTCATTAATATTTTGGAAGTTTAGATTTTGATTTAGGATATCTCATAATTTGGATGTGTTTTTTGCAGGGTTTAAAAAACTCTCATGATTTATTCAACTATGAGTTTTGGCATCTTCAGCTTTTTCTTTGAATGAAGAGGTCGGTTTCACATTTGCGAGCATCCTAACCTTGTGTGCGGTTGGTGGTTCCATCATACTTGGGTAAGGAAAATTGGATGTGTTTTTTGTTCCTAATTGCATTATTTCAGTTAGACAGATTAATCGAATGATCTGAACTATCCTTTAAGCCTATAACAAATTTATAAGGCTACCATACATAGATTGAATGTGCAGATAATGCAGATTTCTAAGGCTATCAAATCCATCGAGTTTGACCTTGAGAAGGTGAAGAAAGTAAGTTTCAGATGCACACAGCATGTTGTACAAAGACATACTGTTGAATAATTTCATAGGGATCTCTGGTATTGCAGGCAACGGTGATGAAGCAAACGGAGATTGCTAAGTCGCTGGATAGGCTGCCTCTCAATAGGATGCATGCATACCTGTCATAAAATCCAGCTTTAATGGCAACAACAACATCAGCATCTGCCTGGAGTCCAGATGAGTATTGCTAGTTTACAGTTCTTATAGGCACAGTTTCTGTTTTACATAGATAGATAGTAAATACAAATGATAGAGTTAAGAAAAGAAACCGACTGTTCCTAAATAGACCACGGAAAAGGAAGCATACCAGGGCATAAAATGCAGCTATCCTACATTCACTTGCTCAGATGAGAGCCAGCATATTTGAGTAAAAATGGTTTTATGACTCATTTTGCAGGCCCTTATCTGGATGAATCACCTAATCAAGGTGACATTGGGGGCTTTTTTTTTTTTTTTTGTACATTGGTCCATGGTGGACTGTTCCTATTCTCTTCTTCAGGCATACTCTTCGGTGACATTGGGGCCTCGTACAGTTCATGGTGGACTGTTCCTATTCTCTTCTTCAGGCATACTCCCTTTGGGATGAAAAGGATGGGGTGAGCATCTCCTTTCTTTCACCTCTTTTGAATCATCCCGTGCCTTTCCTGTGATCATAGGTGGGCACGGTTGGGCCCACATAGGAATTCAAATGGTAACAAGGTTTGAAGAACTTGTGTTGGATCATAGCTTGCCATCTTAGGATCGTTTGTAATTTGTGGAATATTTGGGTACCTATGCAGGAAAATGCATATTGGTCGATGCATATGAGTCCATACAAGTATGGACTATCTGGTTCAGGTGGTTCTCCATATGATAGTCATACAAGTATGGACTGCCATTTCTAAATAATAAGAAGACTAACTATTTTAGTGTACTCTTGTTTCTTTCTCATGATTGTTCTTTTTTTAATTGAATAATCATTGTTTACTTTTTGTCACAGACTAGAAGAAATGTTCTTGGACAGAAGGCCTTGTTAAAAACACCTATAAAACACATGTCAGGGCGTTTGTCAATTCCAAAAATGAAGGTGTGTATGAGTTCTGGATTAGTTCAAATCTTTATTTCATGGTTCTCCTCAAGATGGTTCTATCTTGGGATTTCTTTACTTCCAAAATTTAGAGAATGGTCACCATGAGAATGAAGAGTCCAAAGGCAAAACTGTAGGTTCAAAGATTAAATTATTTTATATTATTGTTTAATTGTTTATTTGTGTCCAATTTTACCTTTTTATGTACGAGGCCTTAGGAAGGGCAATTTCTATAGGTGCCATAAAGTGCAACTCCTGCTACCAAGAATAATGCAGTATCCGGTAGCAAGATGAGTTGCCCACTGTGATGTTTATGTAAAATCCACCTCAACTACCAGGCACATCATCCCATGTTAGGTCAAGGGCCCAAAAATCAGCTCCATATGTGATTCAAGTGGACCACGTGATTGGAAAGTGTACAGGGCAATGCTTGTTCTCCAAACTGTTTCCATTTGTGTGGCCGACGTGAACTGTAGATGGGTATTATCTTTAGGGGACATGCCTAAATTTTGGGTGGAATCTAATGTTTGGAGTGGATTTCATATAATTATCATAGTGGGCCATGTAAAATTCAAGTGTGGATGTCTCTCTTTCTCTCTGTTTCCTTTGGTGTGGCCCACCAGAATCATAGGTTAGCCTGATTTTGTCTTTGGGCTTAATATGGAACTAAATTTCTTATGGTCAGAGTGGATCTTATATAAATATCATGGCCCAGCGGCAAAATCAAGAGCAACCTCCCATTTCCTTTTTTCTTTTTTCTTTTCAAATTCTCTTACTATAGTTGGAGAGGGATGCTTTGAAAAAAAATCAAGTTGACTTGTGATTAAGTGGCCACAATGAAGAAGCCAGTTGGGAGAGAGATGTCCACCCTTGATATTTATAGGCATATTGTGCTGATCATATGAAATCTACTCCATCCATTAGATGGCACGCCAAAATTTAGGGTTGGGGCCTAAAAATCAGGCCTACCCACCCTTGATATTTATAGGGCCCACCATGCTGATTATATGAAATCCACTCCAACCATTAGATGTCACACCAAAATTTAGAATTGTGGCTTTAAAATCAGGCCTACCCACCCTTGATATGTATAGGTTCCACTGTCCTCATTATATGAAATCCACTCCAACCATCTGATGCCACACCAAAATTTAGGGTTGGGGCCTAAAAATTAGGCTTACCCGTGATTCAAGTGAGCTATATCAAGGAAAATAGTTTGAAGGGTGATCATTGTCCTGTACACTGTTTACAATTATGTGGTCCACATAATCACCGGCTAAAAAGAGGTGATGAATGAGTGGTTAGGATAGATTTTATATAAACATCTTGGTGAGAAGGAAGTGGAATGATGATAATATTACTTAATGATGTAGCTTATTGAAATCTAATTTGGGTTATCCAAGCCATTGGTTTAATGGACCCCATCATGGATGGTCTGATCTTTTTCTATATATAGAGAAAGGGGGAGTTTTTTGATACTCTGGTAGAGTATGATGCTTAATACGCAGGTACTCAAAAAGTACCACCTGGCATACATTAACTGAAACTAACAAGTTGTGGAACTCACAGTTTGTGTTACAATCCCAAAACCAGATTGGGTGAACAATCTCACCTCTGATACATAGGCACCTTGAAAGGGAAGTCTTCGTGAACTCGTTGGGGTGCAACTGTTATTAACATGGAAGCTGAAATGGGCCATTTGGATATTTTTCATTTTTAACCAATAATGCAGTATCCGATAGGAGAGCATAGATGCTCTTATGAAATGTGTGGTCCAAAATATTGGTTCAGTCTGATTGGGGTTTTTATTTGTTATTGATTTACTTTGGGTCATAGCTTGATGGAAATTTTTAAAAACAGGTACTAGGTAGGTTTCTAACTGTGGATTAAATGCACCAATCAACTATTTATATAATCAAATCAATATCATTTTTGGTATATGCTTTTTTTCTTATTGTAATGAAATTTTTTCTTATTTATCAAGTGCCGTTTTTTTTCTTATTGTAATGAAATTTCATGCATGCTGCTGGTATATTCCTTTCTTTTACTTTGTTTAAGAATAGAAGATGTATTTGTAGCAGATGTTGTACATGTTTATACATTTATCAGCATATATGTGATTGCAAAAGGTATTATCATCACATCTTCACTTCTACTAATTCTTGTTGTTTTTACTTGGTTATTTTCATCTGTAGTTAGCATTTTCACTTGAGTTTATTGCTTGTTGTTCATGTCACCTAGAAACATCAAATGGATCACTGTAATACAATAAACACAATCTCTAACCGCAGCAAAGTTCTCAAACACTTATGGTGAAGCAGGGCTTTGCTCCAAGGAGGATTTGTCTACAAATTTCTCATACTACCAGCAAAGGGCAGTGAGTAGAGCAGGGACAGAATGATATGAGCCACAAATGGCTTGTACTACCAGCAAGGATAGTGAGTTGAACAGGGACAGAATGCCGTGAGGCTGAAATGGTAATATCTAAGGTGAGATATTGTCCTGAATGACTCATTAAAAGGAGAATTAAGGTAGTGTTTGTATGTACCTTCCAATCATGGTTGACTTCTTCCCAAGCCAGCATAATGACCTTGGGATTTTGAAGTAGCATGGGAAATGCTACTCATGTTGAGCGATCTAGCATATTCCACTAGAAAACATGGTTGAGATGCTAACATTTATGTTTTTAACTGTGCTTTCTACTAGCACATCCTGGTGGTCTTGGGTGTCTTAATTGTGATCTGAATACTCCGTTGCAGGCTGAAGGAAATGTGGAAGATACCAACCGTAAAGGAGCGCAGTCTAAAGAAAATGTGGAAGATACCTATGGAATTGGACAGGCTGAAGGAAATGTGGAAGATACTAAAGGGAAAAGGAATGAAAGCATCAAAACCCATTCAAGTGATGTCTATCTATTCATATATTGGGTAATATTGTATGTGAATATATAGGTGGTCTGTAAAATGGAGAAAGAAACTTTGGTATTCTTGTGCCGTAATGTGTTTTCCTTGTAATTCCTTCATCTTTACCTTGAAACTAGTGATGTTTTGTGGAAATACAAATTTTGTATGTTTGGAATTTGAATGATATATCTGATTTTGATTTCTTCATTTCCTTTTGTGTAGACTTACCTTCTTAAATAGGTTGGTTTAGGGCTTTGGTGAAATGGGTATATCTAATTTTAGATGTGTGTTAATTACGCAAATAATTTTAATTATTTTTTGAAAAATTAATGAGAAACGCCGATGGCTAGCCGTCGGCGAATGGCCGTCGCCCTTACCGTCGGTAATGCGACGATTTTAGCCGTTGAAAACACCGACGGCTAAAATCGTCACCCTCAACCGTCGAAAACGCCAACGGTTTTAGCCGTCGAAGACACCGACGGTTTAAATCCGTCGGCGAGCAACGCCCATGCCCCCTTTCCCGACGGACCGTCCGACGGCTTTTAGCCGTCGGGGAATGTCATTGCCGACGGTTTTTAGCCGTCGGCGTTGCCCTGTTTTCTGGTAGTGTATGAGGTTACTAGAACACATTACTTTCATCTATAATAACAATTTTACTTCTAGTTTTGTAGAGATCTTTCTCCCATGGATTCAAGGACTAATCTTGAGAACGAAACAACGACTCTTTTCTTTATCTATACACCTTTTGTGTTATATATGTAGCATCAGGCGAGGCCCAACATGTGGACCCATATCTGGACAGGGCCGCTGTAAGGCTCGTATCCTAATCCGTACTGTTTCGTCAATTCCTGCGATCCTTCCCGACGAATTCCGGCAACCCGTATAATATAATCAACGTTTGCGCGCAATCCTAAGTTATATTCTGTGGATTTGAGTCGGCTCGACCCGATACTTGTACCAGATCGACCGTGCTGTCGCCGCGGTTCCGATGTTGCATCTCGCGCGCTGAGGCGATACCCTGGCAAGGAGAAGTGGGCCCGCGTTCAGTTCGAGGAAACGCCGCGCATTGCAAATCCCCAGAGAATGTCCCATCAATCACATCAAATGTCACATCAATCTATCAATCAAAGTCAAGTACAAGCAACCCATACCTAGCCTTACCTCTCTCTTACATAAGTACCATAAAGTCAACAAGCACCTTACCTCTCATGTCACTCCACCATCCCTCTCTCCCATCACTCCTCTCCCATCATCTCTCTCTCTTTCATTCCCTCTCTCATTTTTCCTCCAAGCAACCCACGTCCAAGCTCCCCATGAGAGAGCTAGTGTGGCCCACCTTCCCATCTCCCATCTCCACCATCCTAAGCCGATCTCAACCGTTGAAATCCATTCATTAGATCTTGAGCATGCATTGATGGAAGAAAAAGTCCAAGAAGATATATATTCCCTATTGTATGTGACAAGATGGCCACGTGGCCCACCCGGATGGACCCCACCATGAAGCATGTATTGGATCCAATCCATTTGTAGGTGGGGCCCACTTTATATGTGTATGTTCCACGTCATCAGGCCATGTGGTGGCCCACCTAAACAAGGCCCATTTTAACATTATTTGTATGCCCAAACAAAAGAAAAAAAAAAAAAAAAAAAAGAGTCCAGCGTCTAGAGACGTGAACCTGGAAACACAGATATTAGCATGGGTTTCAAATTTTGGGGTGGGTCACTTGTTTAGGCCCCACATGGATGTATAAATTCAATCCATGCCGTCCATTCCCTTCCACGGCTCATTTTAGGCGTTGAGCTGAAAAATGAAGCTGATTCAATTTTCTGGTGGGTCATACCTTTGAAAATAGTGATTTTAACCGTTTAAATTCACTTGATTTTTTTTCTACATACCGAAACACGTCGGATATGGGGCTCGTTTGATCTGTCTTGAGCCGTAGAGAGCAGTGGTTGGAGCGGATTCACCTAATGCGAGCCTCACATGTGAAAAACCATGGAAAAACTAAAATAAAAAAAAAAAAAAAAAGAAAAAAAAGAACAAAAGAAAAGAGGGTAGGCAGCACATGCTGCCGCTGACAGAGCAGCAGGCGCTGCTATGCTGGGACGGTCCCTGGCCGACCGTGGGTCCCAAAAATGGGCCTCACCGTGATGTGTTTTGTGAATCCACTCCGTCCATTGGGTGGGTTCCTTTCACTGTGAGTCTCACCCTAAAAATCAGACTCATCCGAGGCTCATTTGGCCCACACCACTGGAAAAAGTAAGATTGGACGCCTACCATTGAGACTCTTTCTGGGTCACAGAAGTTTTGGATCAAGATGAAATTTATTTCTTCTTTTCACCCAGGTACGTGTGACCTTATGAATGGCTTGGATGGCACATAGACATTATGGTGGGCCACACATGGGACCCACCTTGTGATGAATGGATTTGCTACTGTCCGCTGGTTGGTAGCCAGCTACCTAGCTGCTGTATGCAGCAATTTCGGCCCCGGATGGTGTATGTGGGTCGCGTCCACACCGTCCGACCATTTGGATGGGTCCCACCGTGAGGTGGATTTCATCTACGCCGTGCATCTATTTTGCAGCAGCAACAGCTGCTTCTGGCGTCAACAGCTGGTGCAGACCCACCGTAATGTATTTGTTTCATCTACACCGTCCATACCTTTGGACGGTGCTGGATTAGCTGAACGGTGCCAGGCCACCATGATGAATGTGTTTCGCCATCCGTCCAGGATGTGGCCCACCCCACATGCGTGGGTGGGGCATACCTTGATATATTCATTTTATATCCACCATCCACTTGACCAGGACGGTGGACCCCTTCTGGGTGCATGTGTTTTATTCATGCCATCTGTCCAACGCCCAAGGAGTAGGCGCTGGAGTTTTATTTAAAAAAAAAAAAAGAAAAAGAGAGGGTAAGACTGAATAAAATAATATTATCATATATATATATATATATATATATATATATATCTTGCATCTGGATTGTTTGACTCATACATCTTGCATTTTGTGTTATGATTACAGTATGCCCTAGCGACATCAGGGTCGTAGCCTCCACAGGTATTTCGTGGATGACCAGATGCGATACCGAAAATCTGTTCCACATGGGGAGCTATAGATATCCCTGGATGAAAGTTCCTAAACCCTCTTGGTTCCAGAGGTTGCTTCAACGTCTAGACCGAGTGGATGCATGAGCACATGAGGGCCGCATACCGTTAGGCTGCGTCTCCCATTGTGTCGTGGTCGGTTGGAAGGGGGTACGGCCTTACTTGTCCGAGAGGAGGGGGCAGTGCTAGGCTGAGTCTGACCAGCTCGAGGAATGGGTCCGCTATCAACTAGCCGGGCCCGATATTGGCAGGCGAATAGTGAGGTCTCTTCCACTCACCTTATTGCGCGCGATGGGGCGGCAATCTGGTTTGGAGTGTAATAGACCCCAGTGATGATCCCAGAGAGGAACCGTACTGATATGTGGACTTATTGAGTAGAAGTTGCATGCTCATTCATTCATTCATTCACTACCCACTCAGGCTAGTGGTGTGTAACTAATTGTTGTGTACCTTCGTTATGGCAAGGATTTCGGTTGGGCTCGCGACTAACCTAAGGTCAGAAGTTTTTCACATTGAGTCTAAGTATCCAAATTTAGGTATAAGACTGGTTTGGATAGAAGTCCCTTGTGGTGAACCCCGTAGCCTGCGATACTACGTACTATCATTCTGACTTTACACTCCAGCATGGTCATTTCATTCGTACCGCATATTACATTACATCCACAGGTATATGACATTTTGGGTTGCTATGTTTCTGTACTTATATGGCCTACATAGACTTAGTAAGATTTGTATATTGCATTGTATCTTCGACATTTGATATTTGACCCTTTATGACTCCTTATTGCATAGTTATTCTACATTGCGTATTCTGATATTGATTGACTTATGGACTTGTCCATATTTCTGCTTACTCTGTTATCGTATAATTCATGATCTTGTTAGTAATTCTGTTTATTCTGATATTGTATGATTTATGGATTATTAGTATTTTCAGTACTGTATGATGATGGCATTGTGTTGAATACTTGATACTTACCTTGTGCACACACTTACACCACCCTCTAAGCTTTTTATAAGCTTATGCATGATAGATGCGTACACGCGATGTTAGATTGCAGCAGTATTGAGCTTGGAGCGTGCAGCGGTCTTCTGGAGCTTGATTTTTTATTTATGTATTTCCCTTTCAGCATTGTACTCAAATAATTATATTAGTGGATATGAGATGATGATGTTGCCTTTGTGAATTGGGTAATCTTGTGGTTATGTTTATTATGCGTTAAATGTATAAAAAAAATCCTCCTTGTAAGATCCCAGGATCGGAATCTGGCGCATGGATGCTATGAGTCGAGAATGAGGTACTACGGAGGCTGTTGGCACCGAATTCGGCGATCGGGATTCCTGTGAATCCGATTTCCGGGTTTGGGGTGTGACAGAAGTTGGTATCAGAATATAACTTGGGAATACCTGAAGATAACATCACATATCTGCCGATATCTACCCTTCACTATATGATTGTTGAGAACTTACAATGATTAGATCCCCGAGTTCGAATAACTTAGAGATATTTTTTTGATATATCTCCCTACCGTTGAGATTTGGGGCAGTATTATATCCCAGTTTCGATCGTTTCTGTTCCAGGATCCGAGGTTCAATGTGATCATCCTAGTGCTGACGAGGCGTCTTGGTAGTAAGATGCTGATATTCGTGGGCGTTGTCCCCATCTCTTAGGTGTTTGATGATTATATCTATAGCGATAGGATTTCCCTCCCTTATGAACTCTGTATTGGTTGTGTCGTGTTTTAAATTTCGAGGAGGAAATTTTTATTAGGAAGGGAGAGCTGTAAGGCCCGTATCCTAGTCTGTACTGTTCCGTCAACTCCCCCGATCCTTTCCGACGAATTCCGGTAACCCGTATCATATAATCAACGTTTATGCGCAATCCTAAGTTATACTTTGTGGATTTGAGTCGGCCCGACCCGATACTTGTACTAATGCGACCGCGCTCGACCGCGCTGTCGCCGCGGTTCCGATGTCGCGTCTAGCGCGCCGAGGCGAAACCCTGGTTAGGAGAAGTGGGCCTGCGTTCAGTTTGAGGAAACGCCGCGCGTTGCAAATCCCAAGACAATGTCCCATCAACCACATTAAATGTCACATCAATCCATCAATCAAAGTCAAGTACAAGCAACCCATACCTAGCCTTACCTCTCTCTTACATAAGTAGCATAAAGTCAACAAGCACCTTACCTCTCATGTCACTCCACCATCCCTCTTTCCCATCACTCTTCTTCCATCATCTCTCTCTCTTTCATTCCCTCTCTCATTTTTCCTCCCAAGCAACCCACGTCCAAGCTCCCTACGAGAGAGCTAGTGTGGCCCACCTTCCCATCTCCTATCTCCACCATCCTAAGCCGATCTCAACTGTTGAAGTCCATTCATTAGATCTTGAGCATGTATTGATGGAAGAAAAAGCCCAAAAGATCTAAGGTAGGTGTCTTCTATGGTTAGATCCCTCTTTCTCTCTCTCTCCCTCTCTCTTCCTTTATATATATATATATATATATATATATATATATATATATATTCTCTATTGTATGTGACAAGATGGCCATGTGGCCCACCCGGATGGACCGCACCATGCAGTATGTATTGGATCCAATCCATTTATAGGTGGGGCCTACCTTATATGTGTATGTTCCACGCCATCCAGCCATGTGGTGGCCCACCTAAGCAGGGCCATCTTGCCGTATTTGTATGCCCAAACAAAAGAAAAAAAAAAAAAGAGTCCAGCGTCTAAAGACGTGAACCTGGAAACACAGATATTAGCATGGGTTTCAAATTTTGGGGCGGGTCACTTGTTTAGGCCCCACATGGATGTATAAATTCAATCCACACCGTCCATTCCCTTCCACGGCTCATTTTAGGCGTTGAGCTAAAAAGTGAAGTTGTTTCAATTTTCTTGTGGGTCATACCTTTGAAAATAGTTACTTTAAGCGTTTAAATTCACTTGATTTTTTTTCTACACATCGAAACACGTCGGATATGGGGCTCGTTTGATCTGTCTTGAGCCGTAGAGAGCAGTGGTTGGAGCGGATTCACCTAATGCGGGCCTCGCATGTGAAAAACTACGGAAAAACCAAAATAAAAAAAAAAAAAAAAAAAAAAAAAAAAAAAAAAGAGGGTAGGCAGCACCTGCTGCCGCCGACAGAGCAGCAGGCGCTGCTGCGCTGGGACGGTCCTTGGCCGACCGTGGGTCCCCAAAAGTGAGCCCCACCGTGATGTGTTTTGAGAATACACTCCGTCCATTGGGTGAGCTCCTTTCACTGTGAGCTCCACCCCAAAAATCAGCCTCATCCGAGGCTCAGTTGGCCCACACCACTGGAAACAGTAAGATTGGACGCCTACCATTGAGACTCTTTCTGGGTCACAGAAGTTTTGGATCAAGATGAAATTTGTTTCTTCCTTTCACCCAGGTACGTGTGACCTTATGAACGGCTTGGATGGCACATAGACATTATGGTGGGCCCCACGTGAGACCCACCTTGTGATGAACGGATTGGCTACTGTCCGCTGGTTGGTAGCCAGCTACCTAGCTGCTGTATGCAGCAATTTCGGTGGGCCCCACACGATGTATGTGGGTCACGCCCACACCGTCCGTCCATTTGGACGGGTCCCACCGTGATGTGGATTTCATCCACGCCGTGCATCTGTTTTGCAGCAGCAACAGTAGCTGCTGCTGGCGTCAGCAGGTGGTGCAGACCCCACCGTAATGTATTTGTTTCATCTACACCGTCCATACCTTTGGACGGTGCTGGATTAACTAAATGGTGTCAGGCCACCATGATGAATGTGTATTGCCATCCGTCCAGGACGTGGCCCACCCACATGCGTGAGTGGGGCCTACCTTGATGTATTCATTTTATATCCACCGTCCACTTGACCAGGACGGTGGGACCCTCCTGGGTGCACGTGTTTTATGCATGCCGTCTGTCCAGCGTCCAAGGACTGGGCGCTGGAGTTTTCTTCAAAAAAAAAGTGAGGGTAAAACTGAATAAAATAATATTATCATATATATATACATATATATATATATATATATATATATATATATATATATATATATATATGTGGTACCTACCTTGTGTGGACATCATCCACACCATCCGTCCATTTGGACGGGACCCACTGGATGTGTGGATGGAATCCACGCCGTCTGTCCATTTGCATGGAGCCCACCGTGATATGTGGGCTTAATCCATATCATCCATCCCATTTGGTGAGCTCGTCCAAAGGCTTGGGAGAAATGAGGTAGCACCAAAATTCAATGGTCCACACCGCAGGAAATAGTGGGTTGTCACCCACCATTGAAACCCTTTGAGGTGCACCTGCTGTATGTCTAGGGCCCACCTTGTTGTATATACACGCCACCCATCCATTATTACCGAAACATGGGCTGACTTGTGAGGCCATCCACTATAATGTATAAATGGGTTGTCCATCCATTTTCGGGCCATGGGCTGCCCTTTAAGGGCCTGTTATGATGTACGTGTTACACATGTTTACCCACCATGATGCTTGTGTTGCATCCAAGCTGTCCATCCATTTTGAAAGCTCGTCTCATGGCGTGAGCTAAAGAATAAGTCAGACCCATAGCTCATGTGGACCCCGCCCTTGATGCATGTGTTGCATCCAAACCATCCAACCATTTGGTAAGCTTGCCTTAATAAGCTTGAGACTAAAAATGAGGCAGATCTAAGATCAAGTGGACCACATAGGAAAGAGTAGTGGGGATTGAGTGTTTGCCATTGAAACATTCTGATTTACATAAGTTTTGGATCATTAGGAAATTTGTTTCCTCTTAATCTAGGTTCGTGTGACCCTATGGCCAAATTGGACAGAAAATAAATGTTACAGTGAGCCTTGAGAATTTTAATGGTAGAAATCATTATCACCACTTGTATTTGGGTGTGGCCCATTTGATATGCATGGGGCCCAAGTGGTGTGGCCCATTTGATATATATATATATATGGCCCATGTGATTCGGCCCATCTTGATTCATTTGTGGCCATCTGTTGAGGCCCACCTTGATGCGTATGAGGGCTTGTTATTGAGGCCCACCTTGATGCATTTGAGGGCTCGTTATTAAGGCCCACTGTCATGTGTATGAGGCCGTTGTTGAGACCACCTTGACATACACGAGGACCATATGATTAGGCTCATTTTGATGTAATAGGGCCCATGGGTTGAGGCCCATTGTAATGTATTAGTGCCCATGGGTTGACACCCATTGTGATGTATAAAGGCCCGTGGGTTGAGACCCACTGTGTTGTGTATATGGCCCATGGGTTGTGGCCCATTGTGATATGTATTGGGCCCATTACGCGTGGCCCATTTGATGTGTTCGAGGCTTAGATAAGTGGCCCATTTAATGCATATGAGACCCATGTGTAGGGCCCACCTGTGATATATATTAGGCCCGTGTGTAGGGCCCACTTATTATGTATTTGAGGCCTATGAGCATGACCCAACGTGATGTATTTGGGGCCCATGGGTTGTGACCCACTGAGATATACTGGAGGCCTAAGTATGAGGCCTACTTAATTGTATTAGGCCCATGTGTAGGGCCCACCTATTGTGTGTTTTAAGCCCATGGGTTGTGGCCCATTGTAATGTATTCGAAGCTCATGGGACGTGGCCCATCCAAGGTATTCGAGGTCCATGTGACGCGAACCACAGTGATGTGTATCAGGCCCTTGCGTGAGGCCATAGGCCCACTTTATGTTTGGCTGTGTGAGCCACTCCTTTGGAGTAATGTTGGTTAAATGTTCACATTGATGGGTAATGACGGTCAAATGTCCATATTATGACCTTCCCTTAGGCCCTGTTAGGCCCATTCTCATCATTCCTTCAACGGGTTAACCCAAATGAGTGGGCCACATTCGCCGTAGATGGATGGTTCCGTGTTATCGGATTTGATATAACCACGGCCGAGTGCTGATCATCTATGGACCCCGTTTTATTTATCTGCTGATTATCGATTAGCGATCGAGGCTGATTATCATGACCAATTGCTGATTTCTGATTGACGTGACCGAATGGCCGATTGCGATTATCAATCGATTCTGATTGTCATGACCGATTGCCAATTTTGATTGACGTGATCGATTCGCCGGTTTCGATTATCGATCGATTTCGATTGTCATGGCCGATTGCCGATTCCGATTGACGTGACCGATGTGCCGATTCCGATTATCGATCGATTTCGATTGTCATGACCGATTACCGATTCCGATTGTCATGACCGATTGCCGATTCTGATTGTCATGACCGATTGCCGATGTCGGTTATTGATACCGGTTTGAGTTGAGACAGCATAACATCATAATACATGCCCATACGCATCATCTGCATGTTTGTTATGAGATGTGATTGACCATTGCATATGTCATAGGGCAGGTTATTCATAGGGCTCCGTGATAGGCGGAGTTGCCCCATATGAGAGCATGACATGTACAGGATTGATGCATGACTGGATTGTTTGACTCATACATCTTGTATTGTGTATTGTGATTACTGTACGCCCTAGCGACATCAGGGTCGTAGCCTCCACAGGTATTTCATGGATGGCCAAATGGGATACCGAAAATCTGTTCTACATGGGGTGCTATAGATATCCTTGGGTGAAAGTTCTAAACCCTCTTGGTTCCAGAGGTTGCTCCAACGTCTAGACCGAGTGGATGCATGAGCCCATGAGGGCCACATACAGTTAGGCCGCGTCTCCCACTGTGTCGTGGTCGGTTGGAAGGGGGTACGGCCTTACCTGCCTGAGAGGAGGGGGCAATGCTAGGCTGAGTCTGACCAGCTCGAGGAATGGGTCCGCTATCGACGAACCGGACCCGATATTGGCAGACGGATAGTGAGGTCTATTCCACTCACCTTGTTGCGGGCGATGGGGCGGCAATCTGTTTTAGAGTGTAATAGACCCCGGTGATGATCCCAGAGAGGAACCGTACTGATATGTGGACTTATTGAGTAGGAGTTGCATGCTCATTCATTCATTCATTCACTACCTACTCGGGCTGGTGGTGCGCAACTAATTGTTGTGTACCTTGGTTATGGGAAGGATTTCGGTTAGGCTCGCGGCTAACCTGAGATCAGGAGTTTATCACATTGAGTCTGACTATCCAAATTTAGGTATGGGACTGGTTTGGATAGAAGTCCCTTGTGGTGAACCCCGTAGCCTGCGATACTACGTACTATCATCCCGACTTTACACTCCAGCATGGTCATTTCATTCGCATCGCATATTGCATTATATCCACAGGCATATGACATTTTGGGATGATATGTTTCTTACTTATATGGCCTAGACAGACTTAGTAGGATTTGTATATTACATTGTATCTTCGGCATCTGATATTTGACTCTTTATGATTCCTTATTGTATAACTGTTCCACATTGCGTATTCTGATATTGATTGACTTATGGACTTGTCCATATTTCTGTTTACTCTGTTATCGTATAGTTCATGATCTTGTTAGTAATTCTGTTTATTCTGATATTGTACGATTTATGGATTATTAGTATTTTTAGTACTGTATGATGATGGCATTGTGTTGAATACTTGATACTTACCTTGTGCACACACTTACACTACCCTCTAAGCTTTTTATAAGCTTATGCATGATAGATGCGTACAGGTAATGTTAGGTTGCAGCAGTATTGAGCTTGGAGCGTGCAACGGTCTTCTTGAGCTTGATTTTCGATTTATGTATTTCCCTTTTAGCATTGTACTC